>CM054181.1:47527258-47587258 GCA_028829895.1 Sinotaia quadrata | reverse complement strand
AATGTTTTCCAAACTGTAATTAGGACCTTTCTTAAGCTTAAATGTGCAGTGAACAATTAGGCAATTAAATGAAACGCAACAATTAGCAATTACTGTTGCCATAAAATAGCTGATGAGCAGAGGGGAGATTTGAATAATGAAATCAGACGTTTACATGTTAGTTAGAGAAAATTTTCAATTATCGTCTTTTTATTCTTGGTGTTGAAAATTTGAAAAAGAAACTGAGATCCCTGTTGTAAGCTATTTATTTAACCGTATCTCTTGCTTCAGAAAAAAGGATCCAAGTCTGGTGCAAAGGAAAAATCTTCGAAAATGCATGAAGACAAATGCACAGTCGATATGAATGGAATCAAACCCGTCCCTGCGGCCGCAACTGGAGACAAACACGTCCATGCTCACGTGCATTCAGCACGTACAAACCGTATGCTTCCGATACAGCGGGATCCATCAAAAGCAGTGGGTGAAACCGCCCTAGTAGAGCCCAAACCACAATTTAATAAAGATCAGATAGCCGTCTCCAAAGAAGAGGAAGGGCCTATTTCAAAGCCATCGAGAATAGGAAGCAAAATTCAGGCCGAGAAAGTGAAAGAGGTGACTGCAGAGACGAAAAAGAAAGAGGTGACTCTAGAGACGAAAAAGAAAGAGGTGACTGTAGAGACGAAAAAGGAAGAGGTGACCTCAGAGATGAAAAAGAAAGAGGTGACTGCAGAAACGAAAAAGGAAGAGGTGACCGCAGAGACGAAAAAAAAAGAGGTGACTGCAGAAACGAAAAAGGAAGAGGTGACCGCAGAGACGAAAAAGAAAGAGGTGACTGCAGAAACGAAAAAGAAAGAGGTGACCGCAGAGACGAAAAAGGAAGAGGAACCCACAGGCATCAAAGCCCAGGCCGAGAAAGGAAAAGAGCAGACTGTACTGCCTAAGAAAGGGGAAACACCGTCCCTGAAAGGAACGAAAGAGCAAGGTGAGAAAGAACCTACAAAAGCAGCTACAAGTGAAGAAACACCGGAAACAAAACCTAAATCTGGAAAGTGGAAGATGTTGGGGAAGAAGATGAACGAACTTCTGACGACCACCCCTAAGCCCATACTCACTGGGCTCCAGAAGGTTATAGCTGAAAAGGTTGCCGATGCAGCTGCGAAGAAAGAAGAAGAGGAGTCTGTACAGAAACAAGAGCGAGCAAAAAAGCCAGCCTTGGGGAAGAAACCAGATTTAAAGCCCAAAGAAGAACCCTCCTTAGGAAAAGTAGCTAAAGAAGATGCTCAAAAACAGGAATCATCTTCAGGAGGGCACAGTCAGACGTCACCAGCAATCGCTGGAAAAAAGGAGAGAGACAAACTAGTTAAGAAAAAGGAACTTGACAAAGCTGATGCGAAAGAAGCAAAAGAAGATCTGTCTAAAAAGAAGACTGATTTAAAGCCAGCCAAGGATGCCAAGGTCAAAGACGATAAACTGAGTGCCATCAAAAAGATGCCTAAGGAATCCGCACAGCAGAAGAAAGAACTGGAAGTTAAAAAAGCTAAGGAATCCGCACAGCAGAAGAAAGAACTGGAAGATAAAAAAGCTAAGGATCGTGCAGAGCGACGAGCAGCTCGTAGGGATGACGCTTCCAGCACAAAATCGTCAAGACGCAGTGATGAAGAAAAAGCAGCCAAGCGGGAAAAAGCGTCTAAGGCAAAAACCAAGGCATTGCCCTCTGTCTCCAAAAAGAAAATACCCAAGCCCAAGAAAAAGTCCAATTTAAGGAAATTTGTTGAGGAGGAGGAAGAAGAAGAAGAGGAGGAGGAGGATTCCGATGAGGATAAGCCTGCCAAGAAAGCTATTCCTTCGAGTTCCAGACAACAAACAAAAGAAGCCGAAAGCGTGACACAAGTAGGTAAAAAGGCACATGTGGCAGATAAAATAAAATCTGGAATGGAACAGTCCCCATCTCAAGAGGACAACGTGAAGAAACACATCATTGAGATTGCTAGCACCCCTCCCTCTCCCTTCACTGCCGACAAGGACAGAGAGTTGCACCGTTTCAGTTATTTGAACTTACCCGAGGTACTGTAAATCTAACCCGTCTTCTCCTGATTTTCTTTTATTGCTTATATTAGAGGGCGTTGGGGTAAGGGGATGAGGCAATGGCAAACTTTAAAAGAAAATACACCATATTCTATCACTATATTATTTGAAAGATGTTTTCAAATTCTTGGAATTTGTTGCTGTACAAAACTAGAATTACTAACCACGTTTCTTCTAAGCTAGTATACCACCTCCTTTTCAAGAATTTTAATATAATTTAGGTTCATTTTAAATTATTTTCTTTGAAGAAGATTTCACATGAAGAAATGTGTTTTATTCATTGTCGCAAGGAACTTTGGTGTATCTTTATAGAATGTACTTTTGCAAATTTTTATTGGTTAAGTGTACATACTGTATATACATATGTAAATAAATATATACAAAATATTTACCAAGTAAGGATATAACACATCTACACAGTAATGATGAAAGGTACAGACTGCTGATTATAAATATGTATATCACCAAACAGTTACTCCATTCATCGGGAAATGCCATCACAACCTCCACTCAGTAATCGACTGAGAAATGTATTATAAAATAGATATATAGAAAAAGAGAGAACACGATTATAGAATTATACTATCACTATAATTTACAACAAGCCCAAAGGAGTTACACTACACTAATAGATTCGCGAGACTGAAAGAATTAACAAAAATTATTAACAATATTTCAAAACAAAAACATTTTTAATCAGGCTTATCGACATTCCATATTTACTAGTGTTATTTAGCTACTAATAAGTTAGCCGTGCACTCCCGCATTCCCCTACTTAACTTGGCAACTCTTGGCAACAGCCTGGCAAAACTGGCAGACTCTCAACACAACACTCCATATGAATATTTCCAGCATAGACACCCAAAGCCCATAAGACAACTAAAATGACCTGAAACATGCATAAATGTCGACCTTAAATGCACTGCATATAACGACATAAATAAATACGTAATTAGATCTATATCTGTGCAACAAAAAATAGAGTTAGACATGTTTATAATAGCATAGTTTTTCCTAATAAATCGTAACCATTGACATAATACAAAAACATTTTTACCTTTTCTATCTAAGGGTATGTCTTTTTGTTCTTTTAAGGATTTCACATTTACAACCCTGCCTGGCTGAAGGGTCTCGATACATATAACGCCTCACCCAAAGAGTCTGTTTGCAAAGAGTGAGGTTTTGAGACTCTAGTTTTCTCAGTTTAGAATAACTTTATTAATCAATCAAATTTACAAATACATCTAGAGCTAATTAATATTCATGAATTTCTCACGTCTTCTATACATATTCTATCAACACCCATATCACCTATCAATAAACGAGTTCACGGTTACATCAGCCTAAAAGTTGGATATTGATCAAATCAAGACGATGATTTAATCTTCTTTATTCTACCTTCATTTTATGACGCATCATAGAGGAGTTGTCTCTACAAAAGCTATAATCCTCTTCACCCCTAACCACTCAATATCTCAATCAAAAGAGTTTATCTTCCTTCCCCCTTCTGTCCATCCACGACTTTCACTTCATAAAGAAACTTTATTATAACATTTCCAAATTATACAAAGTACAAATAACAATTCATTTAAATTTAGAGGTTACGAATGAACATGTATTTTAAAATTTGTTAACAATTCCCATCGTACAGCAGGCTACAATGTTTAGTAATAAATGTTATATAGTCCTTTAAATTTTTCATCTTCTTTCCTTCGCACTTTATTAATTAATGATATAAAGATTTAAAGGTTTGTGGTTTTTGATAATTAAAAGTTAAAAATTTAAAAATTTGTAGTTACAAGTGAAATAAATATGCAAAAGGAATTTTTCATATTTATTTCACTTGTGACTATAAATTGCTGTTTTCCATTATTGATTGGATTTAAGAAATGAATAAATTTGTCTTTTAAATAAAATGAATTCACTTTCTTGGCATGTACACTATAATGTGGCAGTCCACGGTACTAACGTATTGGATAAGATGAAAGGTGTGGAACTGTACAGTACTAATCGTTCTTATTTTCGTCTAACGTGCAGACAACTCCAAAGGAACTGAAAGAAGCAGAAGACTGGCCTGCGCAGGTCAGCAGACTTATATATATACTAATTAAAGCACGGTGTCTGCTGATGGATAATCAGCAGCCTCCCAGTGACAAGATTGTTGGTATGTCCAGTTTTATTGCGTTTTGCTTAATTCGAATTTAGCTTCAGAAATCAAAATTATATACACCTACTCAAACATACAAAATTACACACACCTACTCAAACATGCAAAATTACATACACCTACTCAAACATACAAAATTACATACACTTACTCAAACATACAATTACGGCGTACACATAAGCATACGAACATGCGCACACACACATATCTATCTATCTATCTATCTATCTATCTATCTATGTCCGCTGGTCTGTTTGCTTTATTATTTATCAATATATTTGTAGTCTATATATCTGTATGTCTACCAACTTAACTATGACAATCTGCGCTTGCCTACACATCAATGCATTCATCCATTCATGACATTGTTTTGAATCGAACAAATCACTATGTATGCTATCTACTCTATCAAATTATGTTTATCTACCCATCTACTCATTCACCCATCTAACACTGGTGAAAATTCTTTGGAATGAAAAAGTTATTATGTTTTTTTTTTTTTGATTCATTGCAAATCTAAGGATTATGTATATATTCTTTGGAATGAAAAAGTCGCTATTTTTGTAAATTTCCTCTATTGACAAACTGTGCTTGCAAAATAATTATCGTTTGTTTAATCAATAAAATAAATTAATTTTTTTCAGATATTTTTCTTATAGTCTTAAATCATCCCCGTCCCGATTATTATTTTATTTATATTCTTTATAAACTCGACCCTAGTCAGAGGTAAGATAAGATAACCATGCTCGCTTTGCTTGATTCTTTGCAAATCTAAGGATTATGTACCTTTGAATGCCTAAACACGTCAACCGCTTTTCCTTTTCACTCGTTATTTATACTCACTCCCGGGAGAGAGGGAGGACAAAGGAAGCCATACATAAATAACAAATAAATAAATACATGCATTTTAAATAGCAAGTTGTACATGAATAAATACAAACATTTAAATAAATAATAAAAGCTGCCAGACATATTTAAAATAAATAATTAAATGATTAACAGCTGTCAATAAATAAATAAACACATTTTAAAGAATAACAAAAGGATTAAAGCTGTCAAAAATAAATAAATACATTTGATAAATAATAAAACGAGTAACAGCTGGCAATAAATAAATATGTACATTTAATATTAAATATGATTGCAAACTCTCAGTAAATACATACATTTAGATAAATAACGAAAGATTAAAATCTGTCAATAAATCTATCTATCTATCTGTTTATCTATCTATCTATCTATCTATCTATCTATCTGTCTATCTATCTATCTATCTATCTATCTGTCTGTCTATCTATCTATCTATCTATCTTTCTATCCCTTAGTATTGTCGACCGTTGGGGCACTCTGAGATGTTATCTTCCTATCTTTTTCTCCTTCGCCCTCCTTGCACAGTGCCTTGCATGAATGTCTTGTCAAGCCATGTCGTGTGACATACCCATATCATTTCATTTTTCATATTTTCACAATGGTCAATAGCTCTTCATAGGGCCCACTGGCTTTCCCATTTCTTCATTTGTGACATGATCTCTATACGAAATTTCAAGCAACATAAACTAAAACTGTAACTAAAAATAAACTACGCTCATCAACAGTCAAGAAACACAGCAGGGCGTTGGATTTTATTTTTTATGAAAATGTTTTGTAGTCCACTTTAATTTATGCACATTCTAATTCATAATGCTGTTAGAAATTAAAATATATGTTTAAGTTTGAAGACTATATTCTACTAACTTCAAAGGTGCACAATTAACACTAGTTTGAGGTTTTCCGAAAAATGTATATTTATTGTAGACTTAGAATGCTATCAATTTGATTCAAAGTGCATATAAAACAATGTATAAAATAAAATATATGTATAAAAATGTATATTTATTGTAGACTTAGAATGCTATCAATTTGATTCATAGTGCATATAAAACAATGTAGTATGGCAACTTCCAAATTTGTTTGTAGCAGTCAAAGTTATTCTAAAATAATATACCGAGACTTCGAAGAATAGATAATAGTGGAAATTAACCCACAACACTAAATTACAGTTTCCCAGGAAAGTGTTGAAATGTATCATAATTAGTGTAACGTGCCTTCCCAGTTGTTACTATTGTTGTCTTCCCTCTTGTTCTGTCAGCTTTCTAAGTTGACGAATATGTTATGATTTTAGTTTAGAACCTCGTCATTATATCACACCTTTCCGTCAAAGTTCCCCCCCCCCCAACTCAAAAACATTAACAATTTTTCCCCTTCTACATTCGCTTTTCGTAAACATCAATAATACACAAAATCGCTGTTGACCTTTCACGCATGCGCGTGCAACATTTAGCCTCAAAATAATCTGAACATGTTTTTAGTTTACGTCACTGTAAAAAACATGTTTTGGGCTTAGAGACAAAAGACTACTTCATTGTGCTGTAAAAAAAAGAAGACATAATTAACTCTGTGTTCACTTCAACCTTTCACTACACCGCCATTCAGTGTGTCGAACTGCAGTTAACATTAGTCTTTTCGTGCAGTGCCGGGCATCAGTGTCATTGAACGCCTTTAACCTTTGTCGCTTTTCCTTTAGTATTGACATATCTTTTGAACACAGCAGTAATGAATTTCATTCTGTACTTTCTTGGCAGACTTTCCTAGCCGTTTCCCGCCCATTCCTACCAGCTTTTTGGCTCTACATAAACTCAGGACTGCGCGCAGCGGGGTCGCTATTCCGGTCACAAGCAGGTTTATTTCGCAGAGGTCATCTTCCAACGTGGAGCTCCGGGACTTCTTGGAAACCATTGTCCGGCAGACGCTCAATCGCGGTTCCAAGACTGGAAAAGCCACTCAGTCTAAAGCTCGTCGACTCACTTTGCCCAAGCATTGCTAAAGTGTTCGCAGGAACACAGTGTGCCAGCAAGTTGGTGCTTTGAGATACAAAGAAAGTTTCTAGCAGACTTCATAGTTTAGGACGATTAGTTCATGTGTGCAGTCCGAAACCGGACTTACAATACAATATTGGTTACTAATTTTCCTCTTATTTGCCTTAAATGGTCCGTTAAATCGATTGAACTAAGGAACTTTGTCAACAGTTCCTGACTTTTGTGGAGATGATTAAACGAAAGTTCAAACTGTTTGAGAGTTTGGTCGGTAGCTGTGTTATTTATTTCCCTTTCAAATCTGCATGTACTGATGAATCTCTAAGAACATGAAGCTACCTATGTTTTAGAGCGACAGGAAGCACAATACTGAATGGTTCTTGAGAGTCTACCTTTTCAAACGTATGCATGCTTATATCTTCGTACATGTTGCTATGTTCCAGAATGACAGCAAGCACAATAATGCATATACATACATAAATACATACATAATATGTATATGTAATTTAAGTCTTATAATTTTATCTTATTTCATGTACTTTTAACAACCAAGTACTTCATTATGAAATATATTGCTTATTTCCGTAAATAAAGATTGACATTAAATGTGAACAGCATAATCCAAAATTTAAACACACACACACACACACACACACACACACACTCTCTCTCTCTCTCTCTCACGAACACATGCACACGCACACGCACACACGCACGCACGCACACACACAGGTATATAATGTTATTTTTGATTGATCTAATTCTCTAAAGAACTGCTACTCACTACTGCTTTCTATCATGGCCGACAAGTTCAGCATTGATGATCCAGTAAGAGGGTGAGGAGTGATAGAGAAAGATCTCAGTTATAAAAGATTTAAAAGATTTGACTCAAACCTATGACCTCTTACTTTTTACTTGCGTAGCTATTGCCTCACAGCCACAGGGTTCTCCTGTACAATTTGAACCCTGCTATTGATAGGTAATGAATATAAAAATACAGCAAAACATGTTTGTTTTATGTGTGTGTCCTCTGCGCCTGCTTGACTGACTCAGGCTGCTGGAGAGATACAGGAAACAACTCTTTTATGAGCATATCGAATGCATCATATACAAACTGGTCCAGACTATAGTAGACAATATTTTCAATAATAGAAACTTTCTTAAAACCATGTACATTATTGTAGACTTTTGTAGCAATTTTCATAAAAATATTTTAAAATAAAGTTTCAATTTAAATCCACCCATCATAGTTATTCGCTGTTTCATAATTCAGAATGCTATAGTAAAGTTTATTGGTAAAGTGAAAGTCTACGACAGACAGAAGGATGTAGAACAGTAGGTTGTTTTGAATGAGCTGAGATCAACTTTGTTAGCGTCAAGTACCAGAGCTTGTATTGGCTATTCTTCCTTGACCCGCTAGCTGCAAATGAATAGCCAGTACTATGCTAAGTCCAGACATGCGAAGCTAGACTAATATGGATCACTTTCGTGTCTCGTGTAAAATAGAGATTCTGTTATTTGATTATTGAACTTTTAGATTCAGCGTGAACCCACTCATGGACATATGACGTGTGTTGACAGAAAGTGGGTGTAGAAGATGTGAGAAAGTCATGAATAGTAATAAGTTTTTGCTGTGTACGTTTTCTTAGATAAACAGACTGTATTTTACAAGGATGCCATCAAGTGATTTCTCAATTAAGTAGACAGGGTATTACTAGGATATTACCAAGTGCATTTTTTCAATTAAATAGACTGGGTATTACTAGGATATCACCAAGTGTTTTCTCAATTAAATAGACTGGGTATTACTTGGATATCACCAAGTGTTTTCTCAGTTAAATAGACTGGGTATTACTTGGATATCACCAAGTGTTTTCTCAGTTAAATAGACTGGGTATTACTTGGATATCACCAAGTGTTTTCTCAATTAAATAGACTGGGTATTACTTGGATATCACCAAGTGTTTTCTCAATTATGTACACTGAGATTGACATCAGAGCAGGAATCTGAAATTTGATTCTCAAATCTAAAACCAGATTTCACCAGCAGATTCTTTTGAGTTAATGTGCTGTTTATTGCGTGTCCGTGTGTGTATATACTGTATGTTGTGCACTCGTGTGGTGTGTAATGTATGTTTTGTATGCTAATGTGTTTGTGTGTACTGTATGTTGTGTGCTGGACTGTTTGTGTGTTGTTTATTGTGTGCCCGTATATGTGTAAGTGTACTGTATGTTGTTTTCTCGTGTGTGCGTGTAATGTACGTTGTTTGCCCGTGTGTGTGTGTGTGTGTGTGTGTGTGTATACTGTATGTTGTGTCCTTTTATGTGTGTGCTGTAATTTAGGTGCTCGTGTGTGTGTATATTGTATGTTGTGTTCTCGTGTGTCTCTGCGTGATATATGTTGTGTGTTCATATGCGTTATTTATTCTGTGCTCATATGTGAATTGAATGTTCAGTGGTCAAATATATATGTTTTTCATGTTGTTATGTGACCGTGACTGTGTGTTCAGGTGTAATGCGTTTGTGCATGTGCATGTGTGTGTGTGTGTGTGTGTGTGTGTGTGTGTGTGTGTGTGTGTGTGTGTGTGTGTGTGTGTGTGTGTGTGTGTGTGTGTGTGTGTGTGTGTGACACTGACTGGAAGGAACGAATTGTAAACTGAAGAAGATTGGGAATAGAGATTATCAAAGTGGTGTCATGCATATTTTAATTAAAATGTTTTCAACGACCGAGTAATGAACCAGCTTTTCTTTCTTATTACATTTACCATCGACAAAATCCATTTCCAAAAAAATCACCTTTAAAAACATTTGGGAAAGGATCGTACAGTCGTATTCATAAACATAGATTTGCGAGCTCTTTACGCTGTATTACACCCTAAGGATTTTAAGCCTTATTATTTTATCGCCGAAGATTTTCTCCATATTGCTTGGATTCCAGAGAATTTCTATGGCTTGTTCCTGCCAAGGAAACAGTCTATTAGATTATTGTTAGCACTCAACATTACCGCTTTTAAAGACAATTAGGTTGCAAGAATGTGGATGCTGTTTGGCAGATCCTTCAATGCTCCTCTAACTACATATTTTCTCTTTTCAAAATACAGTTAGCTTTGATCCTCTGACCAACATTTGACATATAAACATTTCTCTAATTAAATAACTTACTCATTAACAGTCAAGTACGGTTAATTACGTTGGTCTGTAACGTACTAGGTTTTCAAAGGAGGAATTCTCGTTTGTGCTTATATGATTGTGTGCATGTGTGAGAGTATGTGTGTACGTGTATGTACATGTTTGTATGTGTTTGTATGTGTGTGAAAGAGTGAGAAAGTCATTGTTTGTATGTGTTTGTATGTGTGTGAAAGAGTGAGAAAGTCATTGTTTGTATGTGTTTGTATGTGTGTGAAAGAGTGAGAAAGTCATTGTTTGTATGTTATTATATCAAACGAAATCGTAACAAAGGAAGCGTATTCTTCCAATTGGCAGTTTAAAAAAGCATCAAAGCGTTGTTCAAGCGTTAAAGATGGGATTGTTTGTGTCAATAAAAATAATGAGCACGCATTTATTTATAAACAACGAAATTATTGAGCCGCACATATATAGTCAGCCCCACAGTGAGCCGCACATGTATAGTCAGCCCCACAATGAGCCGCACATATATAGTCAGCCCCACAGTGAGCCGCACATATATAGTCAGCCCCACAGTGAGCCGCACATATATAGTCAGCCCCACTGTGAGCCGCACATATATAAGCCCCACAATGAGCCGCACATATATAGTCAGCCCCACAGTGAGCCGCACATATATAGTCAGTCCCACAGTGAGCCGCACATATATAGTCAGCCCCACAGTGAGCCGCATATATATAGTCATGTCCAATAGTGGCCTGCCCATAGTCATATCCCATCGTGGGTCGCACATAGAGAGATGTGTTCCACTGTGGGCCGTACAAACTGAGTTGTGTTCCAACGTCGTGGGCCGAGCATAGACATGTCCCACCATAGTTCATACAGACAGAGTTATATTCCAACACGGGGCCGTAAATAGAATAGCCCTTAAGCATGCGTAATTGTAATCATGGAAAGGCATAACGAATTTAATTTTGAACTGTTAGGCAGTCTTATTTTGCTGCACATAGATAGTTATACTCCTGTTTGAGCCACATCATAGAAATATGTTCCTGTTTGATCCAGTTAGGTTCCTGCATCCGGGCAGTTAAATCCCTGTTTGGGCCAGTCATACTTTAGTTAAGCAGCTACGCTACTGTGGAAAGCATACATAGTTATGACCCTTAGAAAGACATAGATAATTATGTTTGTTTGTCCCCAAATAGGCAAATATCCCACTGTTTGAACCGCGCAAAGAGAAATAGCCTTTATCTGCGTTTCGACCTCACGTAGATAATGTCTTCCGACCGACATGGACAATTAAGAGCACGACTAGAAAATTTGTAACGAAATGTGTACCTCATTGCACTATGTTGTCTTATGCAAAATGCAGTGCAATTCGTGGCATTTATGCAAAATGCAATGCAATTTGTGTCCTCTATGCAAATTATAGTGTAATTCAGTTTGTGGTCTTTTGCTAAGCGTAGTGGAATACACTACGGGTCTTAATGCAAATTATAGTGGAATTCACTAAATTGTATGTAGATATTCACTATATGGTCGTAATGTATACTTAAGCACTGCAGACTTTATTTAATGGTCCTAGATGAACTGTAGCAGAAATTACTAATATTTTAAGCAAACACAGAAGCGGAATTTATTCTATGATTTTAAGTCAACCGCAGCGGAATTAACTATGTGGTCTTAGGCAAACTGTAGTGGAATTTAATATTTAAATTAAGGTTGATATGTGGCAACTGATTGTAAGAGCATGATCTTAGAAAAACCCCTGCTGAATCACTATAAGAGCATGCTGTCAAGGAAACAATGGCAAAATATGTTTTTCTCTTAGGCAAACGTGTGCGAATTTCACTATAATGATTTTAGCTCTATTATAAGCCGGAGGAATTAAGCATTAAGACAAAGAAACCATTGCAACATGAAAATTGAAACAAATACAAAAGATAAAAGGATTTAAAGCAATTGCAGAAAACAACATATCGGCTACATATCCACCAAAAAGAGAGTTAACAAAAATAACAGAGTGACCTTCAAGGTGTTTCACCTTCTTGCTCCGTGCACATCATATTTGAAATGGATGGAGGTTTGTCTTTACAATTTGCAGCAGGGTGGTGCCAGTTTAGTATCTGATATTGTGTATGAGTTCGCAGTGTGATTTAAAGGAAAATCTGAGTGTAAAATTTTGCTATAGAGCGAGGAAGAAAGAAATGCATCTAAAAGAAAGTCCCATGCGTGCACCTTACCCAGTTACCTAGTTGTGGCCGAATTCCTTAGAATTCAGACCTCTGACCCACTGATCTTGCAGTCCTCATAAAATCAACGCTTGAATTTTGTAACGCAACAGCACTTTTATATGATTGAGTGCACGTGTGAGTGTATGTGTGAGTGTATGTGTGAGTGTATGTGTGAGTGTATGTGTGAGTGTATGTGTGTGTGCACGTGTGAGTGTATGTGTTGGAGGGCTAATGCTTCTGGGTTACCTCGTAGAATATTCTACTATCGTCAAAATATGTGCATTACTTTCTTTCAAACATGATAGCGGTCCGATTATGTCCCCTGCCACATGCCGGAAGGCGGTATCCATGATTGGAGTTTCATCCAGGGGTACCAGTGGAAATGTGACCTTTAGATACATGGCGCTGACAGGTTCTACATGATTTCACAAATCTGTCGACATTAGCACTCATATTCGGCCAGTAATAGTGCTGTTTAATATGTGTATGTGTGCTGCCTTTTCCCGCATAGGTGTCCGCTTAGCAGGGCAGCATGACCTGTTTCCATGACCTGGTACCGAAAAGCAGTGGGGACAACAAGCTGTTCATAAATGTCTTTGTCGACCTTCATGTTATGATAAAGAATGCCTTTTTATATGAATAGAAAGTTCTTTTCTGACCTTTTGTGCCGCTTATGGCACACGCAGACAAGTTAGCTAGACTGTTGTTCGCTTGTGCATTAGAAAATTTGGTGGAAGAACATTAGTCATGATTTTTCATGGGCAGATTTCATAATGGTTTCATCGTTTTTCATCACACTAAGCGTGTGTGATGCTGTTTGCTGCTCAGTACTTATTAAGTCAACGTGTCAGACAAGGTCTCAGATAAAGTGCCGATCTGCCAGTAAAATACACAAGGGCTTAGAATTTGTCCTCATTTGTTCTCTGACAGAACACTCTTACTTACAAGGTCATCATGTCGTAATACATTTAATACCATAAGCGAAATATAACAATATAAAATATAGTTAATTTTAAGAGATAAACACGAATAGAATATTAGTTAGGCAAGCAAAGCCAAATACTTTTAGCAATATTATATAAAGAGGTTGTTTCCTGCTGTGTTGAGAACCAGCAATATGGTTTAGTAATATGATTCTAATTTATTAAAGTTAGGAGCCAAAATACATGTTGCCTCAACGGTCAGCCTCATTCGACTAATGAATATTAGGTGATGTTCTAGTTCACTTCGCGTGGTTGAGCTGCGCTCTGATTAGTTCATTAGATTATCTGGAACATTCAGGTATGTTTCCAGCTCAGGAATAAGGGTCAGCTTTTTTAAAAGGTAGTTTTGCATGTAGTCTGTTTCTAGAGGAGGACTGATGTGGGGTACATAAGCCCCCATTATTTGACACTCTTATCAGTGCATATCATCTGTCAGTCTGTCTGTCTCTTTCTCTGCTTCTCTTTTATCTAATTTTTGTCTGTCTGATTATCTTTCTCTGCCATTGTACGCATAATACTCTGCTTTCTAATATCTACATCTGTCTGTCTCTCTCGTTCCTTCTCTATCTATTTTTGTCTGTCTATCTGTCTCTCTTTCTCTGCTTTTATACGCACAATACTCAGCTTTCTCATATCTACATCTGTCTGTCTCTCTCGCTCCTTTATCTATTTTTCTGTTTGTCTGTCTCTCTTTCTCTGCCTTTGTAGGCATAATAATCTGCTTTCTCATATCTACACCTTTCTCTATATTTCAACAAGGCGAATATTGCCGTGTGTTTCTTCCTCTCTCACTGATTACGAGATGCACTATTCATAATACTTTATTAATCATGTACCGTAGATATTGATTTGAAGAATATATTTTGTGCTCTGCCAGTTTGAAGCAATATATTGTTTAATATTTATCATTATTGGTAAGCGCATGTGACTGAGTGTGGTTGTAACGTGTATGTGTGTGAGTTTGTGTGTGGTTGTAATGGTATGTGTGAGTGTGCGTTTATATGTGGTTGTATGTTTGTGTATATGTGAGTGTGCTTGGTGTGTGGTTGTATGATTGTGTATGACTGATCGTTTATGTGGGGTTGGACGCTTGTGTGAGAGTGACTGTTTGTGTGAAGCTGTAATGCATGCGTGAGTGTGCGTTTGTGTGTTGTTACATGAGTGTGTATGAGTGATCGTTTTATGTGATTGTACCCATCTGAGTGTGCGTTTGCGTGGTCGTGCTTGTGGGTGTAAGTGTGGGTTTGTGTGGTTGTAATGTGTGTGTATATGTGTGTGTGTGTATATGTGTGTATGTGTGTGTGTGTGTGTGTGTGTGTGTGTGTGTGTGTGTGTGTGTGAATGTGTACCTGTAGAGTATTTTAATTATCAAAGATCAATACGCGTGACGTCCAACTAGAAACGTCTTGAACTGAATGTAAAAAAACCACTTATGCACATTTATCACTCACTCCCCCAACGCACAAACATACTTAAATTTATAGATTTTAATTATTATCGACTGTATAACGTTTTTCTCATGCAACACTTGTTGTCGACTACAATATCCTTCAAAACCTCAACCATCAACTTATTTTTATAATCTACTACTTAAGCAAATAGAACAGCAGACAGGAGTTTGATAAATACATTCCTAATTAACTCTTTGCTAATCCCGTCATGAAGTGTGGGTCAGATATATTTTCTTTGCCTAAATTAATTCATACAAATATTCCTAATGAAGAACTACATTAGCTAAGTGTTTCTCGTTACAACTTAGCAACTATTCCCGCCTCCATTTTATTTATTTATTTGCCTTAATATTGCTGCGGAAATATGTGCAGAATAATGTTTATTGCTCAATGCAAAAGAAGTCGGTTGTCTCAGAGTTGAGGAATTCGATATTTGTTGATCTCAAAAGAACTAGAATTCGGTTGTCTTAATGTTGATAAATTCGGTTGTCTAAATGTTGAGAAATTCGCTTGTCTAAATGTTGAGAAATTCAGTGATTTCACAGACAGGAATTCGGTTGTCTTAATGTCGAGAAATTTGGTTATCTTAGTGCTGAGAAATTCGGTTGTCTAAATGTTGAGAAATTCGGTTGTCTCAAAGTTGTGAAATGTGGTTGTTTTAATATATAGAAATTTGGTGGCCTCAAAGTTGAGGAATTTGATTGTCTTAATTAGAGGAATTCGGTTGTCTCAAAGTAGATGAATTCCACTCTTAGAAACGACAGTCATTACACAATAAAAGGAATATATACAACTATTATTGTTTATAGAACTATTATTGTTATAATATACAAACTATTTCAGTATGTTTTAATTCAGTGTATACAAAGTGTTGTGTTAGTCTTCATCCAAGTGCTTATAACCAAAAAAACCAAAACAAATATATATCAGCATAAGCTTAAGGTACAAGCAATAAATTAAAGTGTAATAATTCAACAGATTCTTATTAGGTCCATATACCTTTCACTAACCTAACAAAACAAATATAATCAATCAGTGTAAATTTTTAGCAAGAAATAGAGTTCTATCTATACAAAACAAATATAATCACTCAATATAAATCTTTAGCGAGGAAGAGTGTAAATAAAAACCAAATATAACCCATCAGTGTAAACCGTAGCAAGAAACAGTTTACTACAGAATATATATAATTAAATCCATTAGTGTAAATCTTTAGCAAGAAACAGAGTGCAATCCAAACAAGACAAATATAATCTTTCAGTGTAAATCTTTAGCGCAAAGCGAAGTACACTGTATTATGGGACGTGTTTAGTCATATCAACTCTGGATACATTAAAAAAAATACAAAGAATTAAGATCCATAAATATAAATCTGTAGGCGCACCCACAATGTGGTCGCTCACTTATTTCCTATTTGTTATTGCTTGTACATTGACTGATGAAAGCCAAATGTGTATGTTCTCCAAAGACTTCTGCCATTTCTTTCTTTTTTCTTTGTATAGATTAAAAACGTATCTACATTTGAGTGCAAGCGAACTGCATATTGGGTCTAGACAATTGCTATCTTTGTCTAGCAGATGGCGAAATGACGTATCATTACTGGGTCAGTTAATTCAGGAATCTAAAGGAATCTTCACCAGACTGCAGGACTCTATCTCTTGCATACTTGCAGGAAATGTCCATAGAATTGCAGGTGTCTTTATGTATTTGCTTATTTATTTATTTATACTGTTGAGCAAGTGCTTTCAGAAATCTGCAACAAGTCATATCAAAATATTTTATTTAAGACGCATTGAGTTTTCAAAAGCGTTTGATTGATCTCAGTTCGAACTGAAGTTCGACATCAACTCACAAACATCGAAATTAATAAACGATCAAATATATTTCTTTTCACAGTTATTTTAACTTGCATGTAGAGTTACATGCCCCTACGATTCCATGAGTGACACAGCAACTCCTACTGCCCTTGGTTGGCTGTGATAAGCGGGAATTCAGACGGTAGAAAAATTATCTCTGGCTCAAACGAGCGGGGTTCGATCTCAGTCGCGTGATCCTTAACCACTCCACCTCCTTGCCCAAAGAACTGAGTCTATAATATAGTTCGTCGGGTGGGACGATAAATGGACAGTATGTTCTACAGGCCGCGCACGTTGTCCTATGGCAGTTAAAACCCGGAAGGAATAGGCCCTAACTGGAATCAACACAGGCAAAATTGCGCGCTGTAATTCCACTCCCGCCCCCTACCTCCTTCTCCACCACATATTCACGTTAGCATTGACTCTTTCCCCACCCTTATCCAAGACACACTATATCTCTCTTTCCGTGGCACGACATATATCTTCTTGGCGCTTGCACCATTTTTATAAATCAGTAATAGTTGAAAGCGGCCGTGCAGCCCAAATCAAATAAACTATTGGCTTGCATGTATGCGTATGTGCGTGTTGTGTGTGTGAGAGAGAGAGTGTGTGTGTTTAGTGTATGTGTACGTTTGTGTATATAAAAGAGAGGGCCAACAAGTAAAATATTTAAATTGAGGAATGTATAAAACATCAGCAGCAATTTGCTGACTCGCAAAACTGTGTAATTGATATTGATAAAGTGACCAGAAGCAGCAATTTGCTGACTTGCAAAACTGTATAATTGATATTGATAAAGTTACCAGAACCAGGGATTAACGTGTGTGAACACTGAAACTTTCAAGGACACTAATTCTCGAGGCTATAGAAAACACCAACGTCTGTGCTGCCAAATTAATTATATGTTGGGGATGGGAGATGATGGGAGATGGTTGTGATTGCACCTATAACAGATAATACACACACACACACACACACACACACACACACACACACACACAAACACACACATATATACATACCACACACCACACACACACACACACAGTATTTAATACCGTTTAACTATAACATTAATGTTCAGCTGAATTACTTGCACGCAGTCGGAAACATAATGAGATCGGTTTCCGTTCTGTAGGATGCCGATGTGTTATTGTTGGCTGTCTCTCTGCTACTGTTTTCTTTTACACTATAAGAATACCATCCACTTACTAATTACAATCAAGGAAAAACAGAAGTAAAATAACGAAGTAAAAGTAAGATGTATAAAAGGAGAAAGATCAGTCTGATATCCCATGGTCTCGCCCCCAATGCGGAGTGAAAAAATGACATCAGAATGCAAATTCGCGTATGAATCCGATTTCGTGTATCACTGCAGACAGCGAGCGGCACATGAAGCGAGAGACCATAACATTCTTCTAAAAATGTAAATAAAGATTTAAAATGATGGCGGATTACTTTAGAAAGTAGAGACAGGTATTGTTGTTTATAATTATGCCAGTGTCAAATTTTTCTGGAATATATTATGCGTCTGTGCAGATTTACAGAGGTGAATAGAAGTTCGGGTAGCACGAACTGTTGAGTGTACGCACAGAGGAGGTGGTATTTGGTACATAAAGGAAGTGAAAAGGCTTATTTCGTTGGTACTTTTTTTTAGGTAGGCTAAAAATGAAATGTATGTGCGCTGTGTGGCACATGTCAGTGGTGGGTACGGTTGGGAGTAGTTTGCCGTGTTGGGTTCGAAAGGCGGATAGTTTGGAAACATTTCCGGATTCTATTATCCGGCGTACTTGGTAGCTCGCAGAAATCCGGTGTTGCCACATAATAGCGAGATGAAAAGTGAGTTGGAGAATTCGCTGATTCAGTCACGTGCTGACGTGCCTGACATCAAAGCCACCAGTGACCGGTTTAAACAGGTTTCGTACCTAACGCCCCTTGGGCCGGGTTCACATCAGGTTTACCCAAGCTGAGGCGTAAAAGTTCCAGACCAGATGCGTGGTAAAAGATACAACACAGATACCTGGTGTGCCGCCATATCATTAGTGCACTCATTGCAGACAGGCATTTAAGTACAAATTCTGAGATTTCAATCAACAATGTCCTTGAAACTTGTCAGCTTCATATAATCTTATGAACGCATTGCGTGCTATGCTTTGTTAGTCAAAGATACTTGAATCTATGTACTTTGTCTTCTTCGGTGAAAATGACAGATTCACAAAAAATTATTAGCGCTCGGGTGATAATTAGCTGGCGTTAGGTTGGTCACTTTGGCATTATAATTCAACTCTGACTGAATTATGACAACTCGAGGTACAATAATATGTCCCCGTCTAGAACTTTCTCTGTAATTTGCATAGATGTAGATTTTTCTATTTTAATTATTTCATTTCACCTTTAGCATTCCTTTGATCGTTGTCTTTCTCATAGAAGCCTTTGACATTGCATTGTCAATCTGACTAAACTAGTGATCTACTGACTCGTCATAATGGAACGTGTGTGTGTGTGTGTAATCTCTTCATAACATGTTTATATATATATATGCACCATGTTTATCTATCTAAAGAAGGAAAAAAAAAACAAGAAACCCAGTAATATTCTTAGATCCTTGACAATGTGTTTGCGAATTACTCTCCCTTTGAATGAGTATGTTTATATTCAGCTTCCTCGCCTCTCACTGCAACGTAACGACCAGAAAGCCTCAGTGAAAGCAATCAGTACAGACGCCCCACAGATGCACCCATTTCCTACCGAGTTCCGTTTTCTCATCCAAAGGGGTTATAAGAAAAATGTCCCAACTAAAAAAAAAAATAATTTAAAACTCAACGAAAATGTAAACCCATTTCGAATGTCGTAAGTTTCTTGAAGTATTTATTTTTCGTTTAGTACCATGCGGGTTCGTGTGCAACACAGGGATCACGTATGAGTACGCATGCACCAAAAATACGCTTTGTTAGTGTGGAGCACTAGTGCCATCTTCTGCGTAGCTAGTGTGGAGATAGGAAATGGATAGCTTGGTCCACCTGGATGAATAGCACTTCATTCTAGACGTCCTCTTTCTAGGCCACATTACTTTGAATTCTTCCGCACGTATGTGGTGTAGGTATTTGCATGTGTGTGTAGGTGTATTACAGGTGTGAGTGTGTGGGGGTGGGGGTATGGGGAGAGGTATAAACAAAAATGAAGGCGTGCGGTATTTCAGTTCTGGAACATTTGGCACATATTCTGAAACAATGTTTTTTTCCTTCTATTTATATATGCTGAGATATTTCTTTAACCACTTTCTGCATCATTACGCGAATAAGCGTATACAGACAATACTAAGAGTCTGGTGACATTTAATGCATGTTTTCAATGTGAACAATTTTGACTCAAATGTTGTAATAAGTTAAATAGCATGCTTTACTACTGCCCCTCCTCCTCCACCTACTAGTTCAATGAATACTATCGCCAAGCTGATAGTAGCATGGCATGGATAATACTATCGCCAAGCTGATAATAACATGGCAATGATAATACTATCGCCAAGCTGATAATAACATGGCATAGATAATTAAATTGCAGGAATACAATGAAAAATATGTCAAGCTCAACATGTGTAGAGAAATTTATTATACGAAGATTCCTAAGAGAGTGCAAGAGAGAGAGAGAGAGAGAGACAGAGAGAGACAGAGAGAGAGAGACAGAGAGAGAGACAGACAGACAGACAGAGTAATAGATAGACAGAGCAGAGATAGTAAGACAGATATAACTACAGTCAGAGAAACAAATAGAGTAATGGGTAATCGGATAGACAGATAGAGTGATAGACAGACAGAGCGATGAGTATTCAGGCAGACAGATAGAGCCTCAATCAGACAGAAGGATCCACAAACAGTACTCAGAGCCACAGACAGTTAGATAGAGCCACAGACAATTAGACAGATGGAACCATAGAGAGACAGAGTCATAAAGATAGTCTACATCAGATAGATAGTCACAGACAATTAGACAGATGGAACCATAGAGAGACAGAGTCATAAAGATAGTCTACATCAGATAGATAGTCACAGACAGTCATATCGATATAACCACAAAGATACGAATAAACAGAAAATGAGTCGGGAGATTTAATCACCAGATGATTTTGGATGATAGAAAACATATAAAGTTTTCTTATTTTTGTTAGAATTGTATATATGAAGTTTTCTTAGTGCTTATTTTTGTTAGAATTGTATATATGAAGTTTTCTTAGTGCTTATTTTTGTTAAAATTGTATATATGAAGTTTTCTTAGTGCTTATTTTTGTTAGAATTGTATATATGAAGTTTTCTTAGTGCTTATTTTTGCTAAAATTGTATATATGAAGTTTTCTTAGTGCTTATTTTTGTTAACATTGTATATATGAAGTTTTCTTAGTGCTTATTTTTGTTAGAATTATATGCGGATGCATAACTTCACTTATGGTTATAGATGATTTAGGTAACATTAATGACTTACAAAGTAATTCGTTGTAATAGTTTGTTTTTGAAATCTGTTGCATTCGCACTCACACATGTTCTTTCATTGTTGGAGTGTCAAGGTCTCGTTACTTTGTGCTGGCTGGGTTTTATTTCTTAAACAAAAAAATATTAGTATAGTTGAATTTCGTACCTTGTAAGTGTTACTAAGACAAATCTGATTTATAAAACTTAGAGTGTGAATATAATTTAGTTATTACTTTCAACTGCAAAGCAATAATTTAGAGGAAGATCGTGTGTGTGTGTGTGTGTGTGTGTGTGTGTGTGTGTGTGTGTGTGTGTGTGTGTGTGTGTGTGTGTGTGTGTATGTATGTGTGTGTGTGCGCGCGCGCATATGAGTGTGTTCAGGTAGGGTTGAATCATCTAAAAATCTACAATCACTAGTGAATATCTCTCGTTCACACACATCATATGACAAGATACCATTTCCACTGGAATCTAGCACTCCCACTGTGAGACTAAGAGTCCTTCCCAGTTCATTTGTTGCCAGCGCATCATTTGACCAATCGGAGTCGGTCATTTTCTCACGTGACACCACAATAACGTAGTTAAATGACAAATAATAATTGCCAGCAGGAACCAAATATCTGGTAATAGTTGACAGACTAATGTCGAATAATGGATATAGTAATAATGTGGATACTCACAGATTAAAATCCAGTAATGGATACACTAATATTGTAGATACTAATCACAGATTAAAGTCCAGTAATGGATACACTAATAATGTAGATACTAATCACAGATTAAAGTCCAGTAATGGATACACTAATAATGTAGATACTAATCACAGATTAAAATTTAAAAAATGGATACGTTAATAATTAATTATATATATATAAATATATGATTTTGCAAAATCACGCAAGCACACTTCATATCGACTTATCTACAGTCATACAACATCCTCATCACCCAATGACTTACCGTGTATGAGCTCACTGTAAACTGGTGCTCATATTATTTACAGCATCACTAACCTTCCATCGTCCTCGGTCAGTCAAAACCAGTGTCAATAAAATCACTCTCCGAGAGGCCGACAAATCTGCATTCCCAAAACGCTGATGGCGTGGATGGCCGTCATAAATTGATGAAGACCCGTCTTCATTTTCCTGCCTCACGATTTATTATTTTTAACTGAACATTTATTTTATCGCCCCATCTCCTGACGTGCATTTTATTGTCTGTTTTCACTGCGCCCGGTACTGTGTTATCAACACTTTAGTAAGTTCCTGTTGCTTAGATTACTTCAATTTGTGTTTTGCTTTATGACGTCAAATGTGTTCTTTCCTTGATTCTAATTGCATCCTGTTTAGATTACGTCAACCTGTTTTTTGTGATTTTTCAAGGTTTTTCCTTGATTAGTGTAAATGTGTGCATTTTATATTACATCATCCTGCCTGTTTTGTTACTTCAGTCAAGGTCATTCCTTGATTAGTATAAATTCGTGCATTTTAGATTACTTCATCCTGTCTGTTTTGTGACTTCAGTCAAGGTCATTCCTTGATTAGTATAAATTCGTGCATTTTAGATTACTTCATCCTGTCTGTTTTGTGACTTCAGTCAAGGTCATTCCTTGATTAGTATAAATTCGTGCATTTTAGATTACTTCATCCTGTCTGTTTTGTGACTTCAGTCAAGGTCATTCCTTGATTAGTATAAATTCGTGCATTTAAGATTTTACTTCAGCCAGCTTTTTGACGTCCGACAGGGTCTTTCGTTTGGTGCAGCATATTGCCTTTAAGCGTGTTTATATATATATATATATATATATATATAAATTTAAAATTTGGTTAAATATTTGTCGTTGGATTGACCCCAACTGCACTTTGAACTTTTACCATTCTTCTAGAACTGTATTGACTATTGATCATTTCATGCAAGTAGAAGGATAAAAATTTAATTAAATATATAAGTATTGTGTGCACGCTCTGATCTTTTGTAACTGCTGGGAAGACCTTGCCTGCATATGATTCAAGATCACTTCATTTCACGTGGAGTGTAATTGTGACTCAGTGGAAACACTCCAGCCGAATCTCTTGCCGTTACCTGTCCACTAAATATTGGTGTGAGCTTTCGTGGGAGGAACATTTGCAAACACTCCATCCACTGTTTTAAAATCGTTGCCTTTTTTATTTTTATTTTTTGGGGGAAGGGGGCTGAATAATTCTGTGTTGTTTAATTTTCTTTGCAAAACTTCAGATGAATTTGTATACTTCCTATTTAGCGGAAACTAACATTGGTGTTTACATTCACGGTTGTGAGTGTATCAGGCATGATATTTAAACACCTTTCCAAGAGGCAGTCGTATTTTAAATCTAAAGTTTTTAATGTTCTCTGAAGTCATGGAGGTATACGAAGACTTTTAGGTAAACTTCTCGTAGGCATGGGTCCTAACGGAGATTTTTGCTGGTGATTCATTCCCTTCTTTACTCGCTCTCTCCCTCCACCCCCTCCCTCTAATCCAAGGAGAAAGCCTAGAAATCGTTTATCAATTTGTCAAAATCAAAAGACATCTGTCATTGAAGTAGATATTCAGTTATTATTCAACAACCCACTTGATTGGTCTACTAATAATTCAGGAACTTACAAAGACCTGTGCTGTAATACTACTACTAAATATTGATACAAGTTTACATGTCAATCGTTATTTCTCTCTTACATATAGAATGACGATACTTATTATAACCAAATAGCAATTCTACCTTTTTTCAACGAGAGTGCTCATTACATCACTACCTGTGTGCCATAAAAGTTTTTTTTTTTAAAGTACGAAGTTGAATTTTAGAATTAAATTCTATCTTCCTTTCTCATATACCCTTTCCTTTATTACTGGTCTTTTATTATCAAGCCCAAAAGGCTTCGGATATCTTTGTTTCCATATCGTTTGGTCACTGGTCAGGATAAATTGTAATCGAATGATCGAATGATCTATTGACAAGTACAGCTCTGTTACTATGATACGTCGTCTCTGTAGTGTCCTTTGTTTCCTTGACTGATTTCTCACCTCTGTGCTGAGTTCCGGTGTGTGGTAATTAGTCTTTCATTCACACCTTCCACTCTGGTCTGTGCATTATTCCCCCTTTTACCCAATGGTCAGACTTCAATGCATTTCACTTCCAATTTGCGTTTAGCATTCATTAAGTGCTTCATGCTCGCTCACTGGACTGTTACCTGTCTCCAGAGTGCACGCATGTGCACTGCCTCTGCTAATCCTTAATAGTTTCCGTTTCTTACAAGAGTCGGTGGCTTGCAGCCGGTAGTAATAGCTTCCAGATTTTCATTTAGCATTCACACAATAGGAAATCAATAAAAATAATAAGGAATAATTAAGTGTGGAAGTAAACATGTTTTCATATTGGTGTTTTTTTTTAGTTCATATGTATGAGTAAATTGTGTTTGGTACGTGTGTGTGTGTTTTATGTGTGTGTGTGTTTTATGCGTTTGTGTTTGTTTTATGTGTGCGTGTGTTTTATGTGTGTGTGTGTGTGTGTGTGTGTGTGTGAGAGAGAGAGAGAGAGAGAGAGAGAGAGAGAGAGAGAGAGAGAGAGAGATTTCTATGTCTACACATAGCTGCGGGAATGCCATTTGCAGCGCCTGCGCGGCTCCAACTACCTTTCCACTTACTATCAACACAGAACGCAAAATGAAAAGTTTTTAGGTCCTTAACACTAAGTCAGTGCGGACCATTCACGTGCCTCGCAGGGTGCAGGGAGGGGGCAAGAGATTCCTTAGTCTACAGGTGCTAGGTATTGCTAAGCGTATGAGGAGGGGCAAACATTCCAGATCAGTTGATCTTTGTCAGTTGATGACTAGTCAGTGTTTCCTAAGTTCCTTAACGGTACCACTGGCATTTTGGAATTCATTCAACGTTGTCAGAAATTGATGCGTTTTCTATCTATCTATCTATCTATCTATCTATCTATCTATCTATCTATCTATCTATCTATCTATCTATCTATCTATCTATCTATCTATCTATCTATCTATCTATCTATCTATCTATCTATCTATGTAATTTTCTATCTATCTATCTATCTATCTATCTATCTATCTATCTATCTATCTATCTATCCATCCATCCGTCCGTCCGTCTATCTATCTATCTATCTATCTACCTTTCTATCTATCTATCTTTTCATCTATTCCCTCTGTTTTTGCGGTAGTTCATGAGTCAAGCCACGTCTTCTTAGTTTTTTGCGATATGTCCATGTGCAAATGTTCATCTCCTGTTTCTATTCGAACTAATATCGGTCCACCACTTGGCCTCATTTACTAAACTTTGTATTTATCAGATTTTTATTAAAATAAAATCATCATACCAGGCAGAACTTTTCATCTGACCTGGATTTCTTCATCACTCACTGATCGTGCTGGCTCGTGAATGGTTATGATTGCAAATTTCAGTGCCGTAAGCGTTCCTAACAGGTGTTCTTATCTTTGGTTTGCATGGAACCATACATTCTCTTTCAATCCCCCCCCCCCTTTCCACCACTTGTCTTAGAGCTAACAGCAAATAGTCTTAGCGTTGCGCTGTCTTCGTTACTGAAAACTGTGCTAATGAGCCTGGTCAGATTTCATCTTGAATTCTATAGTTATCATTCCGTCTTGAAAGTTAATTTTATATCGATAATGCACTTCCCTTTCAACATTAAATACAAAACTACTGATTGTTCCACCCTCGACTACTAATATGCAACATTCATCGCTAATAATAATTAGTTACCTTCAATATAATCAGGTACTTCCGCTATGAATAGTTATAGTGGTATATCTTATATTAATAGTCAGGTACATCCGTTATAAATAGATAGGTATCTCCGCTATTAATAGTTAGGCACATCAGGTATTAATAGTTATATAGGTAAATCTTCTAGTAATAGCCTGGTACCTTCGCTAAAAGGGTTTCTCAAACACTCACGACGGAACTATTCCTCCAATTGGGCAACAATTCTTAAGACCAGATCTGAGAAAAGTAATCCAACAGACCACCCCAACAAAACAAAACAAAACAAAACAAAAACAAAACAAAACAAAACAAAACAAAACAAAACAAAACAAAACAAAACAAAACAAAACAAAACAAAACAAAACAAAACAAAACAAATAACAAAACGAAACAAAACAAAACAAAACTAAACTAAACAAAACAAAACAAAACAAAACAAATAACAAAACGAAACGAAACAAAAACAAAACAAAACAAAACAAAACAAAAACATAACAACCTAAAATAGGTTAGTCCTGACATTTTATTCTTTAGAATCACGGTTACGGCAAAATATGTATGCGTTGTGGTAATGTGCAGTCTGTCGTCTGTAAGTGGTAAAGGGATTGCGTTTAGGCAAGAAAGTGATTATGAATGACTGAAAAAGGTTGGTTATGGTTCATGGAATATGTGAGTTGATGTATTTAATTTCAGTGTGTGTGCGATTGTGTGTATGTTTGTGTGTATGTGCAGTTACATAAGGGCATACGTGTGTGTGTTTGCAATGTATGTACTAATGTAATGTGTGACTGTGTGATTATGTAAGTGCACATACATAAATGCATAAGTATGTGTGCATATATGTGAGTGTATGAGTGTGTGTATATTGTGTATGTTTCTTTTAGTGTGAGTGATTGTGTAATTGTTTTAATATGTGTGAGTGTGTACTTAGAGCTGATAGACTTATTTCAGTTAATCTCTTCCGATCCGTCCACTCTCACCTTTTTATGTACGTATGCACTCAATTTACAATATTTATTTTATAATGACACAGTTAATGGACTTAATGAAATCCGTAATTTGAAAGCACAATAGGATCTGTGACTAGTTTTACGCGTTCCGACTGAACGCTTTACCTTAGTCCCTTATTGTGAGCTCAGAGTCAAGCTGTAAATAGCGCTTCTTTCCAAAATTGGCCTGTGAATCGATGCCAACAAAATGCTTTTAGAATTTAACACTCGTGACAAAAGAAAAAATATCGCACCACAGGGACTGATGTGATTTTCTCTCTCTCTCTCTCTCTCTCTCTCTCTCTCTCTCTCTCTCTCTCTCCCTGTCTCTGTCTCTGTCTCTGTCTGTCTGTCTGTCTCTCTCTCTCTCTCTCTCTCTCTCTCTCTCTCTCTCTCTCTCTCTCTCTCTCTCTCTCTCTCTCTCCCTAAAGAACGAACTGGAATGGGGAAAAAATCTTTTTTTTCTGAAGGTCTTCTACACTCACATAATCACACACACAGACACACGCGCATAAACACACACACACCACCACCAACAACACAAACACGCACATACACCATTTCTTAAAGATGTTTTGTTGTAATGTTTTATATCTCTCACGCTTTGTTGTAATATTTTCTATCTCTCACGTTTTGTTGTAATGTTTTGTATCTCTTCTATAGGTGTATTTATTTTTACGTTGCAAGAGTGATTTATAAACTTAGAAAAATTCGTTTGAAAGTATGACTCAAAAGAAAATGCAGACAGTTATTATTATTTTCTTATGTTTAGTTTTTATTTTATTTATTTATATTTATTTTTTCTTTTCTTCTTTCCCCCCCCCCCCCACTATTTTGTGGAGTCGGAAACATCACAGATTTCTAGCCTATGCAGCTATCGTGCCTTCAAGTTTACAGTCCTGTGCAACATATATTATTTTAATATGCAAGCTGAGTAACTGAACTTTTAAAAATAACTTTATGTACCTTGTTAAAGGGTATAGATGGGTAGAGGCGGAATACACCTAGTGATTTTTACCCGTGTTTACTCATTGGCTGTTACATTTTCTTTTATACCTATAAATATTCAATGACATCGTTTTTCCGGCCACTAATTTCAGATTCCTGTCTTATAGGTTTTCACAAAAAATATTTTGTGAGGAGGAGAGAGAAATACAGACAGCCATCAGACGGACAGACAGATTTGAAGAAAGAGAAAGCGGAGGGAGAATTAGAGTGATAAACGAGAATGAGATAAAAAGAGAAGATAGGGAAGAAAAAAGAGTGGAGATAGAAGGGAAGAGAAAGAAGTAAACATGCTGAGATGAAATGCTGAAGACAGAGAAACCGGTATGCAGAGAAATGAGAGACTGCGATAGAAGCGGATGACAGAAAATGATTGTCTGGAGAAAGGGATGGGGGATGAGAATGAGATGAAGAAAACAGACTAGGCTGATTTAAAAAAAATGAGAGAAAAGAGGGGGGAAGGATTGGAGAGAAATATATGAAAATATAAAGGGTTAGTGGAAAGAGAGATGAGGAAAGAAATATATGAAGATATAAAGAGTTGGTGGAAGGAGATATGAGGAGGAAAAAAAAAAGATAAATGGATAGAGTCAGATTCAAAGATTACTGAAGAAAAATAAATATCAGAGGAAAACGTGTGTGCGTGTGTGTGTGTGTTTGTGAAAAGAGAGATTGAGAGGGGAGGGTGACATGGAGAAAGAGACACAAGAGGAACAAAGAGATGGGAGACAGAAAGAAAAGGAAATGAAAGGAGGGGAAGATGGGAGAGAGAGGCAGTGGATGTCGAGGGAGAAACAGGTGCGTGATTGAGAGAAGGAAAGAAAAGCAGAAATGAGAAGGGAGACAGAGAAGAGGGAGAGAAGAGAGAGGGATGAGAGAAAGTGAGAAACGAATGGGAGATAGAGAAAACGACAAAGAAGTGGAGAGAAATGAAAGAAAGAAAAGTGAGAGAAAGAAGTGAGGAGAGAGAAGGAGAGGAGATAGTGATAAGAGAGAGAGAGAGAGAGAGAGAGAGAGAGAGAGAGAGAGAGAGAGAGAGAGAGTAAGAGAGATTGGAAGCTTGAGAGAAATAAATAAGGAAGAATAATGGAGAGCATGATGGAGTAAATTTGCCTATACCTATTTCTAGACTTAATTGTTAAATAAATTGTTAAATTGTCGAAGCTACCCGACCTTGGGCACTCCTCATGATGGTATTTTTGTAAGCGTCAGAGTTGGAGTTAGCACTCGAGTTAAGAATATGCTACATATTTCTGAGGCAATGCAAACCATTCCTACCGAGATAAGTACTTTTTATTATCCAAAGGTAAAGATTTACGAGAACGAGAATCAGCCAATGGCCTGAGATCAAAAAGTTTGCTTGATGTAGATAATTCTATTGTCTAATCAGCTGAATTTGGTGTGGCAAGAACTTTGGTCATAAAAGGTGGCCGTTAGCTTAATGGTGACTTAAATGACTGATTGAGAGAGAATGAGAAGTATTTCATGCATTTTTGCTGTGGATGTTTATACTTGCATCTTTCATGGAGATGTATTATGTGAGTAGACTATTATTTTTACAAATTGTGAACTATGATGCTTTTATGTGGTATACTAAACAATTGACATTGTTTCTAGTGAATCTGTTCATAAGCTGATATGCTGTATTTATTATGCTGTGTGCATGTATCGGGCTAAAAAATACTGTTGCAGAAAACTGTAAGCGAGGCTTAAATGTAAGAAAGTGGTGTAAACATAGGAATAAAACCGGAAACTTAGTATTCGTTCCCTGATTATATTTTACAGGGACAAAGCAGCCTTTCCGTGTATTATCTGAATCTCCTGGTTTATTGATTATAAACCGCTACGACCATGGTAGACGGGAGAAGCAACTATCACAGTGTGTAAGTGAAAAGAATACACTACACACCATTGATGTATGGTGGCAAGGTATGCAGACTACATCAAAGCAATTTCTGGTACCAGGAAATTACTGGAAATTGCTACAATTGTTGTTCTGCTCAAGGGAGCTAAATAAAGTGAAGATGCACCCAGGTTAAGCCTTGGGGGAATAACAGTGAATCATTAGGAGATAATCTGATGGAATTGACAGTATTAACTGAACAATAAACTTGCTTACTTTTTTGAAAAGAAAAAAAAAAAGCATGTGAAAGACTGCAGAGGCAGTGCCTAATTCAGGTTACGTAAAAACTATTATCACTTATCTCTAATAAGACCATCTCTGTTTTCTGAGAAGAACTACTATTTAATTTGCATTCATACCACTCTATAGAATTATATTTTAGGATATAAGAGTGTGTAAAATAAAAATTATTCGAATGCAGTTTCATGGAAATATTGATGTCAAGTAATCTTTTTGATTTTATTTGTTATATAATTGAAAACCTTATGCTGGAGAAGAAAGAGGGTAGAAGGGGGCTAAAGATTAAAGACGGATTTGTCTTGTACTTTAATGAGAAGTCTTCGATCTACGGAAATATTGTGTGATGGTAAATGTTTGTCTTTAACTTTGAGGAAGGGAGAAATCGTTTACAGAGCCCGCATGTCCGCCAAGAGAGAGAGACGAATGGTGTCTGCTGGAGAATTATTAATAACATAAATTAAGATTATCATCACTTTTAATTAGTTATGGACGATTCATTAATTAATAATAATAATAACCATTCTAGGTGGCGTTGGCGTCACAGAGATGTGAGAGAAAGAGGAACTTGCAGTTAAATGACAAAAACGGGAAGTCTTGGTTCTCAAAGCTGTCCTACTGACTGGGTGACGCTTGAAGCTCACAGCTAGGTACATTGTAAACAATCTTAATTTAGAAAATACGAATCTACTGCACCTGTTCTTAAGGATGAAATGCGTAAATGAGACTTGTGAAAAGATTTCTAGCTTTCTTCGATGTCATGCGACAGCAGCGATTGATTTTAACGTTCACAGACAAAGCGAATTAGCACTAATAAATATGCATTTATGACAGTAGTAGTGGTGGTGGTTGTTATAGTTTTATATATCATAAAGAAACACTATTTCGGCATCCGGAATTTTTTTTCCATCATTGATCCTCAACCTATATCAACTGCTAACCAAAATGCGGACAAAGATTATAATGAAATTGCGAGAGCAATAGAAAGCAAGAAAAATCTTTAGACAAGAAGACATTTGCGACATTGTTCTTGCTGTGTAGGGATCTTTTTCCTTTGTTTGACATAAAAAATGATTCTATTAAAATCATATTTAAGGTAACGATAATGATGATGACAACTGGGGTAATAATGACGACAGCTGCTCTACGATGCTGTAGTACTGCCGAAAACGTAGTTTGGTTAACATCTACAAGCTGTATATAAAGCTCTAAACACACACACACACACACTCGCACACTCAGAGTCGGACACATTCCGTTTTCGATATGTTTGCACACCGAGTACAAACGAACTGACTTGCACATTAATCTGAATGCATATCACACTGATTCTGCATGGCACACTGGCTAGTCAAGGTCTGATCAGCAATAATACCGATTGGAATCTGGCCGAAATCACGTTTTCAAGTCTAATTTAACAATTGCACGCGCATATCCTCGTGCAATCGCTCCTTACAAAGCAAAAATTCGAAGCGCACGTGTGTGTGTGTGTGTGTGCGCGCGCGCTCGTGCGCTGTATATAGGTGGATGAGGGTACAGTTAAATCGGAACACTGGACAAAAATCACTCGACTGGCAGTTAGCGCGGACTGGACGCTGAGTAAGAAGACTGGCCAGCTCGCTATTCTTATCGCTGGCTTCGCGACGGGAACGAAAACAGTTCGACCGTCAGAAGATGCCTGCGAGTCTGCGATTGCTTGGCGTACAGCGTGCTGAGACCCTGCTGCCGCACGCTACCGGTAGGTTTGAGCGCCGCGATCAAAACGCCTGGTAGATGGGGGTATATATCAGCAACATTCTTTGCCTGGCAGCCGAGTATTGACGCAGTGGAATTACTGGTGTGATTTATTTGACTTTTTTTCTTGCTCACCACACTCGTCCAAAAGTCGCCACGCAGGGACTTTGTCTTTGTTGACGATAGTTATACGGACACCATGTTTTGCAGAAACTGTCCCGTGTGCAAAGAATTGTTAGATCTTTGTCGACACCACATCGATTTCGTTCTGTGACAGTTCATGTCAACATGACTAAAACGTTATCGCCATGGGTTGACGACATTATTATCGCTTTCACAACTAAAGTGTACTCATCGAATGCCATCCCGGCCCCCCGAGTGCTGGGCGATGCTGAATCGGTGACAATGTCCGCATCGAAAACGTTCGCAGAGAGAGACAAAAGCGATGGGATAAGAGATTCGAACTTTTTCGTCGTGTGGGCAATGTGCCTCATCCTGGTGACGCTGGCGGTCATCACAATCGTGTCCAACGGAACTATTCTGACGATGTTTGTTTTGCGAAAGAGTCTGAGAAAGTGCAAAAATATTTATATCGCTAGCCTGGCAGCAGCTGACCTTGGTATTGGTTTCATTGTACCCGTGGCTGTATTGGAACAGGTAAGGTTTGCAAGGAAACAATATATTAGTAAATACGACGATTTCATATTGCTGCATAGATATTACAAATTGAATGCAACGGTACTTTTTGGTGTGTGTGTGTGTGTGTGTGTGTGTGTGTGTGTGTGTGTGTGTTTGTGTGTGTGTGTACGTGTGTATTGTTGACTTATGCCTTATACATTTCCTGGCTACTGTAGCAAAGACCTATCAAGGCGAAATATGACCGACTGGCTGCTACCTAGTTTTTCTGTCGGACAATTTGTAGCTAAATAGGCGTTGGTGGGTTATGAAGCTATCTTAATAATTTTCCAAAAGTTGAAATATTTTTAAAATTTTTATTTAATGCATTTGGGGGTTATTGATGTAGTTTAACTAGATGGATCTTCATGATGTTCGACTGAAGAAATGGAAGAACATTTGTTGTTATTGTTTACTGAAGCAGAGAAAACTGTTTGATGAACAGAATCATAATATATATTTCTAAGGCTGGTCTACAAATGCCGAAATTTTAAACTTACATCATGGGACTTTATTTTTGTGCAAAGAGGTTTAGATTGATTGCATTAAGATGTTTTCGACAGAGATATGTCAGTAATTTTAAATGTATTTAAAATTCGTGTTTTTTAATTATTTACTTTTGTGTTAATGTAACATTGCAAGTTTGTTGCCGTTCCTTTGGTGTCAAGGCTTATTTCGCTTGTTCGTTCTTCCTTCTTCCTCTCTGTCTTTCTCCACCTCTTTCTCTTCCGTGTTCTCTCTCTCTCTCTCAAACACACACCCCCACACACCCACACCCACACCCACACCCACCCACCCACCCACACACACACACACACACACACACACACACACACACACACACACACACATACATCTCTGTTTCTATGGAATGCATTGTTCTTAATAAACTGATCGTTAGTTGCCTAGGTTTCTCGGAATCTCACAGAGCGAAAGATCCAGAAGTTGTGTAGCGTATCGTGTGGCTCTCTCTATTCGTTAAGCACTTGTTTGTTCACTGAGCACGCGCGGGCGTCTCCAGCTGACTTGCATGGCGCAGTGGTAGTGTCCTTCGCCACAAGAGCCATGGTTTGATCCCTGCGCGGTCTGAAGAAAAACTTTCTGATGGCGCGATAGAGAGGTCACTTGTGCAGCAGGCTTCGCTTTGCGTTTGTTGAAGTTCTCGAGGCAGTTTGACACGTCGGAGAGAGAAAAGTTGCAATGTTGACAAAAGCTCACGATAGTAGAAGGTCTCCACCTTTAATCTTCCCTTCTTGAAGCGCTATGTAATTATCTCCCTTCTTGAAGTGCTATGTAAGTATCTCCCTTCTTGAAGCGCTATGTAAGTATCTCCCTTCCCGAACTGAACTATATCTCCAGGGACTTTCGATTGTCTTGAAACAGCAACAAAAGTTGGAAGAGGTCTTCGGAAGAAATCAATCAATCCACTGCCTGGCTGAAAGTTTTAAAACTTGCAGACTCGGAAAGCATAGAGGAAAAACGCGAGGAAGAAAATTTGCACATTTTAATTAATTATTTAATTAATCATACATCGCAGATACGTGGCAGCTTTGCTCTCGAAATCTGGAGCACTGTATAAATACACCGGAATGATAAATTCATTCCAGACTTGCGGTAGATGGCCTCGCTTGACTGAATATGTTTGAGGGTCTCTAGGGTCAGTGTGTGATGTTTTCCCCTCCCACTCTATTGGCACTTATGCTTTACGGCTAACTTGACTTGGTGGCTGAAAGAAACAGCTGAAACTAAAATTAGAATTAAAATAAAAATTTGAAAAAGCGTAAAAATAAATAGATAAACATTAAAAAAAAATACAAAAAGCAATAAAATAATACTTCGAATCAGTATTCAGCCTCGTCGACACGTGTAAATTACTTGGACACTTTCTAGCACTCTTACTATCTACTTGTTTACCATCGATGTTCAAATGTTGTATTTTAAACGAAAGTATATACTGGGGCAATAAAATGACGTTCTTTCTTTCTTTCTTTCTTTCTTTCTTTTTCTTTCTTTCTTTCTTTCTTTCTTTCCTTTTTTCTTTCTTTCTTTCTTTCTTTCTTTCTTTCCGCTCAACAGGTAGAACGTGACGTTGCTGGCGAGGCCAAAGAAACGGCAGCCATTGCAAAGGACCTTGAAGGAGTCGGTAACTCAGTGTCTTTAGGAGTGCCTAGCAGGCTCGCACTCTCAAGGACTCTGGAACTAGATGTGCATTCCAAGGTTTATGGGTCGATTGCTTGCGGCGATATGCTCTACCACTGAGGAATTCGCCCCCCACACTCTTCTCTTAGTGTTCACCAGCGCTTCCACCCGTCCGTGTACGGCTCATCACTGTAACCACAACCACCACACTACAGGTGACTGACCGCCCAGTTGAGAATATTACTGGCTTACAGACGCCAAAGGCAATTTCAAGCAATAACACGAGTTGCCGAAGACTGCAAGCGTGGAAACCACGTGTCAGATGTGGGTGCACAAACGTCACAATGTAGTAGGCTGCTGATGCTAAAGTGTTTATATTTTGCGTCGAAAGAGTGCCATCGCTAGTGTTACTGACTGTTGGCAAGTAGCCGATTGTAACCGTTTGAAATAAAACCGCGTTGCAAACATGTAAACACTGCATCTTTTACCTTTCATGTTTCGTGTACTTCTTGTTTGCTTCCTCTCTGTTACTGTTCTTTACTATTTCTTTTTATACCAATTACCGTTCATGTGTGTTACTATTTGCATTTGTTGTCAGTTACACTTCAGGCCAATTATCGTTCTTGTTTTGCTTTTGTATTTTTTTTCTTAGGTCAGTCACTGCTCATGTCAGTTGTCATTCGTTGCCGTTCACAGCTTTTATTATTCGTATCAACTATTGCTTATAGTCAGTTTCTGTTCTCTCCCATCGTATTGGCATTGTCGACCATAATATTATTGTTCATGTTTGACCATCGGTCATATTATTGATCTTTTTCTTACCGTTTATGTCCACTGTTGTTGTAGTCAACCTTTGTTAATGCTTTTTATTGTTCAATTCAAGATATTATTCATTTAGTCACATTCAATTACATTCATTTGCTGTTCAAAAACAATTCTTATATCATCAAACATAGAATCGTTTGTAAATGCTGCATCTGTCATTTCCTTCCCACCCACCCCATAGAGCTGAATCTCTCGGACTTTGTTGTTTTTGACCAGATAAGTAATAATCACACTGTCGAGAATAAATCACAATAGCAATGACGAACCTGGTAACTGAATGTCTTCTCAAGAACAACAAATACACCATCTCGGTCAGGGGGGAGTACTCATTGGACTTTTTCTTTTTTCTTTCTCGTGCAGATACAGAGCGCGTGGACGCTGCAGGGCATTGGTTGCCAAATTTACCTCACGCTGAGGTGCTCCCTTTTGTACGTGTCCCTCCTCAGCATCCTGCTCATCACTGTGGACCGTTGGTGGTCTATCCACTACCCGTTCAGTTACCGGGTGCGCCAGAGCAAACGGATGGCAGCTTGCGCCGTGCTGATGATCTGGGTCGCCAGCTTTGCTCTTCACACTTTCTCAGTCGCCTTCTGGGACCACATCTTTGCCAGCATTAGCATTGCTCAACGTACGGAGGATTTACCTGGATTATTTGCATTCTCACATCCATCGTCGTCGTCGTCTCCATTGTCCATTCCAGCATCTTCTTTGTTCATGTCAAAGGTCACGACCTTCGGCACTTATCATTCTGCGAACTCTGAACCTCAGAATAATGTTGTGTACCACCATTTGCCTCGCTTTGAAGAGAAAGGCAGGCACGAAGAGAGCGGGATGGTTGGTCCGCCAAGCCGCTGCGAACTTCCTTATGCGGTTCAGTTCAGCTTCGTTTTGACTGTATCAGTGGTCCAGTATTTCTTCCCTCTCCTCGCTCTCTGGGTTTTGAACTTCTCCCTGTACTTTAAAATCACCCGCCGGAAGAGCATTAAGATCCGAAGGTCCCTCAGCGTCAATGAAAACTACGTCCTCACATTCCGAAAATCTTCCTCCGAGTCAGAGAGCTCACCCCTCCCCATAGACAGTGATGCCGCCGAGCTGTGTCGGGCAGACAATAGGCAGAGACTCTTGGCAGCAGCACGCACTGGCAGGCGCCACACTCTCGCCTTCTTGGGCCTGCCGTTCCGAGCCAATGGACTAGGAGGCAGTGGCGGTGGTGGGGGTTGTGCAGGAGGAGCAGGGTCTGTGTACTTTCCATCGCAGACTTTGAGCAGCCAGGCGATGATGAACCGACGAGTCTCCTTACATGACGTTTTTCCTGGAATTGGTAACATCGCTGCATGGGCAGGTGCGGTGCCCAACTGTCCTCGCATGGTGTCCAGTCAGCGACACTCAACCTTTGGTTTGACATCTCTGGGAGTCGGTCTCAGCACGCAGCGGTTTTTCTTCGGTAGTGGTTCTGTCCCCTTGGCAGGATCTATGGGCAGCCGCACCAGCGCGTGCTCGATTCGCAAGCAGAGCGATGATCTGGTGAAGGAAATGCTGGTGCGCCAGGACAAAAAAGCAGCGCGCTGCCTTGGACTCTTGGTCACAGTCTTCACGATCTGCTGGCTGCCATACACCGTTGTTGCAGTTCTGCGCGCGAACAGTCCCGAACTGGTAGTAGGCTGGGTGAGAGACCTCGTTTTCTGGGTGTTACTGACCAATTCCTCCATCAATCCTTTCCTCTATGGACTCCTAAATGCGGAATTTCGCAAGATTCTTAGTGCCTGGTTCTCCTTCCCTCGGCGGAAAAAGTACCGCACGAAGCAGGCGTTGTTGTACTGCAAACTGGCTGCTCCTAACCTGGACATGGAAAACATCAAAGACAGTCACCACAATATTTTCATGCGCCCAGTGAAAGAGCGAGACAAACAGTCTGTATGGAATGTGTAGCGATCAGTGGTGTAAAGTGGGAAGGTGTGACGAATCTTTACAGCCTCAGAATGAAGTATTTTTGGTGTATCAAATTATATTTCAACAATCACTCACGGTGATATTTTACACCTTATCTGTCGTGTTCACAGGCTGGTAAAATGGATTTAATGCTGTTGAGATTTTAAGCAAACAATCCCTCTCCTATTGCCTTGAAGTGGCAGAAAACAGTGTCATATTTTGTAACTAACGAGCACTTTTGAACGCAAACAGTTAGTCAGCTTCAGTGACTGGATGCACTGAAACTGTAGACTCTGGATGCACTGAAACTGTTTTCTCTGGAAGCACTGAAACACTTGTCTCTGGAAGCACTGAAACTGTTGTCTCTGAAGCACGGAAACTGTTGTCTCTGAAAGCACTGAAACTGTTGACTCTGGAAGCACTGAAAGTGTTGTCTCTGGAAGCACTGAAACGCTTGTCTCTGGAAGCACTGGAACTGTTGTCTCTGAAAGCACTGAAACTGTTGTCTCTAAAAGCACTGAAACCGTTGTCTTTGAATGCAGTGACAGTTTTCTGCTATAAAACTGTAATGTTTCGGTTAAATTTAATAACTATTTATTTATGCTGCACGAAAGACTACAAGCATTTATATTTTTTAAATTAAGACTTTCCGTTTTCTGGGATATCTCTAATCAGTTTGAACTCAGTTAAAAGAAAAAAACAACTGTTGTTAGCACTATGACGCGGGATCTTGACATTACCAGACCACTTCTGGTTGAAGCACAGTCTACACATTTCTTGTTTGCTAAAGCTACTAGTGTTACTATGTCAAAGGTCAATAAGAAATATTATAAGGTCAATAAGAAATTCCCACCCCACCCCACCCATCCGACAAACAAATGCATGACAAGAGGTTTAAGAGCAGGACATTTTTAGAAACACTTTTCAATCGGTCACATGACCTCGAGTTATTTATAGACAGAAACAATATAACTTCTTCAATCGACACTATGGACTGACGTTTGCACACTAATGTTTGTATTCTACGATTAGGTCTCCAAGCGTTTTATTTTCATGACATTATTTTAAAACTGTAGCAGCTCCGGGAAGAAAGCCATCACACTGTAAACATCGAGAATGGCGTCATTTGGATTTGGTTGACATAAATAATTTATTTACATTAATTTATTCTTAATCTATACATATTTCTATGACTACTGTAAGCTTAAACCGTTTGCTCTAAGTGCAGTGGAGCTTTGGAGAACTTAATGTGATTAGATAAAGCACAGACTGTGTGTACACCTCCCGCTATATGTGATATTTCGTGAAATAATTTTGTACTTAAGGAAAGGATGCTATATATTATTGTCAATATGTATATTTCGTGAAATCATTTTGTACTTAAGGAAGATGCTATATAATATTGTCAATATGTATATGACTACATTAATTTTGATTGGTTTATCCCTCGAATTTTCTGATCTGAATTTTATGTTCAATATTATATATAATATCAGTTTTATGTTTCTCTGTTCATTGTATGTGTAGTATGTGTGTGTGCATGCGTGCCTCTGTGTGTGTGTGTGAGTGTGTGTGTGTGTGTGTGTGTGTGTGTGTGTGTGTGTGTGTGTGCGTGTGCGAGAGAAATGGGGGAGAGAGAATGTATATGAGTATATCCCGTCAAAATGTCAAATTTATTTTAGTTTTAAATGGATCTTTCATTACATTGCGAATTGATTATTACATTACATACAGGTAAGCAGAAGTAAATCATTTGACAATACATGGTCTCAACCAACGAATGCGTCTTTCTTTTAGAATGGATTTTTTTTTAAAATCAGTTTTGACTTGTTTTTTTTTTAATGAAATGTTGGATTTTTCATCTTTGCGTGCAGTTCTTCTTTATTCATTCTTTTTACTGCATGTAGTAGTCCATTTTAATTATTCTTTGTTGATAAGTGAAATGGCTGTATGGTCGCTAATGGCCTTGAAAGTGTGAGAGAAGAAAGGTTGAGACTGCTCCACTCTATACTTATACCTTTGAGAGTCCAGAAGTGTTATGATTTTAATAGCTCATAAATGTTCTCTCTCTAATAGGCCACAAGTGTTGTAGCTTTAATAGCTAAAAAATGTTCTGTCTCTATGTCCGCAAATGTTTTGATGTTTTAAACACCCTCACCACCACCACCACCACCACCACCGATGCTGTCGTTAAATAAGTATACATGTTTTGCTGCTAAAATATTGTTTTACCTTGTCCACAAAGTTTATGTCTTGCACAAGTATTCTGAATTTAATCGCCCACAAATTGTCTGCAGCTAATAGGCCAAAACGTTTGCTTCTGAAAAGCCTACGGATGTTCTACCTCTAAAAGTCATATACAAGTCTGGCTGTATGTTTTGTCTCTAATAGCCAACACTATATAGCTGCCCACAAAGTGTTATTCTAATGCTACCATCACTTTCTGACAATAATCAGTTTTCACTGATTGCTCATGAAAAAGACCCTCCCCCCCATTTCCTTTCTACAAAGATCCAACGCGTTTTATTCCCCCCCCTCTCCACACCACCCCCATTTCTCGACATGGCTTAAGTCGTCTCTATCGTTGACTTATTGCCTGCGTCATTAGTCGACTAAAATTGATATTTCGATCTGCTGTTACTAACATTAGGCTGTAATTCCTTATATTTTTAGTACTTATCTCTTATGAACCTTTGTGATTTGTCGGAAAGGCGGCAACTGTGACCGTTCGTTGTCGCAGTACAGAGGACATTTTCAGTCAGACTGTTTATAATTTTGTAATTTATAATTATTTGTATGTTATCGGTTAGAAATTGCTAGATGATGCGTACATCTCTAGCTTGACCAGTCAAGTGTGGCCAAAATCTGTTAACGCTCGTTCGCACAGGGGCAGGTCGTCTTGACATGGAAATAAAATCAGTTTAATTTGAAGTTTTGAAGAAGTAAGTAAACAAAAAAGCAGACAACAGATAAATCAAATATATTTTGTATAATACAAACACAATAGTATCTTTCTTGTAGAAATCATGTGATTTTGTATGCGGTATTGCACGCAAACAAGTAGTGGTTGTGAAAGTGTGCGGGCAGGTGCTGTGTGGTTTGTGCGCGCGCATATGTGTGTATGTAAGTAACTGTCTGTGACAGATGTCAGCGAGTGTAACTGTCTCTGTACCGAAAATTCTGAGATTTGTGTGAAAATGCATGTGATGTGGTTGTGATAGCAGAGTGAAGTTAGCTGTGGAGGATATCTGTAAGACTCCGGGAATTGACATAATTTGCATAAAAACGTAGTGTTTGAGTGTGTGCGTTTTTCCTGTATATCATAAGAAGAGTGTGTGCCTATGTGTGCCAATGTGTGCCTGTCTATGTAGCCATGGAATCCTCGTGTACTGCATGTGTGAACGCGCAACGCGTTGCACTGTAGCAGTAACTAACGGCGTCGTACTGTCTGCAACCAAGACAATTATGCGTGTTGATCAACGAATGTTGCAGCGTGCGTAAAATGTGTGCGCAAGTGGGTATGTGTAGTGAGAAGATGAACAAGTTCGTATCCGGAGTATGGTTGCGGATGTTTGCCAGTGTGTGTAAAACAGGATGTTGGTATGCGCGCTGGTGTACGCTTGAGAGCATTATCTGCCTGAATTCTGAGTGAAAGCGGATGACTAACTGTATGATAAGGACAAGCACACACGATCTGGTGCTGGGGTTAAATGCTTCCCCGACACCCAGTCCTCAAACTTGTGGTGAATCGTTATCTGTGATACGCTCGTCTTTCGAACAAGAGTTGCTAGGGAAACCATTCTCGGAACAAAATTTGTGTTGAAGTCTCATTTTTGTGTTGTTTGTTACTCTTGGATCTTACTGGCCATTATTGTCTTGTATTTATGAACTCCGATATTTTTGTCACTGGGGTCTCTAAGTTCAGTACAATGCTGACATGAAGACTTCCTCGATTATTGGTTTATTGTTTAAGATTTTCTTTGTGACAATTTTGATTTTAAAACAATTGTTTATTTTCTTTTTTTCTTTACCTAAAGTGATGAACTGTTCCTGACTATACATTCTAGCTGATAAATATTGTTCAAATTTTAATTTTTAACTCTTGTGATTCAAGTGTGACTGTTTATGGAAAGAAATCAGATTGAATAAAGTATCTTTATAATAAACGAACATTTTGTTTTATTTGTCCAGCCAAGCTGATCAGATATGGTCAAGAGTGACAACTTGGCTTTGGTAGCATGAGAGACAGATACATTAAGTGTTGTAAATGTTGAATTATCTTTCCTGTCTGTCAGTCTTTCCTTCACGGTACTTACTTTTGGCCTTGTTCCCACGTCCAATCTAGTTTTCAACTCGAATCCTCTAGCGGTATTATTTCTTTTTATCGCCTTCTTTTGCTCCAGATTCTTTCTTTTTCTTTTCTTATTGCTTCATATTACTCCTTATCCTTGTATGCCTTGTTTCTTCCCCGCTTACTATCATACTTCCTGCAGCTTGTGTTCAGTTTTATTGATATTATGTTTTGCGTTTTAATTTTTTTCTATCCTGCTTTCATACATTCTCATTTTCTCGTGGATACTTCTTTCCTCTTTTTCTTTATCTATCAGTTATTCTGTTTCAATGGTTTCGTTATCCACATAATGGCTCACTTCCTTGTTAGAATGTATTTTCTGTCAGTTTTTTCGCTGTGAGTTTCTATTTGTCACTCTGGTCTTTCTTTCTTCATTCTCTCTTCAACTTCCCCCCACTCTCCTTCCTCTTTCTTAGTATCTTTTTGTGTATGTGTGTGCGTGTGCATGTGTGTGTGTGTGCGTGTGTGTGTGTGTGTGTGTGTGTGTGTGTGTGTGTGTGTGTGTGTTCAGTCTCTTGCCTCTGAGCTTGTCTCTGTTTCCAGACTTTAATTCGCATCTTTCTTATTTTCATAAAGCCTAATGGGAAATCTTTGACAAATAGATGTCCATGACATTGGTCTACTTTTGTTTTATTTATAAACTTATAAATAACTTATAAATTTTCATTTATAAACTTTTCATTTGTAAACTTACCTTCACGTGCTTGAATGTTTAAGGGTGTAGGAAAGATCAAATCTTATTTAGACTAACACATAATATAAAGATATGTACAACAGCATATAATCGCAACTGATTAAACAAAATAATCATAAAGATTATCATGGGAACATTTTGTACGTAATTTGTATTTTAGTAACATTATAAGACACTCCAGGCAAATTCGACCCAGAACGGAAATTGCCATCATCTCAAATTAATTACAAAAATAAGATATTCTTGGATTAACATAAAGAGTATCATGTGTTTTATTAATCAAATAGTGTAGATTGCCATCATCTCAAATTAATTACAAAAATAAGATATTCTTGGATTAACATAAAGAGTATCATGTGTTTTATTAATCAAATAGTGTAGATTGCCATCATCTCAAATTAATTACAAAAATAAGATATTCTTGGATTAACATAAAGAGTATCATGTGTTTTATTAATCAAATAGTGTAGATTGCAATCATCTCAAATTAATTACAAAAATAAGATATTCTTGGATTAACATAAAGAGTATCATGTGTTTTATTAATCAAACAGTGTAGATTGCCATCATCTCAAATTAATAACAACTACACGATATTGTTGCATTAACATAAAACGTGTTTTATTTATTACTTTATTGTAGATTATAAGGTTTAAGTATAATATCGAGAAGCTTTTCATTAGAAAATATGTTACCACCAGCTTACAAAATTTGTCAAATATTTAGCATACTACCACTGATGTTCGTAATAGTAATAATAAATATATTGAGCGATATCACTAAATAAGAACAATGTAATTATATACATGTTTTATTTCTGTTAGCCGAGGTGGTGAAATGTTGGGAAATAAACACACAGAGTAGCCCCAGTAGCAATGTCCTTTGTTCGAAGCCATATAAAGGCAGTCCACAGCCGGATATAGGAAACATATATTTCTCAGTTTAAATAATTGGGAATGGAAATGGGAAACAGAATTAGACAAGCCACTGGGTTCTATCAAGAGCTATTGGCCATTGTGAAAAAAGCGCAAAATGAAATGGTATGGACATGTCACACGATCAACAGGGCTTGCCAAGACAATCATGCAAGGTACTATGCAAAGAGGGCGAAGGAGAGGAAGACAGAGAAAAAAAGAGAAAAAAGAAAGAAAGAAAGAAAGAAAGAAAGAAAGAAAGAAAGAAAGAAAGAAAGAAAGAAAGAAAGAAATGCCTCTATATTATTCATTTTGGCTCCTCATCTCTCATTCGTCTAGGCCATTTCTGTATTCCATGTGTCGATGCTATCATTATGCCTTCCAAGCCATTCCTGTATTCCATGTGTCGATGCTATCATTATGCCTTCCAAGCCATTCCTGTATTCCATGTGTCGATGCTATCAGTTATGCCTTCCAGGCCATTCCTGTATTCCATGTGTCGATGCTATCATTATGCCTTCCAAGCCATTCTTCTATGCCACTTGTCTATACTACTTTGCATATGTCATTCGTCTATGTCTTCCTGTTTGTCAATATAACGATATGCAACAAAAAGGTTATCTTGACAACTAACTAGATGACAACTACCTAGGTAAATAATAACTAGGTGACAACTAACTAGGTGAATAATAACTAGGTGACAACTACCTAGGTGTATACTAACTAGGTGTATACTTCCTAGGTGAATAATAACTAGGTGTATACTAACTAGGTGAATACTAACTAGGTGACAACTACCTAGGTGAATAATAACTAGGTGTATACTAACTAGGTGTATACTACCTAGGTGTATACTACCTAGATGTATAATAACTAGGTGTACAGAGCAGAAAAATGCCACGTTCGAGAGGCAAAAGGTAAAAGCGTATCTTCATCGTTGGAATGGTATGAAAACCCTACAGTATAAGGTTATACTTGTTTAAATTTGCCAATAAACAACGTATGGCCCTTGATTTGTCATGGTGAACTGTACTTCCAACAGGTTGTCAGATGAAAGAAAGAAATTTACGGTTGTTGAAATGCTTGTTGATCTGTTATCATCTCTTATTAATAAGCAGTTTTATGATGCACATGTAATTGGCTGTAATGGATTTCAGTGTGAAGGAAAGAGTGGGTAAATGGTTATTGCAACCCGGATTTTAAAAACTGAAAAAGTCATTTTATGTTTCTCTTGATTCAAAACTAAAATGCTAACAATCACACGGAAGTTTTTTCACATGGTCAGCTTTATGTTGCATCGCGTTCTTGGTACAAAAAAAACCTGATGGTCAAGGTCATTTGCTCGAATTTTCAATTGCAATGTGACTTATAATTAATTACTTGGGATATTTTTTAGCCACAGGGTCAGCTTTATGTTGCATTGTTGCCTTAATGGGAATAGGAGGGACGAAGGGAGGAAGGAAGGAAGGAAGGAACTTTTTCACGTGGCCAGCTGTATGCTGCATTTGCATTGTCGCGTTCACGAAATAGAGACAACATCAAAGTACTCAATAAAAAAAAAACCGACGGTCAAGGTCATTTGCTAGTTGATGCTCGAATTTTCACTCACAATGTGACTTATAATCAAGCCTTCCAATAAACAAATTCATTTATGTTCAATGAAATACTCTAGTCGTTGATAAGTACAAATGAATAATGGTGACCAGTGATCTTAATGTGCTAATCTGAAAAGAAAATAATCAATGCATTACAAACTACACAGGAATTTCATCGGTAATATAAGCATTGCCATTCAGGTAAATCATGTTAGCGCTCGCCTGAACACTTCACCTCAGTAGAATAATTGTTTGTTTGTTTTGTCTTGCTTCGATGTAAGTCTTGTGTTACACGTCAAGAATCTTCTAAATATGAATGATTACCGTGAATTTTATTTAAATATTAATGTGTACTTGAACTTTCATATAAATATTGAGTCTGCATGCAGAGTTATTTAAATAGTAACGCCCACTTCAAAAATTATTTAAATATGAATGTCGCATTTGGGTATCGAGTATACAGGTCTAGATGATGTAACAGTTAAAATTTACTGTCTAAGTGAACAACTATTTAAGTAGTGATACCTATTTTTAAATAGCAATTAAATAATATTTATTGCTGAATCCACTGGGACGGTGTGTTACTATGTTGTTTAGTACGTATGCATCATGTTCAAAAAATATTTCATGACTGAAGTAATAGTTTAAAGAAAACTGTCAGCTTAATCTTCTGGTTAATGGGTTATTTATGTTGTTAGTAAAGTATACATCAAGTGTATAAGATATTTCCTATTTAAAATAATATCAAGATCATATATACACACGCACACGTGAAATAACATTTGAATAATAGTATCTGCGAACACACCAAGCGCAAAGAAATTAAGTCGCATTCTTTGAAATCGAATATTAATCACCCGCTTACACGTTAAAAAAAAAAATTTAATTCTACCCATCCAAATTGCAAACAGCATAGAAATCACATCTGCAGCTGAGACCACAGTAATACTGTGAAATCTACATTTTAAGCCGAGAACACAGTAATACTGTGAAATCTACATTTTAAGCCGAGAACACAGTAATACTGTGAAATCTACATTTTAAGCCGAGAACACAGTAATACTGTGAAATCTACATTTTAAGCCGAGAACACAGTAATACTGTGAAATCTACATTTTAAGCCGAGAACACAGTAATACTGTGAAATCTACATTTTAAGCAAGTATAATGAATATCGAGATCAATGATTTCGAAAATCTCTATTTTAAACACGATTACTGGGATCACTCATATTAAATATCTCTATCCTAAACAAGTATAATGAATATCAAAGTCAATGTTTTCGAAAATCTACATTCCCCAAAAGCACGACGAATATCGATGTCAACCATATCAAATATAAATTCTAAGCAATCACAAAGAATATCAAGATCACTGTATCATGTATCAAATTGGGCGACTGAGAAGCCATCTTTAACTTCAGACAAAAGAAACCCTTTGACACTGTGCTATTTCTGTTTTTTTTTAAATATTAAAATAAAAAAGATTAGGTCTACATATTTCTGTGATGAAAAGATTCAAAAGTTTGGGGCAGATTAGAATATAAAGTGAATTTTACTGTAGGCATATTTCTCTGAGAAAAAGTTTTAAAAGTCAGGAGCGGTCTGAAATAATGCACGAAATGATATCGAATTCCTCTTTATCAGTTCTTCTATATCGAATGTCTGTTTATCGATTCGCCATTGGAATTCATCTCAGAGACAACCATACATATTTAAAAGATCTCATTACAAAACTGTTTTAGCATTATGACAACTCGTATTTTGGCAATTTGACAAAGGTCTCGGCTTACATTTTCAAGTGGAAATATTACATTTCATCTTAAATGTCACGAACATCGCAGTTGTCCTTTCTTCTACCGTTTCCTTTTCCCGGCTTGCTTTTCTCCTTCTTTCACTCTTTGGCTAATCTTGCTGTATTTTACTGATATTATGAATCTGCATTGTGACCCAGACAATCGCTCCATTTCTGTCATATATATATATGAGAGAGAGAGAGAGAGAGAGAGAGAGAGAGAGAGAGAGAGAGAGAGAGAGAGAGAGAGAGAGAGAGAGAGAGAGAGAAAGAGAGAGAGAGAGAAGTGATATGCTCTGTATGGCTTCTACACAGTATTAGGGGATATTATTAACCTCTAAAGCCATGGCTATACGTATGTTTAGCCAGAGGCCTACGGTTATTAGAGATATGATGAACGACTCGTGTTTTGGTTACTTTCGGGATGCTTAAATACGGGGGCCTGTAAATATTTTACATAGTGATTAACTACATAATCATATTGCTTTCATATTATAATTCTACAATAGGTGTTTTCTTTTTAAACATAACAGTGTTGTTCCTATCAGTATGATCAATGATGTTCCTGACAATGTGATTAATTACAATACTCATGTTTCTATCTTGAACAGAAACAATTGTCATATTCCTAACTATATGACCAACACAAAAGTTATGTTCCGGTCAATGTTATTTAAAAAATACAGTATGTTCCAGTCAGTCTGATTAACCACAATAGGCATGATCTTGTCGTTATGATTAGTTAAAAATAGACATATTCAGACAGTATGATTAACCCAAAGAGGCATTTATCCATCGTTAAGATTAACCAAAAGTAGGCTTGTTCCAGACAGTTTGGTGTTAAACAGCGACAGTCCTCTTCCTTTCTACATGGTTAACTGAAAATGTCGTGGTTCTCTGTAAAAAACCAATGCTACTCACGATATTTTTCACTATAGAAGAAAGCTGCTGCCAGTGTGATTAATCAAAAACATACTATTTATGGTTTGATTAACCAAGAGAACCAATGTTGCTTACAGTGTGGCTGTCATTAGTAATCCATTAATTCTATAGGTTTAATTAACTAAAAAATAAATTTATTTTCGTGATACGTTTTTATTTCGAAAAACAATGGAGCAACATTTATCTAAATCGAATGGACTTTTATCGTAAAGAGGTCAAATGTCAGACTACAGCACTGCGTAGAGCAAGAAACAAAGAGAAGCGCAATGCCTTTCTTGGAGGACTAGGAAGAATTTGCACATTCCAACGAAAGGGCAGGCAACTGCCATTTGTTTCGCGCTGGGTTATCCACCGCCTGTATGGCCTCTTCAAGGAAGTCGTGTTTAGAGAGGGTTTTATTAATCTTATTATTTTGGGTATTCTTATTCATAAACTTCCGATCAAAAGTTTGACCTGGTTCAGTTATGCAAAGTAGGTAGTAATCCTCCAAGATACGTGCAGATGGATGAAAGTTTCATTAAAGCGAAATCAATATACACACAAAAAATACCCCCCTCCCTAGATTAATCCGGGCAATAAAATTGTGGCTGTCCTGCCAAAGGATCGATCTGAAATAAAGGAGCAATTTGGATTGGATGTGAAGACAGGAGACATGGAGGCTTGGCAATGTTGCTGATGCCGTATAGAGATACGAAAAGAAAACAGACAAAACGCTTTGGTATTGACACACAGAATCCAGGAAAATTCACTGCAAAAACTTCTTGCTGAAGATGCGGGGGTGGATGCGTGCGTGCGTGTGTGTTGGGGATTGTTGGTAGTGGTAGGCAAAGATTACGGCAAATGAAATAAAAAGAAAATGAAGAGCCACTCTTTGTCTTTACCTTCCATCTCTCCCTTCTACCCCGTCCGCTTATCGTTGAGATGTCTTCAGGGAGCTGTGCTCACGCAAGCAAAGTGAAAATGAAGATAAACGGGGACGAAAGAAACTCTGAGCTCCGACACATATCTTTTAATCTGTTGGCTATTCGGCATCTTAATTCTTTGATGTACTTTTTAAAATGTTATCTTAGCTTAATTTATTTTAATGATTGGCGCGATATCACTGCCTTCTTAAAGAAAAGCTCTCTTAAGCTTTTAATGTGCGATTCTAAATGTGTCATTTAACGTCTCCCCCCCCCCACTCCCCTGAAATTTCAATCATGGCGTTTTAAATTATTTATCAACAGCTCCGGAAATAAAACCAGTAGAACGATTTCAGTTGCATTGCTTGTGCTTGGGGTATATTTGTGTATGTCACTGTGCGCGCGAGATTTTAATGCAATGTTCTAGATATATTATTTATAATTTTCCTCCCCACTGTTTCCTGATGAAATTTCGTATTGATTTTATTTATTCATTTTTGCAATGACGTTTCGGGTTCCACCTGCATATTGCTTCAGTGACAATTCTGGAGAGATGCAGATGCAATGTTAGGTTTTATTACTTTTCTGACCGTGTGTCTGTGTTTCTTTCAGTTACTTTATTTTGTTTGAGAAGTCTGACGTGTCTGTGTGTTTCTTTCAATCATCATATTGTGCTGAGAATTATGAAAAAGCAGTCAGCGTTAAGAGGGAGCACTCCCATACCGCTAACACCCACACACGCACACATTAAGCACCTAATAAATAAAGCAGAAATATACCTTTGTTCGTCCCACAGCAAATGAATGATTCACACAGAGAGAGAGAGAGAGAGAGAGAGAGAGAGAGAGAGAGAGAGAGAGAGAGAGAGAGAGAGAGAGCTGAAATTTTGTTAAGGGACGTGTTTTACCACCGGGACAGACATTTCAGAGCAACCCCCCAACCCTTTCACATTTTGTGGCTTAACAAACACTAAATTATTTGTGTATCTAATTTAATATAATTTGCTTGCTACACACGCAAACCAGGGCTTTCTGCTACTCTCTCTCTCTCTCTGTTTCTCTGTCTGCCTGTCTCTCTCTCCCCCCCCTCTCTCTCCCTCTCTTATATATATATATATATGACATCTAAATATAATCTGTTTGGAACATTCTGGAAAAGAGAAATAAAACTCACGCGGTTAGCTTATAGTTGATTGATTAATTTCTGCGTGTTATTAACCAAATCAATGATTTATCAGATGTCGAGCCGAATGCTGGACGTGCATTTTTGATGTCTATGTGAGCGTGCACGTAGGTTTTAGATTTGAGTATTCTCATGGATGTTTGGACTAATTAACAACAAGATCACAGGCAGGGGAGTGAACTCTGAAAATAATTGTGTTGTGAAATTTTCACTATGGATGTGTGGAAGTCTGACTATCTAACACGGTGGCTTGGAATGGGATTCAGTGAATTGTAATCAATTTAGCTCATGGTGATATTTAGTGTTTTGTAATCAATTTAGCTTGGAATGGGATTTAGTGTATTGTACTCAATTTAGCTTGGGGTGAAATTTAGTGTTTTGTAATCAATTTAGCTCATGGTGAGATTTAGTGTTTTGTAATCAATTTAGCTCATGGTGAGATTTAGTGTATTGTAATCAATTTAGCTCATGGTGAGATTTAGTGTATTGTAATCAATTTAGCTCATGGTGAGATTTAGTGTATTGTAATCAATTTAGCTCATGGTGAGATTTACTCTATTGTAATCAATTTAACTTGGAATGGGATAGCTCGGGGTGAAATTTAGTGTATTGTATCAATTTAGCACATGGTGAGATTTAGTGTATTGTAATCAGTTTAGCTCGGAGTGAAATTTAGATTTTGTAGCCATCCTTTTAGTTCTTGAGTGAGCTTAAGTGTGACTGTAACTGACTTTGGTAGTTCACTAGTTTTGTAACTAATCGACGTGTACAATAATGAATGTGATATGATAAAATCAAAGTGGAATAAAACTGTCCTCTCATCGGCACCGCTTAACTTGTAACTTCCGTGTTTGTGGGTATTTGTTCACAGTTTAGATTGTATTTCTTTTCATTAATTAGAGATGGGTGAGCTTTGGCAGGGTGGATCTTGGTGGAGGGGGGTCTTAGGATAGGTGGGCTTTGAGAGGTTTGGCATTGTGGGGAGGTTGGATTTTAGGTGGGTGATCTTTGGGAGGGGTGGTTACCTCCCCTGTATCAATAACTGTAGAAATAACTCAAAGTAGTCAGCATATCTTGCTACCATTACATCAATGGAATGCAGTGTATTTTACACTTATACATTGCAGTAGAGGCTTCCCATGTCTACCATGGTCGCAACAGTTTAAAACCAATTCAGGCAATTCAAATAATACACAGAAAGAAAGGTTGATTGTCCTTGTAAAATATAATCAGGGAACAAATGCTAAGTTTCCAGTTGACTCCATCTTTAACTCCATTCATTCTTACACTCAAGTATCAACTTACAGTTTCCTGCAACGGTATTTAATAGTTCGATGCATGCATACAACATTACAGTGTTATAATTTTTTTAATGAGCGGTTTCATTAGAGCAATGTCAATGATTAGCATACTATAAATGAGTATCTTAGTTGAAACATTTATAGAAATAATAGTCTACTCACATAATGCATCTTTATGTAAACCACAAGTATAACATAGCAATAGCAAAATGCATGAAATATTTCTAAGTTCATTAATAGTCTACTCACATAATGCATCTCTATGTAAAACACAAGTATAACATATCAATAGCAAAATGCATGAAATATTTCTAAGTTCATTCTCTCTCAAACAATCAGTTAACTCTCTATTAAGCTAACTGCCTTTTAAGACGGGACTTCTTCCCACACTGAATTCAAGTGATCTGACAATAGAATTCTCTACAACATGTAAACTTTTTTTTATCTCAGCCCATTGTCTGGTCTCGTTCTCGTAAATATTAGCCATTGGATAATAAAAACTACTCATCTTATTGGAACTGGTTTGCATTACGTCAGCAATTTCTAACATATTCTCAGTTTACTCCAACTCTGATACTTACAAATATATCATCATAAGGAGTACCCAAGGTCGGGTCACTTCGACAATTTTATTTATATAACAATTAAGTTTAGAAATAAGGTTGGGCAAATTTACTTTGCCACACAAGCCATCAAAACAAACAAGCAAATAAACAAATGAACAATGAAGCGAGTCAAAGAAGCACAGAAACAAATGAACAAATAAGCAACGAAACGCATAAGCAAATAAACAATCAAAAAAAGACAAATGAGCAAGCAAAGAAACAAGAAAACAGCCCATCATCAAACATACTAAACAGTATAGTAAGCGTCATAAAAATCGTAACGTGTATATAGAAATCTCCCCATAAGAAAAGAAAGAATCAGCGTTTCATAATTATGTTTGAATCTTCGAAATCTAAATTAAATCAATTACACTCTGGGGTAGAAGTGTAAACCATCCACTTTTCTTAAAAAGAATTATAAATTGCTGCCGTATCTTAAGATTTCTGTGAAGGGCTGTTAAGGATTGAAATGAACTTTTGTTTACAGGTCATTGCGTTCCAGGCCTTTGAATATACCACTCATAAATAGATACCCCAAATTCTACCCCGCCCCCCATTTCTTTTTATCATAATGAGTGCATGACATCCGAGCAAACCGTTTTAAAAATGTATTTCCCTGATGAGAAAATGTCCACTCCTTGCGGATTGTCATTATTTTCTAATAATGTTGATAAACTAATCGAAATCCTTAAGTGACATGCAGTATATTTTCTGAACACTAGTGTAGATAACAAGCTTCAATGACTATATGCTGGAGAAAACGACACATACACTTGTAGAGGCAGTACCTTTCCAAATCCTTTCCCTCAATTTTCGTGAGTCCTAAATATACATGGCTGTCACGTGCAAGAATCATGAATCTATTATTTTGCTGCGTCAAATAACAAACATACCTTTTCAATACCGTGTAACAATTCTCACTAAAAGCACAAACATTTTTTTTAATGGCTTTTATTTTATTTTCAAGTGAAAATAAAAGGGAGGGGGTAATGTGAGAATAATTAATTTCGATTGTTTGAAGTCCTTTCATTTATTTTTTCACAAGTGACTTGCTTACGCATAGCGGAAGGAATAATGCCTTGCGATCAAAACTGACGTCAGAGCCGCCTGTAGTGGGAGATAACCTCTTCCGATAAACTGTCGTAAAAAGTCGTCGCCTGCATAAAATAACTCCCACTCGGCGTGGTAATGTAATGACTAAAATCCCCAGGACAGAATTTTTAGCACAAAATTCTCAAATTCCCCACCCACGCTCGACCATCGTGCGGAAGTCTTCGGGGTCCTTATATTGTGGTTAGATGCGAGGCGAATAACAACGATTAAATAAATAACCACCGACTCCAGCCCACACCGAATGAACTCGGCTGTTGACACGCTGTGGGTGATATCAATCCTTGGAGATGAGTAGCCGCACCTGATCTGTCGCCATTTTTAATCTTTTGATTTCATTGTGTCACTTTGCACTTTGCCATTGGCTTTTTCGTAATTTGTACGTGAAACCTGTGAACGGTCGTTTTGGAGGCGGGTTTAATTTTCCGGGCTTGAGTTGACGTAACAGCCGAAATAATATTTGTTTTTAAAACAAAACAAAACACCCATTTCTACTTCATTTAAATTTATACTTTGATTCAGTTTGTAAATTATACGAATTTTGTTTAATGCATCTATGGGCTTTAAAAACTGTGATTGTGATGATTTTATGTGCATGTACCGTATATTGTATTATAAGTATTACGTATAATTATTTTGTTATAAGTATTACGTATAATTACTGTGCTATAAGTATTACGTATAATTATTGTGTTATAAGTATTACGTGTAATTATTGTAATGTTGTAGAGAATGCTGACAGTAATGAATAAATTAGAATACCATACCTTGCATTATAAGTATTAAGTGTCAATATTGTGATAGATAAATAGAACCATTTAGAAGAAATCGAAAAGGCTTAGTTTTATAACTGATCCTGTGCTACATTTGATCAGTGAGTCACTGAAGTGCTTGTACACATGTATAATTATTATACATGTGTACTTATTTGTGTAACAATCAGCCACTCGAGGGAATATTAATTAAAGTTTATTTATAGTGTTTATATATCTCACCTATGCATTTTTGGTAGTTATTATAAGATCTCAAAACATTTTAAAAATAAAATATGCATGCTCGTTTCCGTAGTATGTGTTTTTTTTCAGATATACATTGATTTATTATTATTATTATTATTATTGTATTTAAAAATGACAATAAATGAATGTGTGCATTGAATGTGTATTTATACATTTAATATATAAACATCATGGTCATTGAAATATATGTGTACTATTAATATAAATAAAATATAGCATGCGTATTTTAATTTTTAAAAAATAATAATCATTCAAATATTAATGATTTTAAAAATCATTTTAATATTTAAAAATGGGAATACATTTTGTGCTCATTGTGGCATGGGGGCTGGGAGGGGGGTAGGAAAGATGCTAGAAAAGATTTAATCACATTTAAACCCTAATGAGATAGTGGCAGAGTAAATTTGCTTATCCATAATTCTAGACTTAATTGCTATATAAATATTTCATGCATTTTTGCTATTGATATATTATACTTATGTTTTACATAGAGATATATTATGCAAGTAGACTATTATTTCTGCATTTTTTTAAAATCTAAGATGCTCGTATATAATATGCTAAATGCTAAATGACATAGTTACTAGTGAATGTGCTCATAAAATTGATATGATGTATTTATTATGCTGAGTGTGTGTGTGTGTGTGTGTGTGTGTGTGTGTGTGTGTGTGTGTGTGTGTGTGTGTGTGTGTTTATCAGGCTAATAAATACTGTTTTGCAAAAAAAATGTAATTTGATACTTGAATGTAAGAGAAAATGGAGTTAAAGTTGAATAAACTGGAAAGTTAGCATTTGTTCCCAGGTTATTTTTTACAGTCAATAAGTGACCTTTTATTGTTTTACCTGAATCTCCTGGCTTACTGATTATAAACCTCTACAACCATGGTAGACATGAAGAGTATCTACTACAGTGTGTAACTGCATTCCATTGATATATGGTGGCAAAATATGCTGACTATATCATGGGATTTCTGGTACAAAGAAATTACTGGAAATTGTTACAGTTGTTGTTATGCTTGAGAGATTCATCCATGGAGAACGTATGACCACATTTGAAGCCTACAATAGCACAATGAGGAATGCAACATTTATTAATACATGTCTTCATGTATTGACACAGAGGCACTTCTGCATATATACGCTTGTACACACGCACATTCATACACACACTCACACAAACATGTACATTTACTTATACCAGTGGTCACACTTTTCTGAACACACACACACTGCTTGCAGACACGAACACACATACACGTACAAACACATACTTTATAAATTATACTCGATAAATATTCAATGTATGCTTCATAGATACACGGAGACTAATTGACTGTTTGTCAAAATACAGTCATGTCACTCTTCTCTATGGGTGAGTAGGAACACATACTTGTGTATCTCTGGTTATGTGTAAAGTGTTTACTCAAAAATGCCCTCACGAAATGCAGTTAAATAATTATAATTTGAGTATATTATTTGGAATTAAAAAAGGAGAAACAAATTATACAATGCAATAAATGCAGAATGCAATAAATTTTTCAAGTATTTGTTGAGAAGACTTCCTCTGCAATTTATTATTTTGTAGTTGCAATATATATATATTAAAAAAAAAATCTCTAAGCAACCCAAGCGCAAACGCACAAGAGAAGCTGCCAGTAAAACCGAACAGTGTTCAGTGACGGATTAGGTGTCCAGCTTTCGAAGTAACAATGTGTTTCGCTCATGATATAACTTCTTTCTGTCTCAACCAACTGTCCAAGCTGGTTAAGTATATTATGGAATAACTCTATATGGATGTCTTGCGTTCTCCAACATATCGTTCATCTGAAATTATTGCAATTTAGCAGGAGGGATTCCAATATCATACATGGAATATTCTGTCGAGTTAAGGAAGGGAGGGATGGAGTAGATCAATGAGACGTGTATGACATAGGCCCGTGAGTGTGACGTAGGCCAATAGGATGTGACATAGGCCAGTGAGTATGGCGTAGGCTAATGAGATGTGACATGGGCCAGTGAGTATGACCTAGGTCAATGGGGTGTGACATAGGCTAGTGAGTATGACGTAGGATAATGGGGTGTGACATAGGCCAGTGAGTATGACGTAGGCTAAATGGATGTGACTTGGGCCAGTGAGTATGACGTAGGTCAATGGGGTGTGACATAGGCCAGTGAGTATGACGTAGGCTAAATGGATGTGACTTGGGCCAGTGAGTATGACGTAGGTCAATGGGGTGTGACATAGGCCAGTGAGTATGACGTAGGCCATTGATTTAGGTCACTTCGGGTGTAACGTTGACCAGTGAATATGACTTAGGGCTTAGGCGAATGCAGTAGAGCAGTGTGTATGACGTAAGCCAATGGGCTTTTAACGTAGCCAGTGAGTAGGCATATGTATACACAGGCATGAAGCCAGTTTCTCTGTCGTACAGCAGGCTGCACCGACTACAGAGAAGTTTCTTGCAAACTATTAAGAATATTCTCGCGTTGGTATGGTTGTATTTTTTCAAAAATAGTTTATATGCATCACGTGTGAATAAAAAATAAAATAAAATAAAATAATCGTAACAAAAAATAAATGACATATTGTACATTAATCACAATATAACTTCTGCCAGGATTCTGGAAATTTCTAAACATGAATTCCCCCATCTCAGCCCCCCCCCCCACACACACACGCACACACACACACACACACACACACACACACACACACACACACACACACACACACACACACACACACACACACACACTCACAGAACTGCTTTTCTTCTCTGTACTGGAGGTTTCTCGGTGTCAAGGCGTCTATTGACTGCGCAGGCATCACAGTCAAGGGCGGTAATCAAATAGAAAAATTGCTTCTTTCATCATCGCGCTTTTGGTCCATAAAGTAAAAATCCAAATAAGAGATAAATTACGTGTGTGTGTGTGTGTGTGTGTGTGAATGAGTGTGTGGTTGTGCGAGCGTGTATGTGTTTGATTGTGTAGGTGTTTCGTTTTTGGTATATGTGAAGGGGAGAAGGTGTGAAAGAATCTGAGTGTATGTGACGAAACGGTCAGAGAGACAGAGACAGAAAGAAAGGTAAAAGGACAAAGGCAGACAGAAAGACAGGCAGAGAGACGGGTAGAGAGACAGACAGAAAGACAGGCAGAGACACAGACAGAAAGACATGCAGAGACAGATAGAAAGACAGGCAGAGAGACAGACAGAAAGACATGCAGAGAAACAGACAGAAAGACAGGCAGAGACACAGATACAAAGACAGGCAGAGAGACACACAGAAAGACAGGAGGAGAGACAGACAGAGAGAATGGCAGAGAAACAGACAGAGAGACAAGCAGAGAAACACAGAGACAGTCAGAAAGAAAGACAATGCGGTAGAAACAAACACCACAGAAAGATAGGCAGAAAGATAGAGGAAGAAAGAGAGAGACAAAGAGAAAAACACATTAAGTAAGAGATGGCATTATTGATGGCTCCCTTACTCTCCAGAGCGTGCATGGGGCTTGTCTTCTTATGACTTCCTCGGCCCTGGACAGCTCTGTAGGAAATTGGTTCTCCTCTGCATTTTCTGGGGGTCCAATTGCTCGACATGTGTGTGTGTGTGTGTGTGTGTGTGTGTGTGTGTGTGTGTGTGTGTGTGTGTGTGTGTGTGTGTGTATGTGTGTGTGTCGTATCAAATAGAGCTGCGAAGCAAAGAGGGTGCACTGAAGAAGAGGAAATAGAACTGTTAGACAAGCTATAGTTAGTCAAATTAAAATAAACTGGTGGTGTGGTGATGGTGGTGGTGGTGATGATGTGTTTGTGTGTGTGTGTTTGTGCGTGTGTGTGTGTGTGTGAAGAAATTATTACAAACTGGAACAAAAAATGGCTTTGTATTTATTTATCCATATTTGAAAATATTTATTAGATATTGTCCTTTAATATGTGTGTGCTTGTGCTGATGTGTGTGTGTGTGTGTGTGTGTGAAGAAACTATTTCAAACTGGAACAGAAAAATGACTTTGTATTTAATTATCTATATTTGAAAATGTTGATTAGATATTTTCTTTTATGCTTTCATATACACATATTGAACATCTGAAATATGAAGTGTTCTCAAGCTACTGTCGTAGATTAACTGGATTATTTATTATTGACGTAAATACAAATATATGCTGATTAGTATTTTAATGTCTATTTTCTGTGTGAGGATATTGCAATACAGAGCGAGAGGTTATTTTATACGGTGTGGAAAAATATTACAATGCAGTGTGAGGAGATATTATTGCAATGTAGAATGAGAGGACATTGCAATGCAGTCTAAGAGGATATTGTAATTCAGTGTGAGATGATATCACAATACAGAGTGAGGAGATACAGCAGTGCAACGTGAAAGGATATTACAATTCAGAGTGAGAAGGTAATTCATTGCCATGAGAGGATGTTGCAATGTTATGTGAGAAGATACTGCAATGAAGAGTGAGGAGATATTGCAAAGCAGAGAGAGGAGATATCTCAATACAGTGAGAGGATATTGCAATGCAGTGTGAGGAGAGATACTGCAATGCAGAGTGAGATGATATTACAATGCAGGGTGAGGAGATACTGAAAAGCAGAGTGAGGAGATATTGCAATGCAGAGTGAGATGATAATGCAATGCATGCAGTGATGATATATTTCAAAGCAGAGTAAGGAGACATTTCAAAGCAGAGTAAGGAGACATTTCAAAGCAGAGTAAGGAGATATTGTAATGCAGTGTGAGATGATATTGTAATGCAGTGTGAGATGATATTGTAATGCAGTGTGAGGAGCTATTGCAATGCAGGTTGAGGAGATACAATGCAGTGTGAGGAGATACAATGCAGAGTGAGAGTAAATTTCACTTCAGTGTGCGAGGGAATACTTCTATGCAGTGTGATGCAATGTGAGGGAATATTGCAATGACGTGTGTGTGTGTGTGTGTGTGTGTGTGTGTGTGTGTGTGCAAAGGAACCCTGATGAGGCGCAGTGGAATTTTAGTATCTGTCTCTTTGCAGTTGAAACATTGTTTGAAAGTTGTGTGTTGTATTATGAATGCCGATGAAAACAACGCAAATCAATGCATTCTACATTTAAAACTAATATAAACAATCAGTCTGTCCAATGAATGAATCAATGAATCAGTCAGTCAATCAATCAATTAAACAGTCAATCAGACAACCAATCACCTTTACTGCAAGCAGGAAATATTTTAAACAATTACCTATTCATCAATGCAAAGAATTATTCAAGCAATTAGTCGATCAGAATCGATCATTCTTTTAAATGATCAGTTAACATAATGCCTTATTGCAGCAGGTAAACGAGGTCTTGAGAAAATGAACTTCATTGCCTGAATTTGCAAGAAACTCATGTCGGTTGCTCTTTTTTTTTTGGCTTTCATGAATGCATGGCTGTCATTTCGTGAAGCGATTTTAAAACTTCTTTAGTGAATTGCATACTTAATTTATATTTAGAAAAAATATTACAATATTTTATTTTAATATTTTATCTAATCCACTTTGTCTCACTTACGTTTATAGAAATTTATTTATTTATATGTTTAAAGACCTAAAATTTCACAATAAAATCGACAGTGGGGAAAGTAAGAAATAATTACATAGTTAACCATAGACCGTGTACTAACACGAATATTTGACTATTTACAAGAAAATAAAAATACTAGATTACACTCCCACACAAACATTTACCACATAGACACCTTAAAAAGGTGTCACACACTATGTAGGACAGTGCTAATCCTATATACCTTTTAGGTAACACTTTCTGAACATATCTAGCATGAACAAGAAATAAGCTGAGCGAATTATTCAAAGCACTTTCCTTGAAAATATATTGCATGGATTGTGTTGGGCACCTGATCAATAATAAATATTAAATAGCAAAATCAGTGGAGTCAAACACACATGGCTTCTCGCCTAGTTAGTGATGCAAGATTTCAGTGTGACCGCAATATCACTGACGAATATGACGACACTAACTCCAGCGACACCCAGCCAAGAACTTCATCCATCCATTCATCCATCCATACATACATCCATACATCCATCTATCTGTTTATCTATCTATCTATCTATCTGTATGTCTGTCTACATTATCCATCCATCAGCCAGTCCAGACTTTAATCAGTCGTTTCCAAATAATTACGTGATCATCTATACGTAATATATGTC
>CM054181.1:45879758-46157258 GCA_028829895.1 Sinotaia quadrata | reverse complement strand
ACTTCCTAGAGACTGTATGCATACAAACATAGGTTTAGATACATTTTGACCGCCATTATCGGTCTGGTTAATGGATGATACAAAATGGCGTACTCTGCTTGTCCACCTGCTAGTTTTGTTGGGTTATTTTCGTTTCTTTGTAGACTTGATGTATAAAAACGGCAGAATCTGCACTAACATCAGAAACCGATGTCTTTTGCATCGACCACTTAACTCGCCGTCAGTGAAATAATTGATGTAAATTAATTGAAATCATTCCGATAGACCTCTATCCATAGGTTCTAGTTCTTATACTTGTGAGCGGCTACACGTTTGCACAAGTCTGGCGTATTGTGATGATTGATAGAACCAGTTAAAATCATTACGAAATAGATACGATTATATAGCTGTGTTGTGTGATTTTCATTTCCTGTTGGAAAAATAATTTATTATAATTTTATTTTGATCAATTAGTCTTGTATTGTTAATGCAGTTGTAGTTTTTGTAACAGTTTCATACTTCGTATACAATAAAGTAGAATCTGAAAGCTGAAATGTGTCAATTAAAAATGAGGAGGTATTTTAGACTGGGTAGAACTTATAAACGAAGCTAAAACACTGATCCATTTACATATTTGCTAAATTTTCTTATATTTATTATTTAATAAATGCAGCATGTTTAGCTGACACTATCTTTCAAGAAGTGTTGGCTTGTTAATATATCTCTATTGACCCATCTTTGCATCATAATAATGCATGCTTCTAGTACATTTGCTTACGCATTTACCCTCGGCAAAGAACCTCGATTTAACAGAGGCACACTTTGCTTCAGAACCGATAAACATTGGCTTTCAGTTAAAGGACAATAATTACAATTAGAGCGCAAGGCGTCAGCATACATCGACACATTTCGTAGGGCGAACTCTAATGTGGGCAGTTTTTGAGAACTGATGAAAAAAATCAATATGCACTCTCTAAACATGCCAGAAATAGCCATTCATTAATGCACTACTTTAACCACATAAAAAGCAAAATATCACTTGCGCCACTTGTCAGAGCCACACTCGTCTAACAAATGGATATAAGGGCTTTCAGCAATGGGAAATTTGCTTAGTGATATGTGCTGTGATCCACGAAAAATATCTTACATAACATTTTTTCATTCATCATGCCCATATGGGTCTTGTTGACAGAAGATGGATCTAAGCTAAGCCAATTTCTTAACATGTATAAAGTAATATGGACCTAGAGTAAGTCAATTTCTTTTTTTTTTTTTTTTTTTTTTTGGGGTGGTGGTGGTGGTGGTAAACCGTCCTTGCATTTCTATAGATAGCATTGCATTTGTGTACATTTCTTCAAAGCCAGGCAAATCAGAGACAAGCCAGAAGCCCAGTGCAGAAAAAATAGCAATAAATTTTATAACTGAAGAAAGTGTAAGATAGCAATTGTAGATATTTCGTAATAAAATATATTAAGATGTCCTACAGAGAGTTTAGTAAAATAGTATTAAAATTTATTTAGATGTCTTGCAGATATTTTAATAATAAATGTTATTAAGATTTCTTAAGAAAGTTTAGTAATAATGATATTTCTTACAGATAGTTTAATAATAAAGTTTATTAAGATATCTTGCAGAGAGTTCAGTAATAAAATGTATTAAGATGTCTTACGAAGAGTTTAGTAATAAAGTTTAAGATGTCTTACAGATAGTTCAATAATTAAGTTCATTAAGATATCTTACAGGTAGTTTGGTAATAAAGTTTATTAAGATGTCTTACAGAGAGTTTAGTAATAAGGTTTATTAAGTTGTCTTACTGATAGTTCAATAATAAAGTTTATTAAGGTGTCTTACAGATAGTTCAGTAATAAAGGTTATTAAGATGTCTTACAGACAGCTTAGTAATAACGTTTATTAAGATATATTTCAGAGAGTTAAGTAACTAAATGAAATCGGTGACAGAAGAAAGGTACAGGCGAATAAGTGAGGCTTTGGGTTGTTGTGCATGGGACAGATAGAATATACAGTGTAGCTCATTCACAATGGGTTGTGTGACACCTCTGGGCATCTTCACTCGTTATGATTATTATTTATTAATTAACAACACATAACTAATTACAAGTGATCGAGAATCTCAATTTAAAGTTATTAATAATTCTCCCACAAGACCAATATGTCTCTCACTTGTTGTATTATAAGGGTGTCATAAAACTCTATTCTTTACACAATAATAAGATAGACGATTTATAGGTTTTTGCAGGTGAAAACGTCTTACTAAAGGAGTAATATAAATGTGTCTTTATTTATATTTAACGAGCCCCCACCCATCCACTCATTACTCCAGCATAAGGTTTTAATATATGTCCAAGAAGGTTAATAAATTTATTAACAAATTAACAATCAAATATACAACATATGAATATAATCAAAAGAGCGTTGATATTTATATCATTTCACAACAATGTTTGACTAAACATCAGATATTCAATCAGTTTATCTAAGTCCATTCTTTCTCTACCAGTCAGGTAACATACCATAAGCTAATGATCGCCTTTATGACCAGATTCGAGTTACGTCAGAATCAAAGTGATTATAGTATAGAATTTTCTTTGACAAAATAACTTTCGGTCTATCCCCTTTAGATGAAGTTATGAGCAAGTATGAGACTATTAGAAAAACTACTCATCCGATTAGAACTATTTGGATTGCATCTGCAAGTTCTAGCTTATTCTTTACCTGATTTGTTTACTCCAACTCTGGCACTTAAAAAATATCATCATAATCTGTGCCCAAAGTCGGGTCACATTAACATTGGCAACAAATTTATAATTATTAAGTTTAAGAAATAGGGATACGCAAATTTATTCTGCCACAGGTTGATCTGCTTGGAACAGATAAAATATACACTGGATTGATTTGCATGAACAGATAGAATATAGCGTGTAGCTCATTCCCACTTGCGTTGATCTGTATGGAACAGATAAGATTCAGAGTGAAGTACATTCAAACTGGGTTGCTCTGCATGGAACAGATAGAATGTGGCTCATTCACACTGGGTTGATCTGCATGGAATAAATGGATTAGTCTCATTCACACCATGTTGATCTGCATGGAATAAATGGATTTGTCTCATTCACACCATGTTGATCTGCATGGAATAAATGGATTAGTCTCATTCACACCATGTTGATCTGCATGGAATAAATGGATTAGTCTCATTCACACAAGGTTGGTCTGCATGGAATAAATGGATTAGTCTCATTCACACCATGTTGATCTGCATGGAATAAATGGATTAGTCTCATTCACACAAGGTTGGTCTGCATGGAATAAATGGATTACTCTCATTCACACAAGGTTGGTCTGCATGGAACAGATAGAGCGTTTAGAAGTTACAGTAGGCAGTTAAGATCCCTTTACCTGAAGGAGTCTTCATACATTTTTAATACATGTTTGTTTTGGTTGTCACTATTGCCTTTCGCTGTTGCTACTGTTGTCTTTGTTATTATTCGTCACTGTTGTTTTGTGTCCTTTTGTACTGTAGAATTTTATTTTCAGGACCGCATTTGGGTTTTTTACCCTTGGGGAACGAAACATATCCTTATGGACCACTACAAATGTATTGTCATTGTAGAGCATTATTATTTATTATCATTCCTGAGTTAAGTTGATTGCATTAGTATCTGTAGTGGTTGATTCGAGTCAGTGACAGATAGACGTCCTATGCACTGTTGTTAGCACACACTCAGATTTAATTGTACGACTTAATGTGTTTGCTCAGAGAGCGGTCCCAATGTTTCCTGATTGACATAGCACGTGCTTGCATCAAATATTTTATCTCTTGCAGGGTTTCATAACCAGCGCAGGTTCGCTTGGCGAATGCAGTGAGCAGGCCGTCGCATTGCTGCCCAATGGTCAATCAAAGAAGTCGTCGTGGTCCCCACCTCATCATCCTCCACTGTCCCCACCCAAAAGTGCTGAGGTTGGGTTTCCGCCCAATATTCCGGTATCGCAGGATGGGGAGGAGGGGTACACCACCAGCCAAATCCGACTCTTGCATCCGCGGTACCGTGTGCAGCACCCCGAGCTGTTTAAACCTCCGCCCAACAAGACTGTCTTCGACCGGGAAAGCCCTCCACCATACTCTCAGCACCCTTCCTCTGGAAGCTTCGGGTGCGGGTCAGCGCCCACATCCTCTTCCGCATTTTGCATGGGTGGGAGTGTGAAGGGGAGCGTGAGGGTGGTGAGAGACTGCGATGGCCAGCCCGTCGTCAGTCGATGCTACAGTATGTTCACACCATCCCTTCCCAACAGCGCCTTAAACGGCGTGGGAGCACGGGACTCCGACCCCACATCTTTAGGCGTCCATCAGCTTCAACGTCAACAACCTTATGTACAGTTAAAGTCGCAGACGCGCCAGCAAGGAACGTGTACGTTCAGTGTCAGCAACACTGCACCCCCTGCACCCAACTCCCTGCCGCCAATGTTAATTGATCCTTCTTTAAATGCCATTTCAAATTGTGATACTTTTCGTTTTAACTCGCCCATTAGCCAGTTGTTAGACATCGGTAGGTCTGCCTCTGTCAGTGGCTGTGGGGGCGGGCATGGTGACAGACGGTTCCGAAGAGGAGAGCGACAAAGAGGAAGAAGAGAAGATGGAGAAAGAGAACGAACGAGAGGGGGAGGAGGAAGAGGCGGTGGCGATAGTAGTGAAGAACTGGCATTGTCTTCTTCTGACGTGTCTTTCAGTGACAGTGGAAGCCTGGAGAGTGACAAGTCGCGCGCCTCGCCGGAAGTATAACGTTAAAAATTTATACAAAAATTGTGATTTAACGAAAAAAATATATTTCATAACTTCTCAAAGACTCGTTGTCAACTACACTGTTAATCATGGTGATAATTTTTTTTCTTTTTAATTTTCCTGAACTAATAATTATGTTGTGTGCTTGACTGATTGCCCCCACCCATCCGACCCCCCATCCCCACTCCCTATGCTTCTGCAAAGGAAAAAAAATAAAAAAATTCAACAAAGAAACAAGAACTATAAAAATCAACAAACAAGCAAAGAATTCAAATGGCTGTGTTTTTCGTCAGATCTTTATCCATTGGAGGAATGAGTGAGAAGAAGTGTTGGGTGTAAGTACTATTCCTTGCTGCTTTTTTCAGATACCAAACATGGACGCCAAGTTGCATACTTCCTGCGTACTTGTCAGTAATAAAAGTGGTATGTGTGAATTAGGATGAAACAGTATTGGGCAATAGTGCATATGAGTGAATACATTAGTATGTATGCGACTGGAATAAATATAATATGCCTTGTAATCCAAGATGGCAGATAACTTGTATAATTCAATCTTTATAAACGTTCTTAAAAATGGCATACGATTAACTATTGAAACTGCCCAGAATAAGACAAAACTGTAAAATGATATTGAAGTTTTTTTTTTCTTACTTGTGATTATAACGTGCATAGGGCTTTGTGTGCTATCACCTTTTTATTCTTTCATCATACTGTTTAATCAAAAAACAGCAACCTTTGAGTTCTTAACGATTTAAGGGATTATATTTCTATTCCTTATGTTTTTGTAATGTATAATCAAACTGGGATAGGGTGTAGCTCTAACTTAATGTGTACTCAGACTTGGGTGGGATGTTGCTATGTTTTAATGTATATCTCAAAGTGATTGTGTAATTCTTGGAGTAGTCATAATATTATGAAAATATAGTGTTTCTTTTGGTTTATTATGATCGCATCAAACCCTGCACCGACTTTCAGTTTGTAGTTATTTCCTAGTAATGAACTGTATGCATTCTCTCACTTCTCCCCTAACTTCCACTTTCTATCTGATATTGCACTGGAATTGTGCTCTTCTGTTCCCGGATTGATGGAGATTTCTTGGCAGTAAACTTTGTTATGAGTAAATAGTGATTAACGTTTTATCGTTTCTGCATTTATACTTTAATTCCTATTTGCCAAACCCTCTTAATATTTTGTCTCCAGATCGTTCTTAATCGATAATTTCAAAACAACAGAAGGTTGCCAAGAGAAACATAAAAGATATAAGATAATAACACTACTTGCTAAGCAACATGTTGTATAATGACCTTGAGGACTTACTTAGAAATCTGCTTTTGCATGTTGTGAATACAAAAACTAAATGGAATTAGATATTGAGAAGTGGAAAATGTAAGACTAGTTTATTTGATTTTATATTATTATGAACGTTTAACAATCTTTTGTACACGGAGCGTGCTGTTTGACATGTATTTACGTTCGTAAGTGATTTTCTTTCTTAGTTATATATTTATATTAGCAGAATCTGCAAGAATGTTACATAGAATATGTTTGCAAGGTGTTTTTTTCTTAATCACTTAATGTTTTTTATTACTCCCAGTCTTTAGTACTTTAGGATCCTTAAAACACAATGAAGAAGCACGATTCTTAATCAGTTGTTTATAAAATCAGTGGTTGAGTGTGTGGCATACTAGAAACGAACAGCGTCTGGGTTTTCCGCATAATGTCTAAGGGATAGAATGCAGCCGATAATGACATCATGGGTGATCTTCCCTTTATCACTACTCACATCCGGTCATTGGCAGTCGTCCTAATCACACAAGTTGTAATGCGCTGTCCCCTTAAAGACAGCGTCATTTGAAATGCTATGTATAGTGACAGTTTGCTATGACAATACGTAAACATTACAGGCAGAGCTTGGCTAGGTTGATGTGTTAAATTGTTTTGTAAACGATTTGATCAGTCGTGAAGGAGGAATCAGATGGACTGGACATATATAAGTGAGTGTGCATTGCTTTTATAGACACGTATGGCTCAAAGATACACATTTTCAGTTCCGGTTCAGCTGTTCCACACGACCTTGAACTGTAACTAAGTGCTGTGATAGATTAAATGCATCCAGTAATATCTCACTAGTGTCTGTTCTAGTTTGTGCCTTCGTTTGGAGTCGATGCCTTGAATGTAAGATTTTTTCCTCGTCAAGTTTAAAACAAGCAGACATGTCACTGTTTACATGTGTGTATCTGTGTGTGCCTGCGGAATGGGCAAGCGGTTGTGTGAAAGAAAAGTACAAGCGTTATTGATGTAAGAGGTTTTTTTGTTTGTTTGTTTGTTTGTTTTTTGGGGGGGTGTTTTGATTTTGGTGTGGTGTTTTTTTCTTTTAAACTGGCTGTCCCACCCACCACCAGAGACACAAGTTGGGGGGCTGGCGACTTTTATAAAGGTACGAATGTCTGAATGACTGTTTCTGTAGAAATTCAAAAACAACAATTTTTGCAGAATCTTTCTTATCTCTTCTAAGGACCCATGCATTTGGTCGTTGTGAGAAATTTCACCGTTGAACGGCGACAGTTTTAGTCCCAATAGAGGAATGTCTGATGAAGCTTGTCTGCTGCTGCCGTAGAGCTTTGTGATTTAAAACCAGCTTGTATCAAGCTTTCCACGCCAATACTGCTCACTGCTCTTTCATCTTGTATGCTGTAATGGTTTCTAGGATTCTTTTCAGACAAACAACAATAAAATACAATTGTTTGAACTGGGCTTCATTGGCTTCTTACTTCAGAGCGTTGGTCGAGTTGGCTGTGTATTTACGAACGAGAACTTGTATTTTATTTTAATTGTATATTTTATTTATTATGTACACTTGCTTTAATTTGAGTGTGTGTGTGTGTGTGTGTGTGTGTGTGTGTGTGTGTGTGTGTGTGTGTGTGTGTGTGTGTGTGTACCTTTGTGTTCCTGATGTTAACACGTATGAGAATTGCACATGTAATCAGTTAACACTTCCCCTGAATGTAAACAAATATATTTGTTAAATATTGTAAAAATTCGTCAACACATTACCTTATTTGAAAATTTTCATTTTTTTTTCATTTCCTTTAGTCTTCTCATCCGTCATATCTGTCTCTCATCGACATGTTTTCTAAAGGTTTATCCTGGTCCTTCTGTCTTTGAAACTCTTTAGACTTCGCCTTTCTGTCATTTTCTTTTATTATTAAATTCTCTCTCTCCCTTTCCGTCATTCTCTTGCATCATTAAGTCATAATAATATGATTTTGTTTTCGCGAATAAACAGCTAACTGCAATGGAATTCCAAGTTTCCTACCATTGGTTGTATTTTTCGTTTCACCACTTTATTTTTCTTCTATTCCTGGTGTATTGCAGTAATCTTACTCTCAGATTCTGCGACAGTATATCCATGACAACGGAAACTATTGTGATTTAGTTCACTTGTTTCTCAGAACTTCCATTTTCATTTGGAAATAAATAAAAACTTAAACTTCGTGTACTATGATTAGGCCCAGTTCTGCAGGAAAGGTTTGTGACTTAATACTGAGAAAGAAAATAGTATATGCCTGTTATAGTGCAACATATTAATTTTCAATTTTAAAAAAAAATGTTAATACTTCATTGATTGTTAGTATGTTTTCTTTTAAATAAATATTAAAAGCTGAGATTTTGTGTTATTGCATACAAGCATATCAAAGCTATTATGATAAAGAAACACACCCCTCCTTTTATTTAACACATGCCCACAGTGTTAATGTGAGATGTGATTGGTAGACAGGTAATGATTTTACCTAATCATTAGTTTACTGCGTCAGTTGTCGTAGAATACAACACGTGTCGAAAAGAAGTTAATAGGAGATGAATTGTACCGCATTGCACTAAATAAAGTTATTCTTGTCGATAAAGTACGGTAATATCAATAAGTTGTGGAGCGAGAGTAACATGCTTCAGCAAGTTAATAAAGACAACTTATTGATTTATTTTAAATTAGGCCCTGCAAAACGGTTACACATTAGTAATTAATGAGTCCAATTGTTGCAGTCCATGCTCTGGTAGACTGCACGATTATATAAAACGTGTTGATTGTATGCAACGTCTACTGGAAATACAAAATGCATTTATCTTGATCCATATTTCAGTTTTGACGGTCGATAGCTAGTATACATGATCACTTAATAGTAGGAATGCTTTACACAGGGAGGAAAGCATGCAGTTAAATTCTACCAAGTTAATTTGTTTTAAATATATTCATTTAATAATGTTAATAGTATTGATATATTATTTCCTAAACCTGTTAAGGGGAAATAACTTTAAAAACTGAAATAAATATTTTACTTTATTCAGTCGCTTATGACATACACGCAACAGTTTTCTTAATAATAATCTCATCAGATGTGCGCAAGATGTAACAGTCTCTGTAACATAGCTATTAAAGGACACAGTCCCAGTAAAGCCCTAAATATTCAGGAAAGGTGCTTTTCTCACTTTACTGCAACGTTACCACGGACATTCATTTTTTTTTAACAAACAGGAAGATATGAAAAATCCATAACACTGACAGGAATGGGCCGCCTATAATCGTTAAATGTATATCTTACAATATACGATTTTATTTTTGTATTGTGCACATCACCAAATAAGTAATGAAGTGATTTATTGAAACAACCAAAGACCAAATTCTTGTTTATAATTAAAGTAATTACAGTTTGCATGGATTAGTCTTTCGCGAATAGTTTTTATTAAATTGATGAGATGCGAGTAAGTAGTTCAGGTTTCAGTGTTTTAATAATACAAAAACTGTTTTTGGTTGTTTCATGTTAACCTTGTTTCTTTGTAAAGTTTTGCATTAGTTGTGCTTTGGTTGCTATTTCAAGAACAATAAAGTGATGGATATGCATAGGAATATGTAACATTTTAAAAACATTACTTTTTTTCCCTCCTGTTGAATAGACCAGACCTAACGTTACCACGGCTTAGAACTGTAATTTCTGTAGGATATGGCAAATACAATTTTATGCAATAGCCTTAATGCTTTGAGTAAATATAAGAACTGCTGGAATACTCTGTAATGAAATTTCATAAAACTTTGAATGTATTATGAAATTATTCTCCATTTAGAAGCGTCGGGGGTGGTGGTGGTGATGGTGGTGGTTTGAAAGCGTGCAAATAAATTCTGAGAAACAAATAGAATGAGAAAGTTATTCGTTTAGTAAAAAGGTCACTTATTTTTATTTAGTTTAATATTAATCTAACTGTTACACATTTTGAGAATAAGTAGTAATTCGAAAGTAATATATTTAGTTAAAATTAAACAATCATTCTAAATTAAAGATGTTTTATTTTTCTCCTTATATTCCAGAACAGTCGAAGATAATCAGAAATTATATGCATGACCCAACAAAATCCACGTACCGTTATGTATATTAGTATATTATATTAATACATTATATACCTATATAGATTAGTATATTAATGCATTATACACATGTTCACATTAGTCTATACGAGAAGACGATGCATAGCCATAATAATGATGGGGACATAGTATAACAGCGGATAAAGTGTGCATGAATGGATAAGGTATGAGACATAAGTATGTTGACTAACGAGAAGACAGAAGTATGAAGAAATGGACTAAGTATGAGATAGAAGTATGAACAGTGGACAAAGCACGAGACAGAAGTATGAAGAAGTGGACAAAGCATGAGACAGAAGTATGAACAGTGGACAAAGCATGAGACAGAAGTATGAACAGTGGACTAAGCATGAGACAGAAGTATGAACAGTTGGACAAAGCATGAGAGAAGTATGAAGCAGTGGACAAAGCATGAGACAAAATTATGAACAGTGGACAAAGCATGAGACAGTAGTATGGAGAAGTGGACAAAGTATGAGACTGAATAAAGTATGAGATAGTGGGACAAGGTATGAGACAGGACAAATTAGTGTGAAAGGAGTCATTTTAAAAATTAAATAATATTTTTAATCGGATTTAATATGAAGAAACTCAAACTTGAATACAAGGTTCGATCTTGTTGCAGGATTTTATGTTTTCTTTACTGATGACCTAGTTTTATTTAAAAAATTAAAAATAGAAAGTTCTCAAAAATCACTTCGGCCGTCTTTGCAGCTCGAGGAAGCTACCTAAAAAAAAAAAAAAAGAAATGACAAACGACCGTCTAATTAGGATGAACGCCAGGGTAGTGGGGGGAATGAGCGTTTGGAAGGTAAACTCAAGAAGTTTGTGCACACGTAAATTAAACAAACCATAGACATGAGTATGCGCAGTTTCGCCGAGTTTATGAAGTGTTTGTATTATGTACGATAGAGGCAATTCAAGGGGGCCCTCCCAAACACTCTCTTGCATGACAATAATCCCTAATTTTCTGGTTCTGAATTTGCGGAGTGCAGGAGAAGACAACCGAGGTACCTGGGAAAGCGCAGCTCACTCAATTGTTAACAATTAATATGTACACAATATATGTCTCGCTAAGTAATCAGTGCTCAATGTTCAGTGGCAGTAGAATAATTATTAAAAGGTTTCTACAGCATTTTAAAATTGATACTTCGTTTATTAATAATAGAAAACAACGAATGTTAATTTGCTTGAAATTATGGACGTTGGTTAAATGTTGTATCACAATACCGAGTATTAACATTAGAAGGTTAGAATTAGGTAAAAGTTTTAGTCTGTAATTAAAGAGTGTAAAACTAAACCTTATATAATGTTATGATCATTAACTACATTTTTAAAATTTTTTTTCAAATTACGAAATGGGGAGAGTGTCTAAGAAGAACATACAGACGAATCCCTCCATAGGACAGATTTAGGGAATACGAACAGGATGGAAAGAATGGTTGACAGTCGAAAATCTCTCATACTTACAAAGTGTACTAAACGAATGGCCTCAGAATGCATGTTAATGGTATCACATACAGGCTTATGTGGCCCACACCCATCCCTCATCTAAAAGTAGACTACATGTAAACCTACATTCTAATCATTATCCCCAGGCTGGAAACATACCTAAATGCTCCAGACAATTCACTAAACTAACCAAAGTGCAGCTCAGCCATGTGAATGAATGTACCAGACATTCACCTGTAAATCATTAGTCAAGTACAGCTGACTGAGGAGACAACATGTATTTTGGCTCCCAGTGTTTACAAAGTATATTCATACTATGAATCTTATTGCCAGTTATCTACAGCAGAAAATCATCCTCTGCCAAAGGTGTGTGGTTTTGATTACCTAACTAATAGTATGCTCTTGTTTATCTCTTGATATTAGCTATATTTTATATTGTTATATTTTGCTTATAATATATAATTGTATGATTACCACATAAGTAAGAGTGTTCTGTCAAAGTACAAATGAGGACAATGTCTTATCCCATGTGCATTTTATTGGTGAGAAATCCGACACCATGTTCATGTTTGTCATCTCTGCCAGAGTAGTATAGTTTATGACCATTCTGAGTTGATGTTTCCACAAGGTTCTTCCATCATACTTTGCACAGTCCCAGGATGGTCCAGTGGTATCTGTTCATTTCAATGTGTCAGTTCCTCTACCTTTGCAGGCATTCTTAATGTTCCATGTACCAATGCTTCTGGCATGAAGGTTTGATGGTAATGGTGATGGTGCACCAATAGCACACTTAACACCTCTGCCCTGGTACAAGACAAAAGGCATGGTCCTTGTTCCAGGCGACGACCGATCTGATATGGATTGAGGCAAAGTTGTCATTACATGAGGTGTGTCTTGGCAAATGAACCTGACAGAGCCCATGCCTCTCCAGGCTGTTGACTACAGCTGAAACTCCACATTACTAGTGGCTCGCCTTGGTCTTGGACACATGACCATCAAGTTCTTCTTGGGGCTCATCTGCCCTGGGCTGTGACCTCAGTGAGGAAGTTCATATGCCCAATCAGGTACTGTGTCAGCTCCTAACCTTTGGTTATCCAAAACCTAACCTGCAAGGCAGCATGGGGCTCATGGAGGGCAGGGTCATTTATATTCCATGCAGATATGAACATCTGCCAACTGACATGAGTTGTTTGCCAGTCTCCAGCAGGTTGATCACCATACACGTGAGGACAACCCCACTCAATACCAACATTGTGCAAGCTTATGCTCCAGCTACAAACCATGATGATGAAGAAATAGAGGACTTCTTTGACCAACTGCAAGAAGTCATGGACCAGACTACAAAGAAAGACATTCTTGTAGTAAAAGAAGACTGGAATGCCAAAATAGAGGATGCTATTGTGAACTGGAAAAGCACAGAAATTCTGTCCAGTATTGCACTGTCAATAAGAGCAATGGCAAGGCTGAAGACAGTTTGGAAAGACAGAAACACCTCAGTCAGCTCAAAGATCAGACTAATGTACTGCTTAGTTGTATCTGTGTTCTTATTTGTATGTGAGTCATGGACCCTCATAGCGGATCTCAAAAGGAGGATACAAGCTACTGAAATGAGATGCTTTCAAAGGTTGTTAGGCATTTCAGAGATCATGTCACGAATGATGAAGTGAGGAACAAAAGTAGACAAGCCATTGGGCCCTATGAAGAGCTTTTGGCCATTGTGGAAAAACGCAAAATGAAATGGTATGGCAATTCATACGATCAACAGGGCTTGCCAAGACAATCATGCAAGGTACTGTGCAAGGAGGCTGAAGGAGACGAAGACAGAGGAAAAGATGGGAGGGTAACATCTCAGAGTGGACAGGACTGAAGCTGAGTGATACAGTAAGATTATTAGATAACAGAATGGAATGGAGGAAGTTGGTTGTCAGTTCATCAGTGGCACTCCAACGGTCGGCAAGACTAAGGGATAGGTAGATAGATAGATAGGAAGGTAGGTAGGTAGATATATAGATAGATAGATAGATAGATTTTATTGGCAAATCAGCACTTTATCTGAGACATTATCTCAGTTGTTGAATTCATTGAGCATCGGGCCATGAAGCAATGCCAGAACAGAATGACCCACAGGCCAGAGATAGTTCCAGGTACTCCCTGTGCGAATATATATACCTCACTGGGACCCATATCTCACGTCAGGAAACCAAAGCTAAGTGACCATAAAACCAACAACCTGTACAGTTTCAACCAAAGTACTCTAGAGTTCACTCAAAAACACTCTGTTCTCATATAACTCATTTATAGTTCACTATGTAAACGAACAAAATAACTACTACAATGCCTTAGGACTCAAAATGAACATTCTCTTATGATACCACATGGTCGTGATTATGAACTATACACTTTTATAAGTTGTAATTGTAACTGTTGAACTATTTGCCATATGTAATCAGGCTGTATTATGTTATTTCTTGTTAAATACATTTATTGCTGAATACATTATTGTTGATGTATAGACCACTCACATGTTATATTTTGTAGTCTCTCACCTGTATTTTCTTACTATCCTGGCTGTATGTATCGGGGGTCGAGCTATCTTTTAGAACTATCACTCATGAACTCTACATTATCTATCATTCATCTTTCTTGTATGTGTGGCCTGTCAGAAGGTGTGTTTGGGGGAATAGCCTATAGTTACGGGTGGCCTGGGCTGAAAGAGAATTAACATCTTGCCCATCCGCCAGCAAAACGTCTCATGGTTGGGAACTTGTCTCGGGTTAGAACTTGTAATTGTATGGTTCACATAATTTGAAATCGTGTCTCGAGATTGAACTTGTAATTGTATGATTCACATATTTTAGAATCTTGTCTCGAGATTGAATTTATGAACTTGTAATTATACAAACTACACATTAGGGACCTTATTCATAATTATTTTCCTTGTCAGCATGACTCACTTACATGTTATATGTTGTAGTCTGTAAGCTGTATTTGCTTACTATCTTGGCTCCTGGCTCTATGTATCATGGGGCTAGAACTATCACTCTTCTATTCTACATTATCTATCATTCATCTTTCTAACACTTATAGCCAGCCAGAAGGTGTGTTTTGGGGATTAACCTGTAGCCGGCAACCCAGTATGTGAGATCTTGCCCATCTCCATGCAAAACGTCACAAATGGATGGTCTTGGAATGAATAATAAAGGTTGACGGCATGCTGTAGGCCTACCTGCAAATATGAAGCACATTGATGTCATCAATTAAATAACTATGTGATCAATTAAATAACTATGTGATAATGACCCTATATGTGTTTGCTTTTTTTTCCTTATGTTGCTTGCGAAATTGCAAGTTTTCTGGGGTTCCTTATTTTGTTAATTGTTATTATTTGTATGTTATTTTTTTATACATTAATTAACCCGTCTAACGATAAAAGGGAGGAAAACTTTATTTAACTCTAGCATCTTTCATCGTCTTAAAGAGTAGTATTTACCTACAAAGTCCCTCAATGTCTTTAGTGCGGTGCACAAACTCGAGGTGTGTATGGATGCGTTGTACAAGTACATTTTCTAAACGAAACTTAGTCTGTAATATTTTTAATCATATCTTCAGACAATGTCAGCAGCAGCAGTGGCTGCCTTGCAGTAATAAACTTTGTGCAACACTCTAGTCTGTAGTAGCGGCTGTTTGCTTTGCTTTGTGTGTGTGTGTGTGTGTGTGTGTGTGTGTGTGTGTGTGTACAAACACCATTTTAAAATCTTTCCAAATGTTTAGTATGCATATCTTTAGTTCTCAACATCACCACCACCGCTACAGCACTGTACCACAATCAAAATGTCACACAATATAACGTTTATGTATTTGCGGACATTAACACATTTTCTTGTGTGAATTTTTTTTAAAAAAAACCTGAGTTTATGTCTTTTGTTCAGATTTTCAATAAATTACGTATTTACTAACAGTTGAGCACCACATATATTGACCTCGATCTATAATTGCTGCATGAAGTTCCAGTTAAATGCTATAACTAACTATTATTATTATGTCAGCACTACAAAGTGCTATCATGAGAAACAATTTTGCACACGATACTTAAAGACTGCCTATGCTTATGCCTCTTGCGCCTTCAATAAACAAAATCACCTCCCTCAGGGTAATCAAACTGCTGCCCTCCATCCTGCTCGTTAAATGGAATATCCGACTGACATTCTTTTGGAGGTCAAAAATGTCAGACTTCATTGACTGCTTGTGACCCTGGTACACGTGAACTGTAAAAATTGACTGGAATTACTCTATCTTCAACGTCAGTGACGAGAGAAGAGGCCTAAGGTGAAACGAAATACACAAATCCCAAACAAACTGAAAAAATGTAACATCCAGATGAAACGAAATGGCCACAATACATAAATAATATAATGTAATATAATAAAATACAATAACTCTTTTGAAAAGAAAATATTAAAAAAAAACCCCATGAGTAGAAGAGCCATTGAAGCTGAAGATATTTTCATAGCATAATCCACACCCTGCTATTACTTTTCATGTTCTGAGCATTTACTAACTTATTCAAAGTCTATTTCTGTGCCTGTTATGTGTGTTTATAGGTAAAATTTTAAGCGTATTTTGTAGCAGCTTTCAAAAAGTATATGCATGTGGTGTATTGATTTGAAGCATGATGTAAAGCAAAAGATGTTAGCGTTATAAAGAAATCACAGAAATATATACTTTAAACAAAATTCTACGTTCTTGTCTAGACTGACGTACAGATAAAAAAAGCAGCCATGTAAATAACTCCCACAAATATATGTTTAAACAGTTGCTATGTTATTTCGTAGATTGACAGATGTACAGAAATATGTTTATACAACTGGCATGTTGTTTAGTATGATGACGTAAAATTGTCAGCGGCTTACAGAAATCTTCCCAAAGCAATGTTTATTAGTGTGTTCGAAAATAGACCCATTTCTGTGCACGTGTAAGTACGTTTCAGAATATTAAACAAAATAATCTGCTACTTGTGCCGTATTTGCGTGATGTCGGCTTCTTAGGCAGTGAGTGACCTACCAAATACGTCTTTGAGAAAACAGAAAGCGAGAGAAGTAAGTTATCCATAATTCCTAAGTTAATAGAATGGCGTTGTTATTTCCGTTTGTATATAAATGTTGCCTCCAGCTGTTAGGTTGGCTAATTTTGTGCTGCAATGACATTGCTACACTTAGCGCTCTCCTGTCCTGTACCATGCTCTTGCCTCTCTTGTTATTTTTATTTCTTTCTAACTTGTTATTCTAATATAAGAATGCGTGTTTCCTGACAGTTAGAATGGAAAATATTTATGTGAAATGTTTTTATCTTGTAAATGTAGGAATATTCTGCACGTCTCCTGCGATACTGACTAATGTTATGCTTGTATAGTGAGTAGGGGAGGACCGTACTTATTAAAAAATATATATACTATATTGCTCATAATAGTAATAATGATTTCTTTGATTGCTATAATTTTAATAAGCAGTTGTAGGTATGCATGAATAATATTAACTGTTTTCCTGTAGTGGAATTATGCCACTAGTTGTGATTATCAAGCAACATTAGGAAATCTGCAGCAGACTAGTAGCAAATTCACTTTTAATGATGATAAGAGAAACCGGTAAAGCTGAAGATAAACCAACTGTGTCACATGACCATGATTACGAAATGGAATGGTAATGAGCCTACGGCTACATTGTAGTTTTATCTATCTCTTATTATTGTCGTTATTAACAAGAATAATTTTACAAGTATTATTAATAATTGTAGTAGTAGTATCGTCAACGTCAATATTATTATTATTTTAATTATTGTTATTTGTATTATTATTACCAATATCAAAATCGGAAGTAGTAAGAGTAAACAGAATTACCAGAGTTAAAAAAATTATTCCGAGTACCGATCTTAAACTAGGAGATATATAAATACGACCATAATTTTATTATTTTTCTGCTCTTCCAAAGTTTAACTTACTCGCGTTCTTTGACATTTGATAAGATTAGATGAAGTGCTTGCAACACCATTTTCTAGTGGTATTTCATTTGAAGTTAAATTTAAAGATTATTCATTCAATATATAATTATTACTGTTAAACCAAAACAGTGTGGCAAACCGAGTCTATTGTTTTGCATAAAGGAATGCGATGATGATCTTTCGTATTTACTCTGCCGATATTTCTTCACGAACTAGACATTTAGTTTTGTTTTGTTGTTGTTTGTTTGATGTTTTCTTTTGTCCTATTTTTACAATCCACATGTAAATCTTTGCTGTGGATGCAGACTGGCTTGTATCCTTTTCTTACGTATTTTAAAATACGACTTCATTCCATTTACTCTTTCAGACATACAAAAGTGTTTAACTCCACGTACAAAAAATAATTGTGTTTTGCCAATGCGAAAATTCATGTCTCTCACAAGTGGCATTTTTTGCACTCTCTGCAATATCAGCACACACTGGTTTCCGGTGTACTCAGTGACCGACATAACACTTACATCAGATGATTTATCAGGTCACTCCGTTGCCTTATGTTACTTCTCTTAGCGCCACACCCCCCTCTGATGATCTCAGTTCACTTACTTCGCGACAGGCGGCCATTTTGTTTTATTACGTCATCAGCTTCACTTCAGAAAACAAGCATACAGTCGGTGCTCTGTGACACAGCACATAGAGCTAACCCATCACCCCCTGATAAATACAACACTTTTCAAAATTTTATGAGTAGCTGCTTGGTGCAGGTGAGACAAACGCCGAGCTACCGCGTCTCTGGTAGCACTTTCAAAGCTCAATGGTGGCTGGCGAGGCTCTTTCAATCCGTCACCGCCCGCCAGCCTTCATGTGCAAATCAATGCGACAGAAGAGAAGTGTATTGCATTGAATGCTTTCATTAATGTTTTGCGTCGTAACAGTAAGATTTCATGCATTTTTTCCTGCACAAAAATGTTCATAATTAATTTACCACCGTTGCTCTCACATGCGGAAATGGTAGTTTGCCCTACCAGGATCGGTATTTGATAGAAAGTCAAGTTACAGTTATGTGTAAGGTTTGCATAACAAAGCTACATAAATTTATATGATAAATAATAAATGATAAATAATAAACAAATATTACAAACATTGATAAAATACATTTTAAATGATATACATTAGTAACAAAACCTATAGTATGATAAAGTAATGAAATAAAATAGTATATACAAAATTGACAAGAACATGTGTGACAGACAATTTCAAAATGACTGATAAATCCAAATTATAACAATGTACAGAAAATGTTTTAAATGCACCACTGACAAAATCCAAAATATGATAATATACAGAAAAATATTTATACACATTATTGTCCAAAGCCATGATATGATAATATTAGAAAATGAAAAAAAGAAAGTACAAGGTATTATATACAATGGAAATATTAAATGTAAAATGAAATTTCTATTAGACCTTAATGAAAACTAAGTACCAGATATAATGTACATATTACAATTGGCACCATCTTACTAATGCAGCTACTGTATTCTATAATGATATTATTAGTAATGTTAATAATAATAATTAGTTAATAACTAACATCAACTGCGATTTTTGCCCTGTTTTTCCTTTGTTCAAGAACTGAGTAAACAAGAAAGAATCGGGATATTTATTTTTATTTTTTTGTAAAATAATTCCGAATAAACAGACAAAAAAATAAAGTCGCGTCAACGTGCTAGAGTTCGGAAAAACTCGATACAAAAAATAATAATAAGTAAAATTTAAAACTAGTTCCCATGACTACGACTTTTACAAGGAAACAAATAACATTCTAACGTGTGTGTGTGTGTGTGTGTGTGTGTGTGTGTGTGTGTGTGTGTGTGTGTGTGTGTGTGCGTGCGTGCGTGCGTGTGTGTGTGTGTGTGTGTGCGTGTGTGTGTGTGTGTGTGTGTGTGTGTGTGTGTGTGTGTGTGTGTGTGTGTGTGTGTGAATAACTTCTCGTTATGGTAAATCAAATGCATTAAAAACGTATTTAAACATATCATGTATATTTGTTCTATATTTTCTTTGTTATAGGTCTTTCCTTTTACAATTGAATTATTTTTTTATGGTCACTATCATGTTACTATTACTTTGTGTGAATTCAAAGTGTGAGTGTGTGTGTGTGTGTGCGTGCGTGGTTTTAACTCACTAGTTAAAGTTTATGTAGATGAAGGAATCATTTTCATGTAGAATACCAAATCCAGAAATCCTTAAGCCGCAACCGATTAACTGTGATTTTTACAATTTGTCTTTTGTGTGCAATGTTTGTTGAAAAGTACATTTAGGGCAGTTTGTGAGTGATGTAGGCTTGTACAGAATTGTGTGTGTGTGTGTGTGTGTGTGTGTGTGTGTGTGTGTGTGTGTGTGTGTGTGTGTGTGTGTGTATGTGTGTGTGTGTGTATTTGTATACATGTGTACACTTGATGAATGAGTTTCTTTAGGTGTGTTCTCTTGTGTCTGTAGAGCATTAGTTTCCTGTTTGGCTGTGGATGTTAAGGTGAGTGAAACCATTTATTTATCACGATAAGCCCGTATCTATCTATCTATCTATCTATCTATCTATCTATCTATCTATCTATCTATCAATCTACTATCCATCCATCCCTCCTTCCCTCCCTCCATCTATCCACCCATCCATCCTATCTATCTATCTATCTGTCTTTTTCTATCTATCTATCTACTATCCCTCCATCACTCCGTCCCTCCCTCCATCTATCCATCCATCCTATCTATCTATCTATCTGTCTGTTTCTATCTATCTATCTATCTATCCATCCATCCATCCATCCATCCATCCATCTATCTATCTATCTATCTAACTATCTATCTATCTATCTATCTATCTATCTATCTATCCATACATCCATACATCCATCCATTTATCTATCTATCTATCTATATACTATCTATCCATCCATCTATCTATCTTCCACTTCTGGGTCCAGTACCCGATTACTAATTTTGGAGATAATCCATATTGGAGTCTCTCTGCATGTCGGAATGTGGTTCGGAAACAAATTTATGATTATCACATTTCCTTGCATTACAATTAGCCTATCTTCATTCTAGTGTAAAATAAATACTTCTGTATGTGTCACTGCCACATTATTAACTTTTCTGTGCTAAAGCCCCCAACTAGAAAACTGCAAAACGTTCCTCATCAACTAACAAAGTGCAAAGATAAGTAATTAACAATTTAATTAGCGTCATCTTGAGTGAACATTTCTTATACACAAGACAAATCAATTACTCAAGTGCACACTGGTTCAGTGATTTCTAATATTTCTACAAACAGTATGTTAATTACCTGTCTGGCTTATTCAATGAAATTTTTTAAAAATTCATTCATATAATATAAAAGTAAGAAGACAAAAGAACTTGTATATATAATAAAATTGTTACATCTTTTGTTTAGCGGGTCAAACACTAAAACTGTTGATTTGATTGATTGAGTGTAGGGGGCGCTTCCGGCTTCCGCTGCTTTCGCGCTGGAAGACTGTTGAACTGATTTTGATTGGACTTATACTGTTGTATATCTTAATTATCTCGATAGGCTATATAACATCACAGTATCCCATAAGGGAGCCCACCAGTAGCCCTAAAACTATGAAAATGCATGGGAGGCCCTGGCTCTGACCTCTCTGCACTTTGCATTAGATTTCCGGCAGCACAAACATGCAGTGTGAGTGAAACCCTTAAACTGAGAGGAAAAAAGAAACCAAACTCCGCATTCAGATCGTCACTAGAGAGTTGGAAACTTTGCAAGTATGTGAAGAGCAGTTAACAGTCTCTATTCTGCTATTACTTTAATATGCGTATCAAATTCAAAACCAAATTTCAATCTAGCTTTAAAATAAAATTTGGCATACTGATGCCTCCAATACCCATGAATCTTAGATATTTTTAAAATCAAAGAAAACTAAAATGAAATAGTTTTTGGCATTCTGTATTATGGTTCTTTTCTGGCAATATAGAAGGACTTTAAAATAATATTAGTTTAAGCAACATATTCTGAAATAGACATTTATGTGAGTGAAGCAATGTGCTTATCTAATAGTGAATAAAGTCTACACAAAATGTTCAGTAATGCTCGGCTCATTGCATCTGGCTACAAATATAAATGTTCAGTCAATATTCCCCTCATGTGTCAAATTATCAGTTCAGGCACTCTAAACTTTTTATATAATGAGTAACATTCAATTAATCATACAATTAAAGAAAATAGTTAGAAAATGGAGCAATAGTTAGAATAAATAAATAATTTCAAGTGCAGAGTTATCCAGAACGGTGTGAATGCAGTTATGGCTAGCTCATCTCATGAGGGGAAGTGGAGGAGTGACTTTTGAATTTGTTTCTTACCGAAAACAGTCCTTCAGTGTAAATCTATGATTTCTACTACCCACCCAGACTCAAGTGTACCCAGCAAACCAGCGAAAGGACGAAATTGATGATTAGTTTTATCCCCTCAAACAAAGTGTGCAATAAACAATACAACATTGGTTCTGAAAATAGTAGACTGATGAACACTACAATTCAATCAACTGCATCAAAACTGCTCCATAGATGACATTGTAACTCAGTAAATTGCATACAACAAAACTGAATCAATCAAATAGCCTATTGTCATGAAGCAACCATCCATTTCAATTCATAAAATGTCATATTCAACCAACAAATATGTCTTTTAATTTTGAAACAAGCTTCAGCTTTCTATGTACAGAATTTGAGATCAACCAACAATTTTCGTATAACTTTGGAAACAAGTATTTTCTTTAATTCAACAACTATTTCAACCAACTCTATCTCTTCTATTTTGGAAATACGCATCATGGTCAATTCATAAATTTTAGGTTCAAACACCTATTGTCAAGTTTGGGGAACAAGTATCAATTTCATTTCGCCAACTATTTCAACCACCTTTATCTCTTATGATTCTGAAACAAGCATCTACTTCAATTCACAGAATTCAGACAACAGCAAAATGCATTTTAGCTTGGAAACTAGTAGCAACTTTAGTTACCACCATAGTCAACCAGCGACACATCACATATTGTCAGAAAGCAAATGAAAGCAGAGAAGCCTAAAAATCACTGATTCTTATTCCTGCAACATCAGAAAGAGACAACAGTGAATCTTTATTATTAAACATTAAACATTTAACATTAAAATATCACATAACATGTGTGTTTCACCATATATTTTTCACCAGCTGAAATAAAAAGTAAACTGTGTGTGTGTGTGTGTGTGTGTGTGTGTGTGAGAGAGAGAGAGAGAGAGAGAGAGAGAGAGAGAGAGAGAGAGAGAGAGAGAAACTGTTCTGAACTCTTGTGGTTGTTGTTAGAGTATTAGTAGCAGTGGTTTCCAACGTTGGAACTCGTGCGGAACCCTTGATGCTTACCGGGTTGACACAGGGAACCCAATCAAAAATGAATATTTCTCTTAGTCTAACATTGATATTTTTGTTGCAATACCAATGAATAGTTTGGTCAATAACATTTCCATTATAAAACTGTCACTATATAAGTATTACTAGTATTTACTAATATTTAATGGGACGGTTTAAACTGAAAATCGTTACTTAGTTCTGCAAAATCGGGTTTAATGTCACACAACTGCAAAAGTATGTCATGTTCTGCGTTGAGACGGCTTCGATACTTTGTCTTAGTTGCACCTTACACACAGTGCAGTATTAGCCATGGCAGGGCAACTAAGCTTCGACCTTCTTTGGGTCCCCCGACAACCCCCAATGCCCTTCCCCCTCACGAATTTTACGTTCAACTTTCGTACAATTTATTAAAATAATATTACAAATAAAGTAATTAATGAAGTAACAAAGAAAATAATATAATTTTATCACATAACCTTTAATTAGCACGAAGCAAAGCAGTACCAAAATACCGATGAAAAGTTTCCTTTTAAAAAAGGACACCCATTCGCTATTAAAAATGGCTGAAGAGGCCCGCGACCTGGTGAACAAACTGAAAATTTCTTGGTAAATAAATTTTAATATAATAGGCCAAGCCTCCTTTAAAATGGTAAACAAGTGTCGTCTTTTGTCAATTTAGGGAATGTTTTTTATCCGCTGCATTGAGACTAGACAATACGAATACATAAGTTTCGCGCGCAATGATTTGGTGGGCACCTGCTTTTGGTGAAGGGCCCCTGCATTTGGTGAAGGGCCCCTGCTCTTGGGGGCCCCTAGGCTTCGGTCTAGTCAGCCTTAGGAATAATGTGATCTCGCCGAGATACGTGCTCACATATGGTACCAGTACTCGAAGAGGATAACGTATGACAGTGCAGCAAAACGGGTACCAGCACTCGAAGAGGATAACGCATGACAGTGCAGGAAAACGGGTACCTGCACTCGAAGAGGATAACGCATGACAGTGCAGGAAAACGGGTACCTGCACTCGAAGAGGATAACGCATAACAGTGCAGCAAAACGGGTACCTGCACTCGAAGAGGATAACGTATAACAGTGCAGCAAAACGGGTACAAGAAAATCGTCGTTTCTAACATTGAGTTTACAAGCAATTCTGTGCTGTACAATGTATTTCTAACATTGAGTTTACAAGCAATTCTGTGCTGTACAATGCATTTCTAACATTGAGTTTACAAGCAATTCTGTGCTGTACAATGCATTTCTAACACTGACTTTACAAGCAATTCTGTGCTGTACAATGCATTTCTAACATTGACTTTACAAGCAATTCTGTGCTGTACAATGCATTTCTAACATTGACTTTACAAGCAATTCTGTGCTGTACAATGCATTTCTAACATTGACTTTACAAGCAATTCTGTGCTGTACAATGTATTCTCTTATATGAAATTCACGAGTCTTAAAGATACATGTATCATTGAAAGGATTCCTTGCGTACGCACAACAGAACACAAACAAAACGGTTTTCTTTCTAAATTGAGGTTGGTGTTATTTTAGGTTCGAGTTTGTTCCCTTTCTTTTCTATATCACGGACTATTATGACTGATGGATTTATTTTATTCTTTTGCTAGATTTAGTTGTTGTTTTTTTAAAAAATACGCTATCATAGAATTTATAATTCATCTTGTGATGTGAATTGTCTTGGGATATTCTGACTTCGTGAAAATGTTAATCTCATTGTCAGGATTATACTTCATCTTTCTGGCCTATTCTAGCTATACATTTTGTTTATGAATTTTATTAATTCTGTTCACGCATAATTAATTTGACTTGGAATGCGAAAGAAGGGTGGGTTATGGTCAGAATAAAGGCGTACCCGGTTAAAGGCAATGTATTTGTGTTGTGTACTTCGATATTTGGGGTGTGGGGGGTGTCCAGAATAGATTCTGTTGAGAACGTTGTTTTATTTAAAATATAATTTAGTTTCTTTTAATTGTTGTTTTGTTGAAATTTAATATTTAAAGATATTCTATAAAATAACCGGAAATAATAGTTGGAATTCCTACTTCTTAGGGTTAGATCTGAACAATGTTTGTCAAATCTGTTATTTCCCGTGCACCGCACATGCAAATTTTCTTTTCTTTAATTTTCTCTTCCTATCTTTTCTTTTGTCTTCTCTCTTCTCTTCTTTTCATTTCTTTTCTCCTCTCCTCTCCTCTTTTCCTTTCTTTTCTTTAATTTTCTTTTCTTTTCCCTTTTTTGTTTTCTCTTCTTTTCTCTTCTCTTTTTTCTCTTCTTTTTTCATGTCCTTTCTTTTCGATTCGTTGCTTTTCTTTTCTTTTCCTTTTCCTTTTTTATTTTCCTTTCTCATCTCTTCTTTTCTATCCTCTTCGTTTCTGTTTTCTTTTCTTTTCTCTTCTCTTCTTTTCTCTTCTTCTTTTCTTTTATTTCCTCTTGCTCTTTCTTTTTTCTTTAACCTTTTCTTTTCTCTTCTCTTTTTTCTTTTCTTTTCTTTTCTCTTCTCTTCTTTCTCTTCTCTTCTTTCTCTTCTCTTTTTCTTTTCTATTTCTTTTCTTTACATTTCTCTTCTTTTTCCTTTCCTTTTCTTTTCGATTGTGTTCTTTACTCTTTTCTCTTCTTTTTTTTCATTTCTTTTTCCTTTTTTATTTTCCTTTCACTTTTTCACTTTTTTATTTTCCTTTCTTTTCTTCTTTTCTCTTCTTTTCTTTTCTTTTTACTTTTCATGTCTCTTCTTTTGTTTTCTCTTCTCTTCTCTTCTCTTTTGTCTTCTTTTATTTTCTGTTCTTTTTATTTTCTTCTTTTTCTTTTTTCTTTTCTTTTTTCTTCATTTTTCTTTTCTTTTGTCTTCATTTTTCTTTTCTTTTTTCTTCTCCTCTCTTCTTTTCTTTTCTCTTCTTTTCTTTACTTTTTTTCTCTTCTTTTCTTTTTGGAGTCAGGTCCATGGGCTCGTCCTGGTCGACCTTACCGATGCCAAGCTTTGGCTACAGAACACAGAGTAATTGACATATGAGATTTAAAAGTAATAACAAAATAAATGTATGCCTTAGTGAATTAGCACGAAGATGGAGATTGGTTTTTTGAGATCCTGGCAAGAGTTTGTTCTATTAATCATTTTCGCTGCACCAGTTGCGTCAGTTAAAAGATGAGTAAGAAAGATGGCCAGCCGACAACCGGCCTTAATAAAAGAGACTGAACTTTCAAAATCTATTTCTTTCATCGAATTATAATTCTATCTCTACTCTTAATTACAGTTGTTCATCGATCCTTTCTGTTGTTGTGTCTGTATTAAATGCCGTACTTATTCATTGACATTATATGTTTGTGGCGCTGACTGCCTGTAGACCTATGTTGGGTTTTGATAGATAGTGACTGCATGCAGACCTATTTTAAGTTTGATTGATACTGGCTGCACATAAGCTTATGCTAAATTTTGATTGACACTAAGTGCATGTAAGCATATGCTATGTTTTGATTGGTACGTTGTGTTCATTGTTGTGAACTCTCTCCTCTTTGACTTATACTGTTCTTCATACACACACACACATATACACACACACAATGACACAACATATATACCTCTCAACTACACACTGATACCAAACACACAATAACATACGCATACACACACACAAACTGTCACTATACGCATACTCTCACACTGACATCAAGCACACGATTACACACATACGCATATATACACATACACACTGACAATACACATTATCTCAGTCGCACTGACACCAAGCACACAATTACACATATACGCATATATACACTCACACGCTAACAATACACATTCAATCAGACACCAAGCACAGAATGATACATTTGCATACATTAAACACGTACTCTCACACACAATGATACTTAAGTATATATACAAACATGCATGCAGACATGCATACAAACATAAACAGCTCAAAGTATCTGTTTTGTGAATCATAATGTTATCAATATTAATACACTTCTTACAATATTTCGTTCAACTGATTGCTGCAACACTGTTGGGTCAAAATTAGTTGTAGGAAGAGTTGTGTAACGAATGTAGAAAAGAATGCATTGGCCGTTGGGCAAATCATGGAAGAGACAATATCAGCGATGGACTTTGAGCTACAGCCGCAACCCAGCACGTGACTTCCGTAAAGTGGAGAGATAGGACCTCTTAGACTGAGGGAAGAACAAAATGCCAGTTGTTCGGCTAGCCAGACCAGACTGCAACAGAAGCAATTATCATAATGAGAAGAGATTCATCATCCACTGAAGAAATGACATTTTGCTAAACACACCAACTGAACCTTGATTTTCGTATGTGACTGACACACGGTAGTGGTTGCGTTACTAGATCGCAGAATCTTGTTATGGAAATACATGTCATTTGACCGCTCAGAGTTCGCTCCCTTGTGGCAATTACAAAACTACATCCAAGCAGAACCATGCTTTCATCGTTACATGATTACGAGTTTAGGAAGGCAGGGATGTTGTGGGGTTATTGGCGGGTGGAACATGAGGGGGGTACAAAGGCTAATTATCTAGTTAGTGGCAGTTGAGAAAATAATAAATAATATCTGTAAAGCTAGAGCTTTCACGTTTTATTTGCGCCAGGAAGATGTGTCTTTTAACTGGGAGAAATTCTATAGTTGCAAGTGTTACTGAACAATTATTGTGCACTCAAAATGAATTGAATGAAATAGAAGTAAACGGGAAGTGGAGTACCAGTTATCAGATTTGCATTCGTTCTCTGAATATGTTTTTTCTGTGCAGATTTGTTTGCTGGTGTCGGTCTGCTTGCGTGGAAATGTGGATTGAAAGTTTGTTTTGTTTCAGCCAGCTAGTAACAACACAACTCAATTTATTTACTTTAAAAAAAAAAAAACTCAAGTATTTTCCAGGCCAGCATGTATGAACACACTTTTATACACACAAGATTGCGCATGTGACTACCTGCATGGGTGGAGTGTTATTTTGTTATTACTTTTATAATGATTTTACAGAGTAATTCTAACTATGGGAAGTAAAACACCTGCTCGAAGGTGATTTCGGGTTAGCAGCTTCGCCCGACTTCTTCTCACTGTTTCTTTCGGACATGTTCGTCCAAAGGTAGTTGTGTTGTGTGTATGTAGGCTTTTGGTGAATGTGTTGTAAAACTAAACATACTTTGTAAGCCAAATTCGGTAATTCAGTTTGATTGGGTATTTTCAGATATATGTATAAAATTATAAAATATTTGAAAACACGAAATGATTTTGCTACAGTAGATTTCCAGCCTTTGTTGGCGCACTGTTTTTGTGTATGTGCTCTTTAATTATTTATTTCTATTTTCTTTAAAATTCTATCTATCTATCTATCTATCTATCTATCTATCTATCTATCTATCTATCTATCTATCTATCTATCTATCTATCTATCTATCCATCCATCAATCCATCTATCTATCCATCCATCCATCCATCCATCCATCCATCCATCCATCTGTCCATATTTCTATGTGTCTGTCTCTGATAAATATAAATTTAAACAAAAGAATTTCTTCATTATTTCTTCTAAATATTTATTGAATTAATTAGTTAATAAAATTGCTGATTTCTTATACTGGTTTCTAGATTTAAACAATACGAGAAAAATTTGTGTAAAGTTAAAACTTTGTTTTGAGGCGATAAGCTAACGGTGCATCTATTGCTATGCCTTGGTAAGTGTCATCGTCCGAGTGCAAGTGTGTGTGTGTGTGTACGTACGTGTGAAGGGCATGTAAGAGGTATCAGATGTGTTGCATTGAAATTACAAGATTGAGAGTATGCTCCCTTTTGACTCGCCATGCACGACTGAGTCTCTGCCGGACCTTGACTGCTCACTCCTTTACCAAGAGAACCACTTTGCCATGGTATTACGTGTAGTAAGATTCTTGGGGTGACAAGAGCAACCCGTTTTGTTCTATAATCTTATTGTAACAGACACTGCACCAGGGTTCTTACAATAATAAAATTGCTCATAGTCGAGATTAACAACCATGACTGGCAAAATCTAGTACGGACAAACCAAGACTGGCAAAATCAATTTAAGAGAGCCGGGTAAGAGATCCGGTGTGTTCGTACTGGATTTTGCTGGTATGGGTTTGTCTGTACCGGATTTTGCTAGTCTTGGAAGCCTGGCATGGGATGATGGCTAATAAATGGGGTGGCCATTTTTATCTTGCAAGAAATCTAGTAGTCCTACCCTTTCGTGAGATTGCAATAGTGAATTGTTTGAGGGACACGATCAGTCTTGGACATAGATTAGAAGTGAAATTCCCTGATAGTGTAATTATATTCCTAAATTATCTATTAGGATTTCGTGAAGTTTTAGCAGTCAAATTTATTAAAGTACCTATCGTAAATATCACATTCATAAAATCATATGTGTGTGTGTGTGTGTGTGTGTGTGTGTGTGTGTGTGTGTGTGTGTGTGTGTGTGTATGTGTATGTGTCTTTGTGTGTGTGTGTGTGTGTGTGTGTGTGTGTGTGTGTGTGTGTGTGTGTGTGTTTGTGTGTGTGTGAAAGAGAAAGAGGGAGAGAGGGATGAAGTGACGTACACATTAGAATATTCAGACTGTGCTATGCTGCACGTATTGAGCAGCACATGCACTCCCCTGTCTGCTGGTTTCCCATGACTGCCTCACACCTGCATTATTTCGCTGCAGTTCTCAAGACCTGGCAACAAGAGTGGGTGACAAATGGAGAGAGAATGCTGTCCTCTTGGACTGCGAATGATGCGAGTGGCGCTTCTCCCAGGACAGTACCGTCAGCACAGAGGACGCTGGACAAGGGGCTGGATGATGTGATGGTTCTGGAGTCAAACCAAGCTTTATTGTAACTCAAGAGAAAGGATAAGAAAAGTTTGCAAGACTCATAAAGGAATTCCTTTCATCATATGAACCTTTTCTCTACCATGATGTACGTTGAGCACCTCTATTAATTATTAATTAACTGGCTACGGTGGTATTTCTCAAAACTGAGGAGACAGCTCATCTAGTTATTTTGAACAGGAAAATACTGGGAACTTGGTTGGATAGACGGTTTTTGCATGGTGGGGTCGTGTGCACCAAAAAAAGACTGAGTTAGAGCTAGTTAGTATCCGTACAAGTATACATTTCAACAAACTTTGATTTTTCCCTTCCACGATATATGTTATATACATGCACACACAAATTGCCTCTTTAACTACGTGTTTAAACTAACTATTATTTTATATATTAACTATATCCGTACCGTACACTGAAACTCGAGCATAAATTGCCTCTTTAACTACGTGTTTAAACTAACTATTAATTTATATATTAACTATATCCGTACCGTACACTGAAACTCGAGCATAAATTGCCTCTTTAACTACGTGTTTAAACTAACTATTATTTTATATATTAACTATATCCGTACCGTACACTGAAACTCGAGCAATGGTGATCAATGGGAATAGCTTATATTAAATTGTTCCCCAAAACTTAAAAATATCATTTATGATATCAGTCATACTTTCTTTTGCAAAACTAAACTTTTGTCTGTGCTTAAAACTAAATTATATGTCGAATTACTTTTATTTTGAGGGAAAACATTGTGTTATTTTGTACTAATTAGATCAGCCTTCGTTTCGACAGCCATCTTGCCATTTTTTTAGTTTATTTTATGCTTGCTCATTTGTTTATAATTTGCCCTGCTAATGGCTTTAAATCAGGAAACTGACAGTGATATTAATTTTGATTATATAGTGTACAATGTGTGGGAGCAAACAAATATGTACGCATCAAGTGATGATGAACTTTAAACTTCGGAAAGTCATGTTTGGGTCAGTGGGTCACCTAGTACACACGTTCATTATCTTTTTATCTTTTTTTTTTAATAGACCAGAAGTAAAAATCTAGAGAAGTATACGCATCTGTAAATATTTATCCATGAAAAGTGTAATTTGCTTTATTATGTGTATGCTCAGTATCTGTACACAGACGTTTGTTTATTTGTTAAAAAAAAAGTGTTACTCCCTGGAAAGTGTACGATTTATACGAAGACTCTCTTTGCGAAAAGATACTCGGTAAAATCCGCTCGTGCAGTAATGTACAAGCTTTCGAAATAAATATAAGAAACATTTTCATGACATTTATTACAATGCAGACATGAAATGTGAAATAAAATCATGTTTTGTTACATTCTTACAGTTCTCAGTCTCACGATGAGTCTCATCGATATGATTGACGGCAGTGACAAATAAATGGTGGAAGACTATCTTTTTACATTTGTGGACATTGCTAGAGTAGAGTCGAACACTTTCCTTCAAGAATTTAAGAAAAAGTCGGATGTAATTGAAATTAAAATCTTATCAGGTTCTATCAATTAAATTTCACAGTGAGTTAATCAGACAACTGGGAGGGTTCACTGTGGGAAGGGGGAGGGGAGGACAAAATTATCACCGAATCATTCTATTCTGATGCTATTTCTAAAATGACAAACAAATTTAAACTTAGTTTTTAAATATGGGAAAAAAACGATACAAAGAAGACATAAATTATTGCATGTGAAATATTTCTTTGTTTTCAAGACATAAATTATTTGCTTGAAAAACATGTGTCAATTTGCCAATCAGTGATTGCATGTAATACATTTCAAGCTTATTGCCTATAATGCTTGTTTATCATCAATGTACAGACTTATATTTCTGATTCTTAATTATTGTAGATGTTTTATCATAAGTTGCATGATTTCTGGTTTGGCAATGCACTTTTTATACAATAAACATTTTAGTGATCTTTTTTGTATTCCATAAGTCCAAAAGAGAAAATCAATAAAAATAAGAAAAAACATGAAAGAAAATAAATGAAAAAAAGACAAAGAAAATGAGATATCATGTAAGTGAAAAGTCATTATTTACATGAGTTATTGTTGTCTGTTTTGACAATACAAAACTTGAGTAGTATTGCTCTGTGACCTGGGACTCTTGACGTAAACCACACGCCGATTTCCTAGTCCATGCTGACAGAATTCACGGACCGGAAATGAGGGGTGCATAACTCTCATCAAACAGACGAGACTCGTGCTCCGAGACAAAAGGCACACAGTACGAGACAACCGGTAGCTGCACATTCCTGTGCTATAACTATCTCTGATCTAAAGCATTCACTTCTTTTCTCCGCTCTTCCCTTCAATGTTTCCTAATATGTTTCAATATGAGTAAGCACTATCTAAATTATTTATTTATTTATCCTCTGATCCCTTCATTTTTTGCTTTCATTGCATCATCAAGCATTCATTTTATTTCTCCTCTGTTCCCATCAGTCTTTCCGTACATGTACACGTTATCTAGAGCGTTTATTTATATCTCTACTACACACCTCAGTCTTTCTTAGCAAATGTATTAGGAATGATGCACAGTCGCCGTTCTTTTAGTCTTCTTTTTTCTCACCAGGTATGTTAAGCAAGAGTGTGCATTACTGTTTCTTTTCCTATTTTTTGTTCATTTAGTGTGTATATCACGCGTTCACTTTTTGACATTCTGTTCTTTGTACAGTATCTTGGTATGGGGGCCAATGTTAACATTCATTCTTTCTCTTCAAGTCATATAGAGTCACTGGCTACCACAAAGTACACTGTTTTATATCTGTTCAGTTTGTATAAAGACACTGGCTAGCATAGAGTTCATTATTTATTTATTTTTGTTCAAAGTCAAACGATATCACTGGGTATCACAAAGTACACTGTTTTATCTCTGTTCAGTTTGTATAAAGACAATGGCTATCATAAAGTTCATTATTTATTTCTGTTCAAGGTCAAACGATATCACTGGCTGGCGTAAAGAACACCACGTGTTTTCATTCAGTATTTCCTGGAGTTGCATTGTCTTCGCCAAATTCTTTTATCAATTTTACTAATCTGGGGGGAGGGCAGTGCTCTGTGATCATTTGACCTACTTGAGATAAACCTTTACCAAATAAAAGACAACAACATTTCTATTAGCTATAAGGACACCACAAAGAAACAAAACACAATGCAGTATCATAAAAAAGACAATAACAAAAAAGCATTAGTTGCTAAGATATTAGTACGAGAAGACTTGTGTTTTCTTTGGTAGATATCAAACCCAGCGTAGTTTCAAGTCACCATTAGCACGCTAAGGTCAATTGTCCGATAATAATTGCCATCAAAAATAAATATATCACATATCCTCTGTCGGCTTATTTAAAATCTTCAATTATTCTAAACATCGCTCTTTTCTTCACAGTGAATATCGAATAGAATGTAAGTACCCGGCATTAACAAGCTGGTCAGGTATTCATCTTCAGCAAGCAGATTATTTATATAAAGGATTTTGTTCCAGCAATTCAAAAAAAGTTCTACTTCAATTGACTGACACTTACAAAAATAGATGTCCGGGTTCAGCTCAGCTTCACAACTACTGTAATAATCTATTTGTATAACTACCTCGTTTACTGCTATACACTAACAAAAGCAAAAGACTGGCATACACATACACTATAAGGAAGAAACATTTTCCTGTACGGGCTGTATCTTTGCTGTAGTGTATGAGTAGTTATTCTACATCTGCTCATCGAACATGTTCATTGTTCTATATCATTAATGAACATTATAGCTGGATTATCGGCTTCTTGTATAAAAACGTTATCGTTATAAGGAAATGCGATAGAGAAGAGTAAAACTTTCAGCACTCTTGCGGTATTTCAGGTCAACCTGTTATTTTTAAACTACTAGGAAATGGTGTTTTCAGTGCAAGGGTACCACTCAAAGCGCGAAATTAAATTCGCAGTCTTCCGACAGTGACTGAAATTTTCAGGTCAGCCAGTCCTGACCTTACCGGAGCGCGAGGATAAAGGAAGGGGAGGTCAGTCAAAATGAGAGGTCAACATGGCTGAGCACGATTGCTTGCCCTTACCGTTTCTGCTCGCTCCCGCGTATGCAGCCAGTGCTGCAAGCAAGAGGCGGAGGGCCTGCATTATGTGTACAAACAAGACCCGACCTTGCTAGAGAAAGCAGGACAGACAACTCTTGATGCAGTAGGCTGTATTCCTGCTTTTCACCTTACTCTCTGTATCTCCTTATATACATTTCCCTTCCTCAGCCACCTTTTCTTGCTCAATGACTGAATAATTCTTACGCTGTTGTTTTATGCTCTTGTCAACAACTACTCAAAAGCTTGTAACAGCGATTACAGCCTCCACAGCTATTCCTCTACTTGTGTCGAACTGTAGAGCAGAGAACGATGAAATTAAGACAGATATTAAAAAAGGAGGAAAAAGTTTGTTCAACAACAAGTTTAATTTAATAAATAATCGCGTAAATACTATCACATGACAGAGAACGAACTGCTAAATGTACAATACATAACCTAAAAATACTACAATATAAAATGTATATCCGATTTACTGCTGCAATTATTTCTACCTCTGGTTTTGTCACGGCTCGTTAAATATATATATATTTTTAAAATCTGATCAGGAAAAAATAAGCCAGCAGCGGTCTGGTCTGCATAGAAAAATAATTATATCCGCATTCCCTCAATATCGTCGAGGGTTGTCTGCGTGAGCGTTTGGGTCAGGTTACGGTGACACAGACGTCTACACTGCTGGGACAAGCCGGTCTGGCTGCGAGCCGGCGTTCAGCGATTTAGTTTCGCCTATGAGCTTCCTACATCCCATGCAAGGAGATTTAGTTCGAAGCCGGTTAATTTATTGATTGCCTTGCACCAACGCATGATAATGGTGTGGATTTTATTATTGTTACTACTGCTTACAATGCTACAACAGTTACATGCGCATAGTTACAATCTAACCAAGCAGTATGATGATAAAAGGATGCCTTAGCTGGGCCCTTAACAGAACAATATAGAGGTGACTCACTGACTCAATCTGGCATTTGCACTGCCGAAGGATTGATTAGCCCCATTTTTTTTTTTTGTCCTTAATTACCACTTTTTGCTTGGCTGCAACACAGTCACAGAATTAACAGTAGGAGTAGGACTAGCAGAAGGAACTATGTTTGATATGACATTGTACTTTTGCTCGTTTCTGGCGAGATCTTTATTCTCACAGGCAAGGGTATAAATATATAAAAATAAAAAGGGTTTCAGTTTACCCAGTGGGTGGAGAGGAGTATTATAGGTTCGCAATCTCAACTGTTGGGTTACTCTGGCGCGCCACAGGCTATGAGTCTTATGTATGATATTGTTTGTCGTTATATTTGTATCGGCATGATATTTTTTCTATATTATGTTTGTATCAATGTGATATTGTTTGTCGTTATATTTGTATCGGCATGATATTTATTGTATATTATGTTTGCATCCAAGTGATATTGTTTGTCGTTATATTTTTGGTATACTATGTTTGTATCAATGCGATATTGTTTGTCGTGTTTGCATCGATGTGATAGTGTGTGTTGTCATGTTTGTTAAGGTGTTATATTGTTTAATGTTATGTTCGAATAATGTGATATTGTTTTTGCATTACGTGTAAAAGTTTTTGTGTGCCTATCGGGGTGATGTCTTTTCTGTTGTAAGCAACGCATATCAATCGATATGATATTGTACTGTTGTAAGCAACGCGTATCAATCGATATGATAGTGTACTGTTGTAAGCAACGCCTATCAATCGATATGATAGTGTACTGTTGTAAGCAACGCCTATCAATCGATATGATAGTGTACTGTTGTAAGCAACGCCTATCAATCGATATGATAGTGTACTGTTGTAAGCAACGCCTATCAATCGATATGATAGTGTACTGTTGTAAGCAACGCGTATCAATCGATATGATAGTGTACTGTTGTAGGCAACGTATATATGTCAATGTGATATATATGTTGTAAGGAACGTGCATTTATCCATGTGATATTAAATATGTTGTAAGCAACGTGTGTCTTTCACTTTGATAATGTAACTGTTGTAAGTTATATGTTTCTAAAGGTGTCATAAGTTACTGGAGTTTTGTGTGACATTTTTGCTTGACTAGCTGTTAATTTGTATCGGTGTGATATTGTTTGTATGATATGGTTATATGCATCGTTGTGATACTATCCGCATATGTATTATATATTCTTCATTTAAGTAGGTCACATTCTATATATGCTCCCTCCGTCTCTCTCTCTCTCTCTCTCTCTCTCTCTCTCTCTCTCACACACACACACACACACACACACACATACACACACACGCACACACACACTCACACGCACACACACACACACACACACACACACACACACACACACACACACACACACATTTACAACTGAATATATGGTAACCACATCTGTCAATACATACACATGCATAACCATTTCCACGAAAGAGTCGCTGCAGCTTGCAAATTACTGTTAATGTGAGTGTGTGAATTCAAGCGTATCTGACTTGGTTAGGCAATCGCGCCATCGCCTCACTAATTATATATTTTAAAATATTTCAAACTTTTAATTGACTAAAAAGAACGTAGCCCATCAACGTCTAAGCTTGACATTACTGGGCAGGCAGCCTGGCAAGGGCAATTCTATGAAGGGCTTTCACATCTCACTAACAGGGGTTGAGAGGGGGGCTCATGGAAAGGGTGCGGATCGCGTTGCTGGTAGCGAAAGGTGACTGACATAACCGTGAAGACTGGTGGTGAAGTCGGCAATGTGGAAGCAGAAGAAATCGGTTCTCTTCCTCCCGGTGTTGTACGATAGTGGCCCATTTCGTCCTCATGGCAGTTTTCTGGACTGGCGTTAGCAAATCATCAGTGGAATATAATAACAGTATAAAACATGTTAATTAATAATAATGAAAGGTTGAGGTTGTAGCGTTGTTTTACTAAAATCAGACTTTAAGAAAAAAGAAAGCAATGAATTTTGAGAATACATGGCTTATAAAATCAGTTGACCTAGTGTAAGTTGGCATACTTTGAATGAATACTAGAAAAGAATTAAGTGTGTGTATGTGTGCGTACGCGTGCGCGCGTGTTGAGGTGATAGGCACATAGTGAGCTTATATTAAATGGCAGTAGTATCTTACTGAGAGCACATTCGATAAGATTACTATGAAACTATTTCAAAACCGATAAATAAGCGTTAAAATAAACCTTTAAATAACACGTTTGAGACAATTTAGACCTGTATGCTTTGAGTTTTTTAAACACTCATATATTCAGTTTCTATTCTTAATTAGTGTGTAAGCAGATATTTTGTTTGACCCGTATTGGAGATAATAATACTATAATAGTCTGATGTGAGCCGTGCATATATAAGACCATGTTTGTGGGGTGTCACTCGCTGTTAAATGTTCACATGGCCACGTTCATTTCGATTGTGATTTGATCTGAAACTGTCTGCCATGACGGAATGGTAGTATCGGTCTTGCCCTCAGGGACGCGCACAACATTTGCATAATTAAACTCTTTATGAGGTTACTCAGATCTGTTATCATCAACCACAATCTGCATATCTGTATCATCAATCACATACGCATTAGGAAGCACGCTAATATCGCCAATCACATCTGTAACACCACTTGCAACTATATAGCCAATCACCTAAGGATCATCAATCAAACCAATAGAGCACTCACCACTGTGTAGCCAGTCACATACGTGTCACCAATCATACCTGAAACATTACTTAAAACCGAATATCCAATCACAAATGGATCAGCAGTCACACCACTGAACAGCCAATCCCACCGTTATGATGCATTATTAATGTACACAACGTAATACCATACGGCAATCATATTACCAACCAAAAGAGTACGAAACAATTTCTATAAGAGTGTATTTTCAACACATCCATACCATAAAAAACATCTGTATTATCAATCACATTTCCCACCAATCACAGTTGTATTACGAATCACATCGTTATTATCAACCACTACTCTTCATTATTCACAGTATACAGTGTATTTTACCAATCACACCTTTTGTGCCTTTCACAGTTGTATTACCAGTCACATCAGTATCCCCAGCGATAGATTCGCAACAGTGTCTCAGTCACTCTTATCACCAAGAACATGTGTTATCACCGATCACATGTGTCTTTTCAGTTTGAGAAACGTAGAAAGCATCCTTGAGATAAATGCACAAATGCTGTCCAGTGACGTTTTAAAATACCATGGTAAATTTAATGGGCACAATATTATCAATAATAATGAAAGACAAGGTGCGAGCAGTAGCGAAATGCACATATACTTTTAAAATTTGTTAATTAGTTTCTGTTACCGATTACTGAACTGTTTCCCTGTTGTTTACTGCAGTGTTTTTATACTACCTACTAGCTGACTAGTTACTAGACATTAATTTCACTTTTCACAGAATTTCATGTGATGGATGGAGAGAGTAAAATGGGATCTTGTCTTGAATCGAGCTTCTTGTTGGTTAATACAATAAACGAAAGCTTTTACAATGAAGTAAACGTACGTGCACTTTCGCGCGTGTGTGCGTGCATACGGGCATGCGCGCTGATGGGAAACTATTTTTTTTTTCTTTCAAGTGGTTTGATGCCGAGCAGGTTTCTCTCTAGCGAGAGTTCGAAAAGCTGCACAGCAATCCAGACTTACTTCCCCGCTTGTTGGGTCCGGAACATGACGTCAACTGTTCCCACTAGATCGGAGGACTGATGACATGTTTGGTGCGTGCGTGCTTGCGTGCGTACGTGTGGTACGGGGTGTGGAGAGGAATGGGATTACGGACAGGCATGGAAAATGGATCATGGATAGGAATTAATATTCTGAAGGGAAAAGAACTGGGGTAGTAGGCAGTGCTTTTTCCAATAGCATCAGCAAATATTTATTTTTGTCTTTTATTTGTTTCTAAACACAATACATTTGTCGTCTCTTTTCACATATTGTCTTCGCAGCGGGCACTGTTATTATTATACATATGCAGGTAATACTGTATAAGTAAGTACATTTTTAAACAATATAATTTTGAAAAAAACAAACAATGCATTCTTGTAAAGAGGTCCACAGATACACTTGTTTACTATCAAAAAACTTCAGGAATATATTCGTGTGTTTCCAATATTGCCAGAGATACATTTTATACTGCCAAGAACTCTAGGGAAGCAATGATGTGTATCATGCCTTGCATTTGTTGCTTCTTATGCCCATTGAAGAAAGCCGCCTAATGATCGAAATGAATGGATGATGGACACAGAAAGAACTACAATTGTTGCAATCACATAATGGCTCACAACAGAGTCCCACATGGTCTTACAACTGAACAATTAACAAGGCAATGATAATACGAAATGATAAGAATTTGATAATGAGATAATTAAAATGAAAAATATGAAACTCTTTTAAAACAACAACAAAATAAAAGAAAAGTTAATTTCATAAGTACGGACACAGATCAATAAGTCTCACAGGATTAACTAATCAAATATTGTCACTAAAGAAATCTAAAATGTTGCAATGTGTCTTAGGAACTTTCATAACACACAAAACTGTTTGAATTTCACTCATTGAGTTTTAACATAATGGGTCATAGTAGAACAGAGGTCCACAACAAAATAAGTTTCATATGAACTAAGTCAACGGCATAATAAAGTTCAATTCACAAGTCACTATTTATCTTTCTTTCTTTACTAACTCCAAAAATTGCAGAGTTCAACTTTGACATGAAGACTTACTCTGATTTCTGGCAATGACTTTCATTGCAGGGTTATCTCCCTTGAGACCTTTGCCCTTTTTCTAGGAAAACAATAATGTATCATAGCCAATTCAGCTCCAAACCACTGTTGGTTTTATTAGATAAAGTAATGTAAATATTAAGTACATAGTGTTTTCACTGACAGAAAGTGCACATTTACTTTAAACAAACACTTATTTTTAACATATTCATTACATACTCTTTCATGAATACTCGTAAGTGTTTGAGACAAGATAAGAACAGTAAGCAAGCTTTAAGTAAATGAACTACTGACCATTAGCGGTTACAACAAATAATTAGCACTCGTGATCACACAGCCATATTCTCGCTGAGCGCGAGACCGGAAGTGAAGTAGAAGAGGTAAAAGGGCAAAGTGGATAGATTCCTTAAGGCACAACCATACTTTTCATTAGTTCCACTTTCCTCTTCCATAATCGTTCTCGTATTCAAATTTAAATTTGTTTCCGACAGACCTTCGTTTCTAGGAAACTTAACAAACTCTCAAGCTAATTTTTAAAAAAAATAAATTAAAACAAACTAAACTGATATATGCGAATGAATGCTTAGATAGAGTATACTTTATATAACATCATTTTTAAAAACTCCAGGCTCAAATATTGTTTTGTCAGGTAAATGTATATGGATGTACAATCGATATTGCTGTATTAGAGACAAATAATGAACTATCAAAAAACTACGATTATTTAAATGGAAGACACTCACTAATGAGATGTGTTGAAACTCAGCTCTGTGTAAAATAAACACAAATCACAGGGTACCCTTGGACAAAACCTGGTTGTGTCGAAACACCAACATTAAAATTAGATCTTACTATGTGAAAGAGGAAATATTAAAAACAAGCAAACAAACAAAGGGCGTTTTGGTTGTAAAAAATATATTTCTGGTTCAATGACTGAGGTTCAGAAGCAATTATAACATAGCCAAGTTTTCTTTATATATATATATTTAATTCAGTATTTTCGCATTTTGAATATTCACATCAAGACTCAACACTAGGCCGAAATGTGATAAAAACGTTACAAATTGACGACAAGACTATTTATGAGAAAGATGTTACGGCAGGGCAAGAGAGGGGGACAATGAGACCGTGAGAGAAGGAAGAAGAGTATGAGAGAGAAAAAAATCAAAGGAGAGATAAAGGTGGACAGAGAGACAAATAGGGAAACGTGTAAGAACCAAGAAACAGAGTAAGAGAGCGACAGAGAGAAACGGGAAAAAGAGTGTAAATAAGGAAAGATAGTGAGGTACACAAAGAGAGAGAGAAAAAAAACTGAGGAAGAATACAATATTTAGAGTCCGAGTGAAAAATGAAAAAAAACAGAGAAACAAAGTAAAAAAAAAAAACTAGAGAGAGAAATTATACTCGTATGAGTTATAAAAAAATAGCTATTTAATTAAATAAAAATCGAGAGGAGCGAAAAAAGAAATATCGGACAGAGAAATTAATATTGTATCTATTCAAAGTCTAGAATTTCAATAGTCTGAAGGGCAAATTATCGATTTTTAAAAAAAAAAAATAAAAGAAATAAAAGTTCGTCCAGAGATTTTTTAAAAGGGCAGATAATACAGTATTTACTTTCACATAGATGTATGGAATAGTGACCTTGTTTGATTCTCTTAACAAATCGCGCAGAGTTCTGTGTGCAATAGATGACATATATATACAATCTCAATAGTTACCTAAGTACACATCATCATAATGATAAAAACCAGATTTAAAGAGCTTCCGCATATAATGATCCATTTACGATTGGAACAAAACTCAATATAATTTGCTTTTTAAATACATATTTTGTTATATAGTTCATAACTATTTTACTGTCCTCGTTCGTCGGTGCTAACACTGATGCGGGTTTACATATATACGGTGTTTTACATAAATGTGTCTTCCATAAAATAAAATAAGTTCGAATAATATTAAGCAGCATGATATGGTTACAGGTTTCATATTTTTTAAGCAACCGACTTTTAATTTTGTTTTTTTTTGCCCGTTGAAATGTGCGGCAGAGTCAGGCAAACTGTTACACGAATGACAGGATGAATCTGGAAATAATTGGGTGTCTCCTCTCATGCCATCTGTCTAGGCATCTAGAAGAAAAAAAAAGAGCAAAGAAGATAATTGCCTTCTATTTTATATTTTGTCTGGTAATCATTCGAATTGTTCTTTAGGTCAAAGTTTTCTGTCAGTAGGAATATTTGGTCTCTTTGTGTATATTTTCATAACATGAATATAAGTTCTTTTTTTTTTTTTTAATTACGGTTTGTGTGGGAGCATTACCTGATAAATCAGTTAAAAAATAAAGCATTAGAGGAAATCAATTAAAAAAATAAAGCATTATAGGTCACTCTGTGTAGTGTTCTGCTGATGCTTCTAATATGGCTAAATTTTCCTTGCTCAGACAGAAGAGTTTAATGAAATTATTTCACGGCTAAATATTCTTTGCTTAAATAATCATTTGTTCAGACAAGAGACTTTAGTGAAGTCATTTCACGGCTAAAAATTCTTTGCTTAAGCATAACATTTGCTCAAAACAGGAGACTTTAGTGAAGTCATTTCACGGCTAAAAATTCTTTGCTTAAGCATAACATTTGCTCAAAACAGGAGACTTTAGTGAAGTCATTTCACGGCTAAAAATTCTTTGTTTAAACATAATATTTGCTCAAAACAGGAGACTTTTAAAGAATGTAGTTCACGGCTAACTATTCGTTCGCTTAAGATTGGATACTGAAAGAATTTAGTTCTCGCCAAAATATTCGCTTAAGACGGTAATTTGAGAGAATTTGGTTGACGGTTAAAGCGTCACGGTTGATAAGAACTACAAGAGCATAATCATGGCTGCTCGAAGAAAATGTGCGCGAATGCTCATGTGTCACCTTCCTGTCTGTTAAGTTGATGGGTGTGGTCTGGTAGAGAATGGATTTTTTTTTTTAATCACCTTTTATTGTCACATTATCATCTTTAGTGTCATAAGGCGGAACCCGAGAGGAATCTGTTTTCGACGCTATTTTATTTTTAAAAAATATATTGTTGCTACCGACAATGACTAATAATTCTGTGCTGAAACATTTGTGAAGACAACAAAACTAAGGGAAAGAAAAAGAACAATTCCCCAGGAAAAGATAACTCTTAAATTGTTTCGCGTTTAACAAAATAAAGTTATTAAATTATAAGTCTTAAATGAATAGCTGTTAAGTGTATCGACTGGCAAATTAGTAAATATTTTATTTATAATCTCTTATGCGAAACCAGAACGCTTACACGTAATATCGTATACTGAAGAAGTAATTAAATATAATATATAATATAATAATAATATATATAACCACCAGCATTGGGTGGGTGGGCTTGTGTATGTGGTGAATAAACGCATGAATATGTTTCGGCAAGTGTATTTATGCCTCTAGGAAATGACATTAATAATTCATGTACTACGGGGATGACACGCCTACCAATATTCCCTTATGCGTTTTTCCTCTTAAATTTCCGCCTGCAAAATGTTCCCCGAGTCAGATATAAATAAACATTTACGTTTTGATTGCAAAGGCTGATCCTAAGAGTTAGTTAATATTAAAAGTTATCAATGGACTTCAAACAACCGCGATACTGAACAGTTCACTTGGAGTTCAGATAGAACTTTAATACTGAAACTACTATTTTTAGAACACAAACTGTCCATAACCTTCGACATTTAACAGATGTTACATGAATAACAAAATAACTTGATATCTAAAACATAACACATAAGTAAAGAAGATGAAATTGATAATTTTTGTTACATCTGTTAAATGTCGAAGATTATGGACAGTTTGTGTTAGTGGGTTGCCAAACCCGACCTGCTGCGTAGTGAGTACTAGGGCAGGAGGCTTCTTAATGGTTATGCAAGATGTTACAGCGCCAGTGAAGTGTGACCAATAATTACGACTCAACCGAAAAGGATGAGTGTGAACGAGAGATGGATGATGTTAGATAACATGGCGACGCTAATGAGCCGGAAGGAAGTATTCCACCAGGTGATTGAAAGGACAGTAATATGAATGAAGGAGCTGCCAGCTGGAAAGCGAGTGTGTGTGACAGAAGTTGTGAGGCAAGATATTATTGATCAGGTAATATTATCAGGGCTTTATCGCAATTGATACTATTGAGCAGGTAGTATTATCAGGGCTTTATCGCAATTGATACTATTGAGCAGGTAGTTTATCAGGGCTTTATCGCAATTGATACTATTGTGCAGGTAGTTTATCAGGGCTTTATCGCAATTGATGCTATTGTGCAGGTAGTTTATCAGGGCTTTATCGCAATTGATACTATTGAGCAGTAGTATTATTTATCTATCTCAGTTGATACTTTTGAGCTGATACCAATCTAATCCTTTGGTTGCAATTAGAGATTTATCTATACCCTATTGCTACGCTAAAATACCAAAAGACCAGATACATCACTACAGTAAGAGGTCCTGTTTCTTAGTGATTATACCCAATAACAACAAAAAAACCCAAAGAACCCCCCAAAATATGGATAGTTTAATATGAAACTAGAATAGTATTATTGTATTATGAATGATATAATAAAGGGTCACGCTATATGTATTTTTACATTTCCCTATCCCTTGATGATAACTATCCCTTATTTTTCATTATATCATTCATAATACAATAATACTATTCTGAGTTTCATATTATACTATACCTATTTTAAAAGTAAAATTTAAAACCTAATGTGATGGATATAGTAAGTACACTTATTTATTATACTCATCACCAATTTGAATAGTAACAAAACAGTGAATAAACAAACAAAGCAACCCACATTATAATAACAGCAACAACGTCCTTCGAAGGCAACGAAATTAACATGAAACATGAAATAAAACACATCAAGTAAATTAAAAACTGTTATACAAGGAAGAAATAATAAAACTGAACCATAACATAACACTTTTGAATCATACAAACTACGTTAACTCGTTTCCTTCTTACTCCAAAAGGAACCGTATAAATCGTCTTTTAAATATATGTTAACAATAATTAACAATAAACAAATAAGAAAGACTAAGGAATGTAACAAATTTACAAGTCAGAAAATATTTAATTGACGGCTTCTTGGGGCCATTTCAGATCTTTGACCAGGCTCCCCTTTGGCCTGGCATATTTTCCATATTTCTCCAGTGCCAAATCTCGATCTTTTGACCGCCAGCCAATCTCACGAGCTGTTGTCGTTGGAAAAGGACGAGGGGAAGGCAATACCTGTTAATACATTTGGAAAAACACAATTTCCATAAAACAAATTAAAATAAATGTTAAGTATAAAACGAATTTTACTGAATTATGACCGTAACATGCATGACTTGCATTTCATAAAACAAGGAAAAATCAAATCAAAATGCAAAATAAATGTACAAGCTTGACTTGCATGTTCTTATATATCACTGCACTGAAACTGTCTAGACTGCTTAGGTACTAGATTCGCACTGGATAAACTTTGACATGAATGGGAGTAAGTGCTCTTACCGTGATGTAATTTTCAATGGGCGTTGCAGGTCGCACTGGATAAACTTTGACATGACTAGGAGTAAGTGCTCTTACCGTGATGTAATTTTCAATGGGTGTTGCAGGTCGCACTGACATGACTAGGAGTAAGTGCTCTTACCGTGATGTAATTTTCAATGGGCGTTGTAGGTCGCACTGGATAAACTTTGACATGACTAGGAGTAAGTGCTCTTACCGTGATGTAATTTTCAATGAGTGTTGCAGGTCGCACTGACATGAACGGGAGTAAGTGCTCTTACCGTGATGTAATTTTCAATGGGCGTTGCAGGTCGCACTGGATAAACTTTGACATGACTAGGAGTAAGTGCTCTTACCGTGATGTAATTTTCAATGGGTGTTGCATGTCGCACTGACATGACTAGGAGTAAGTGCTCTTACCGTGATGTAATTTTCAATGGGTGTTGCAGGTCGCACTTGAATGACAGACATCACTTCCTGTTGCATTTTCTGACGGCGTAACTTCGCATTTCCAAGTTCAGGAAATTGGTCCTTTACCAGCTTTGGATTTAAAATATAGAAATTCAACGTAAGGTTATCGTTCTTGATTGTATTCATCATAGCATGGAATAATCGTAAAGTTTAAATGATATTTAAATCATTTTCAGAATAAAACATTAATACAAATATATGCTGAATTTATAAAAGATAAAACAGACAAGGTGACTTAAATAGTGTATGCATATGTAAAATTTAGTGATAACTACAAAGTAATTCAAAACAAACAATATTAGTAGTAATAGTAGCAACGGCATCATGAACAGTGTCACCTTTCATCATTGAAGTCATGATTATTATAAGTTTAAAATCATCGTCATATTTTTTCTCTTCAGTACCGGTGTATTCAGGTTTTCTTTTTGTAAATTAGCAGTTATATGTACGCAAATAAACGCTGATAACAAGTACGAATAACACAGTTTATCGATATAAAAGCAGGAGATCAGGATTTGTTTTTAAAATAGCTGGCAAAATTAAGTAATAAAAAGCTGGCAACATTAAGAAATAAATAGCTGGCAACATTAAGAAATAAATAGCTGGCAACATTAAGAAATAAATAGCTGGCAACATTAAGTAATAAATAGCTGGCAACATTAAGTAATAAATAGCAGCATTCTTGTGCAGCAGTAATGAGCAGACATAATGAACGCAAGAATGTGCAGGGTTGATGAATGAAAGAATGTCTAAACTAACGAATGAAAGAACGAGTAGAGCTAATGAAAGAAAGAATGAGAGGAGCTAATGAAAGAAAGAATGTTCTTGGCTAATGAATGAAAAAATGTGCTGAAGTAATGAATGAAAGAATGACATACCTAAAGAATGAAAGAATGGCAGGCATAATGAATGGAAGAATGGACAAATCGAAAATATGGGTAACCCCCCAAAATGAGAAGGCCTACAGAATGAAAGAATGGGCAAAGCTATAATGAATGGGCAGACCTGATGAATGAAAGAATGGGCAAAGATAATGAATGGGTAGACCTGATGACTGAAAGAATGGGCAAAGCTAATGAATGGGCAGACCTTATGACTGAAAAAAATGGGCAAACCCAAAGAAAGTGCTGACCTACAGAATGAAAGAATAGGCAAACCTAAAAAATGTTCAGACATAGAGAATGAAAGAATTGACAAGCCTAAAAAATGTGCTGACATAGAGAATGAAAGAATTGACAAGCCTAAAAAATGTGCTGACATAGAGAATGAAAGAATTGGCAAGTCTAAAAATGTGCTGACATAGAGAATTAAAGGATTAGTAAATCTGAAGAAAGTGCAGACATAGAGAATGAAACAAAGGACAGACCTTTACATTGAAAGAATGGAAAAGCAAACGAATGGGCAAACCTAAGAATGTGCAGAACTACAGAATGAAAGAGTGGGCAACACTAGAGACCTAATTAATGGCAGATAAAATGAATGAAAGAATGGGCAGACCTAATTAATGGCAGATAAAATGAATGGGCAGACCTAATGAAATGAAGAAAGACGTTTTCTAAGGGCTAGGGTACCTGAGTGCAGGAGGCATCATAGAAATTTAAGGGTGAGGGAGAGGTAAGTGAATGCCTTAGATCCATTAGACATTTTTGCATGAGTAAAGTAGATAGGTTATGACGTCAGACACCATGAGACACTATAAAGTAAGTACGGTATGACGTCAGACACGGTGAGACACTATAAAGTAAGTACAGTGTGGCACTCTAGACACGGTGAGACACTAGAAAGTAAGTACGGTGTGGCACTCTAGACACGGTGAGACACAATAAAGTAAGTACGGTGTGGCACTCTAGACCCTATAAAGTAAGTACGGTGTGGCACTCTAGACACGGTGAGACACTATAAAGTAAGTACTGTGTGGCACTCTAGACACGGTGAAATACGCTATACCGTGGTTACGGTGTGGCACTCTAGACACGGTGTGACACACAATTTCAAACCTTCAGCAGATGTGTGAGTCACGTATCCCTGGGGGCAACAATTCCAACAAGCTTAGCAGGCCGGGAGAGCACGGATAGCAGCTTAATGAGTAAGCTTTGATGCCTATGTGTTCTATTGCCATTAATTTGAATATCACTATGTTCTATTGCCATTAATTTGAATATCACTATGTTCTATTGCCATTAATTTGAATATCTCTATGTTCTATTGCCATTAATTTGAATATCTCTATGTTCTATTGCCATTAATTTGAATATATCTATGTTTTATTGCCATACAGTTCTTTTATTTGAACTTTCTATTATCCTAAATGTACATTGCCTCTAAGTAAATTGTATTGCCTTAATATTCTGTTACATGTATTATTGTATTATGTATGTATGTATACATATATATATATATGCTTCAAAACTTTCTTCCTTCTAAATGCCTTGAAGTTTTTATTACGTGGTCTGTTCTGTTGCAAAAAAGGTTCCACTATGTGATACGCTCTGTTGCCATAAAGGTTCCCATTCGTGACACGCTATATTGCCATAAAGGTTCTATTACGTGACACTTTCTATTGCCACTGAGCTGCTTTTAAGAAGCATGTTAAATTGTTATTCTTTTTACGTGAACGTGTAAATTATGTTTCTGTTGCACATGGATGGAGAGAGAGGGGGAGAGAGAGAGGGGGGAGTGGGGAAAGAGAGGAAGGATGGTTCCTCAAGAGGTACTAAAATGTGGGCGGTTAAGATTCAAAATAGCTTACTGCTGTTTTAAAGCATTGGTAAACATTAAGACGCCAGAAAAAAATAAATCAATCGGGGAACACCACGGCTGTCAACTAAAACGATATGCGCCACGTGATCAGTCACAAAAGAAGAGAAGAATACACGCCTACATGTTTATGTATACAGCTAAACTTTGGCGAAATGTCTGCGTCTTTCTTTTTACCCAAATATGACACAAGTGAAAAATGTATTAATGTGAAAGCTACAGAATACGCACTAGAAATATTATTGCCCACACAAGCAGAGTCTCGCAAATTAAGACAGACATACCCAAAAAGAAAAATAATAATATATATATATTAATGTATGGACGGATGATAGAAAGAGGTGTGAGACGTCGAGACCACTACAGGCAACGTGTGCGGGATGGGGGGGGGGAGAGTGGAGGGAACCACTACCAAGAAAGTAAAAGGACAGAGACGACATTAGAAGCAAAGTTAGTTACAAAATGATGAGTTTTCAAAAGTAGAAAACACTGTATATTAGAGGGAGAAAAGGAGAGAGAGAGAGAGAGAGAGAGAGAGAGAGAGAGAGAGAGAGAGAGAGAGAAGGCAGCCAAGGATCGTAATACCTAGTCATTTGCCAAGAAATGGTACGCCAGTCATGCATGAGCTCTCAACCTTACATGATGAAAATAAAAGCAATAAAACATTTCAGGACAGCATTCAGCCCCCAAAACGAGCATTTATTTTATATAACATGCAGTTTTTCTTGCATTTGACTTCTTTGCTTTTAATTCTCGTATAAAGGAAACGTATTTTGGATTGGTCGGTTTATTTAGATGTCCTGAAATTAAATACAAACTACGTTCAGCTGAACTGTGAACGCCGAAACCCAGTGTTAAGTGGTAGGAAGATGACCGCTTATTAATGCGTTGTCCTGTATCTCATAGCCTGCAATCTTTGTAAGGATCTTTCTGCTTTAGAAAATTTGCCAGCGTATTTTGCATTGAACCCGTTTTGCCTGAGCTTTCGCCATATTTGTGCATACTTCTTATAGCTTGCTATTTATTCAACAAATTGCCCTTTTTTCACCAATAGGGAGTCTGGCATGTTGACGACACACTTCTTATAGCTTGTTATTTATTCAACAAATTGCCCTTTTTTCACCAATAGGGAGTCTGGCGTGTTGACGACACACTTCTACTATTTATAGATTAGTCAAAGGACCGTTTTGTAACTTGTTCCAAGAAATTTCAGTTGTCTTTTTCTCTTTCCCTTCCTTTTTCCTACAACTCTTCCTCTACAACTCTAATGAGTCCACGTACAAACACGCAGAACCATTTGACGCACTTGATCGTCTCTTTCAGATAAATTAATTATTAGTCTCTTTGAATACGCTAACTGTCAAATTAGTAAGTTAAAAAATAATGATATTTTTCCCTCTAAATTGTTATTGCAACACCGTAACACACCAGTTGCGCACTAAAGAGTGTGACGTGTTATGTTTCATGTTTATTCCTCTCGAAATATTCAAAATAATTCTTCAACAGTCTTTCATGCCAGAAATAGATATTGAAGAGACAAACCATTTTTCCTTTGCCACTCTTCTATTTTTCTGCTCCATTCTTGATGACAAACTAGGTTGTTGGTTTTGTTTTTTTTTAATCCAGCTGTTTGGTAATAACCCGAGTAAAGCGAGTTCCTGGGAGCCATATATTTCTTGCAAAAAGAATTTAAATCGAGATAGTCCGTTCTGGCTCTAAGAAACACATAATTCATTCAAGAACAGTTTAACGCAGAAAGATATCAAGCGCAGATGTGCAACAAGAGACTATCGATTTGAAATATTACATTTAAATAGAAAAAAGAATTAAAAAAATATTTCTTGTCTGATAGCGTTATTGTTAAATTTTGTTTCTATGTATGTTGTGGTCAACAAGCAGGCCTGTGAATTTTTTTAAAAGTGTTTTGCATAAGACGTCCAAAATATTTAAATGTGTGGTCCTCTCTAAATGAAGTATTTTTTATTTTATAGATAAAGGAGTTTGCTTCTAAACCATTGCTTGATCGTGACGTTTCTACATACACAAAAAAAATAAAATAACTTTCCCTAATAAATAAATAAACTGCTTATGATTAATTAAGTCTGGTGAACTCGTACTAGTTGGCCCAGGTCCTGCCATACAGACGTCGATACGAACAGTGGCCAGATTACAAAATCAGAATATTTTTAAAAAAAAAATAATAATAATAAACACCACTTGTACTATGTTTAGCCTATCTGCCTGGCTACACCTACAGCACATCAGTCATGCGTTCTCATCCAGTGGCGGTGCTCTCCCATGCATTTAATTTTATTCACATGAAACGCTCACGCCATTCTGACTGAATAGCATCTGACGGAATTCCTTTAATCTCATTACGGCCGAGTGATAATGCGCGTTTAACACATCTATACTAACCAAAAAGACATTTTTATCAATAATGCACTCGCCTAACGAAATCAACCCTCGCGGGGGCTTTTGTAGTACAGATAAAAGGGGATGCGAATCGGGTGTAGTCGGTGCATAACACGTCACCGTCAGAAATGCTGGCTTCAGAGCCATGGTTTGTGCCCCTCATCATCTCCCCCCCACACACACACACACTCCCTCTCCCCTTTGCCTTCCTCCTAGTTTCTCACACGAATGGAAGCACACGTCTGATTGATTATTTTCGGCCATATTTTTTTCTTTTTGAATAGGCTCACGCTTGTTAGTTTAATAACAAGAATAACAGATATAAACATCAACTCCAATCAAAAAACACCGTAACAACTGTATGAGTGTACTACATGCATTGTTTGGTAACATACTATGAAATACGTTACATAACACTATAGGGTGTCGTACTTCGCACTCGTACTTTTCCCGAGTTCACCCTATTGTGGACTGCTCAATATCGAAGCATCCCCGTCCCTTCGAATGATTGGGGTGTGGGGGTGGATATCGGACAGTATCAGTTATTTCATTTTCTATTATTACATTTTTTTCAGATTTTTCATGTGGTGTAAGTATTCTGCATATTAAGATCTTTTTAATTTATGCACAATTATTGTATTTCGAGCTTTAGAAAGACAAGATGCTTTATATAGTTTATAATAAAACTTAATGTATAATTATACGCACAGAGAGAAAGAGAAGTGAACTGTTAAAGAGAATTCAGTATCAAATCTCTAAAGCGTTTACGTCCCCTGTTTGTGGACCTCTTCAGACTTGACATAAACAAGCGTAACACATTGTTCATGCCTACGACTATTTGTTTTTTCAATAGAGGTGTACTATTTAGAGACGAACATTTGAAAAATGTGTGAAGTTTTATGTTACTCTTCAACTTCTTTGTTATTTCCTTTCTTGACACCGAGAACATGTTTATACAGAGTCCTTAATCGCGTTTAAGTAAAATAACCAGGCTAGCAACAGCATGAAGGTCATAATTACAAATCATCCCTGCTCTCTTCAGCCATCTTGGGCTTTGACATATGGAAAAAAATTTAAGGTCAGTTTGACCGCAAAGAACAGTTTTAAGTAAAAAATAGTGCACATTCTTGAATTAAAAAAATATCACGTGACAAAGCACATTCGAATACACTGTTCTTGTTTCACCCCCACCCCTAAAAAGAGGATGGAAGGGTGCATACGGATGGCTGCCTAACGATGAAGGCTGTAAAATAAATGCCAGCCACTATTTCGTGCATTTGAGTTTCTGCATTTTATTTCCACTTCTTGCACTGAAATACAAACGGGCGTCAGTTAAATTATAAAAACCTCTAGAATAAATGTATCATATGTACCGAAAATAACCCGACTTTGACACCAAGGCATGCCGGGAAGAAGTATAGCATGCAAGATGACGCAGTTGTGCCATTGAGGCCTTTTGCCAGGTCATTTAGACTCTGAAATAATTCCATGCAGCTTAAGAATTTTCTAGCTGAAAGCTAAGATCCACTCACTAGAGCGATCGAAGAGTTATCCTTCCCTGACTCCAGGCCCTGTCGAAATTGACAACATACAGCGAGGCAAATGCGGTAATGGACAGAAGTTTGTGATTTCCGTTTCAGTCTCCACCCTTGATTAACCCTGGACAAGAATCTCGCGTGTCAATCGCAGACTTGGTTCCGCTTTATTTACTTGTTCGTTGCAAAGGTATTTACTGACATCTGGAGTTTTATGTATGTATCTTGTTATTTCTCCCATTTCTTTCAGCCAATTCCTTACTCTCTCTCTCTCTCTCTCTCTCTCTCTCTCTCTCTCTCTCTGTCTACCTACCCCACCCACCCACTCATCCATCCATCTATGTATCCAACTATGTACATTTATAAGATATTCACACACACACACACACACACACACACACACACACACACACACACACACACACACAGAGGGTGGATTTCTTATGTCTGCACTTTACCAGACAGTATCGCCCTAGCTTAGTCGCTCGAATAAGGAACTAATTTTACTTCACTGATCAGAAAGAAGACATTATTAGAGAGCTTTACTATATAAATGTCTTCTTTCTGATCAGTGCAGAGAAAAATAAATCAGTCTAGTCAAAAATATTTGCTAAAATTCTTACTTTTGTGCTAAACACTAATTATGAGCTATTACAGTTCTTCTATTATTCCTCAGGTCAAAGGGTATCTTTACCTTTCCATTTAATTTGTTTCTCCCATTCTCCTCCTCCGCCCCTCATCTCTCCACAAATTTTTTTTTTCAAATCAAAACCAATCTTCCCGCGTTTTCTCCATTGAATAATCCATTTCTCTCTAAATCACCCATTCATTCACTCTTACCTACCACCTCCCTCCCTCTCTCTCTCTCTCTCTCTCTCTCTCTCTCACACACACACACACACACACACACACACACACACACACACAAACATACACTTCTTCAAATGGAACATTTATTGTACATAAAGTGTTTCTAGCAACTACTTAGGTGGGATCCCTTCAAATATTTTATAAAATTTATTTCATATTATACCAAATGTTTGTATTGTTTGAGTTTTGCAATTTAACATAATTCCTGCTTAGTGTAAACTGATCGCAGTGTGAAACAAATCTTTCAGTGTCAGAAACGAAAGGCTTATCAACAACCACTAAATGTGAAACCTGAAATGTTCAACGCAAGTTACATGTCCTGTTTGAACACACCACTGGTGAACACAATGCATCCAAAGCCAACTTAATTATGAAGCAAACAATAACTACGTTGCTGAATATCCTGCGCATAAAGAAGAGTTAATATTGCACTGATTGTCCATTCTGGGACGCTTTAGTATTTGTATTCTTGCTTTAGCCGACCATTCGCACACGTGGTTTCAACGTGATCAGAGAAACCTGTTTCATGACCTCCGCATGCGAAACTTTAATGCAAAAAAGAACAAGAATTCTGGTTCCACACACGCACGCACACGCACATACACACAAAGAACCACCAAACAAAATAATATCACCTGCTGATTCATTGTCTCGTATTTCTTATAGGCATGCAGAGATTGAATACACTTACCATTCACAGCAAGACAAACAGAGAGCTCTTGTTAAGTCAGACCTACGCGTTGCCCAACGTCTTTTGTTAACTCAGTCATTGATGTGAGAAGTGCACGTCAGATTGAGGAAGAGAAAGGTGAGAGTTAGCATCCCTTGATGATGGTGTACCAAGGTTTAATTTGATCGATTGTGAGTCATTTTGATAATGATTGTTTAAAGAGAAGATTCAAGAATATGCACCCAGTCTTGTCGAAGTGAGTACCTATTTTAGAGTCAAATTGTAAAGAAATCCACTTTTTCTACGCTCTTATCGACTTTATTGAAGAAGCTGTTCTTTCATTGAGATAGCACCTTGGCGCTTTAATTATGATCATTCCTGATAGAGTTGTTCTGTAAGGGCACTTAACTTAAGGACAGATAATAGGAGCCTTAACTATATTTCTTTTGTAGATGTTTAGAGACTTTTCATTTGATTATACATGGACGCTTATAGCTGTTCATTGGAGGAATCGTAGATAGATATTTGTCACTTTTTATTATGTTTTAAATAGTATGGATCTATCTATCTATCTATCCATCCATCCACCCATCTATCTATCTATCTATCTATCTATCTATCTATCTATCTATCTATCTATCTATCCATCCATCTATCCATCCATCCATCCATCCATCTATCTATCTATCTACCCACCCATTTATCTATCTATCTATCTATCTATACATACATACGTACATACTTACATACTATTGCTGTCTTCAAGTCGTCATTGTGAAGCCCAAGTCAAATCTCAAGTCATTACAAATCAGATCTCAAGTCAAATCTCGAATCCCTAACTTCATGTTGAGCAAAGTCTCAAAGGAGTCACATTACAAGTCAAGTCCCAAGTAGAGTCTCGAGTCATTACAAGTCAAGTTCCAAGTGGAGTCTCAAGTCACTATAAGCCACTACAAATCAAGTTTCAAGCAGTCTCAAGTCACTACAAGTCAAGTTCCAAGTGGAGTGTCAAGTCATATAAGTCAAGCCCGAAGTAGAGTCTCAAGTCATTACAAGTCAAGCCCCAAGTGGAGTCTCAAGTCACTACAAGTCAAGTCCCAAGTGGAGTATCCAATCATTAAAAGTCAAGTTCAAAATGGAGTCTCAAGTCACTATAAGTCATTACAATTCAAGCTTCAAATGGAGTCTCAAATCATTACAAGTCAAGTTCCAAGTGGAATCTCAAGGCTTCATATTTAAAATATCGTCACTCTTATACAACCCATCAATATCGATAAACAATAATCATGAACACACTAAGAAATGGCAACACATCAGCTTTTACACCATGATTCGTATTGCTCACTACTGTCGTAACTGAAAACGGACTTATTTCTCATGACTGGGAATCCAACACATGACAACGTTGACTGAACTATAGTTTTACTGCTATCGAAAGCCGGCTATCAGTTTCTTAAGCGGGATAATTTATATCTACAAACACTTTGATTATCATGCTTGATAATGAAATCTGATACGATTTTCTTGGAGCTAAGAATGGATGGGAATTTGCTGTAATACCTTTAGAGATTACAACTCCACAAAATGCATCATATTTTCTCTGGGTTCTTTTGTGTGTTCTTGTTGTTTTGTTTTCTTCAAACAATAAATCGAGAGTATTAGCATTATGAGTTCTCCCGTTCGTTCTGCACAGATGGATATGAACTTTTGATTTTAATATTTTGTTGTTGTTCACTGTGAAATGTCAATAGTGATGTATTAAATTATGAATGAAAAGTTTCATAAATTGACATACACATAATATCAATATGATTTTCTGACAAGACGCTAGACTATTTTCGCATTTGTTGCTGACATATTTATTTGTTAACACCAGAAATCTGCGGATAGATACGATCAACAACAAAATCCAAATGTACAGTTTATAACCCACCCACCTCGCCCCTGGTTTGATAGGCATTGTTACAAGTTTTACAATTTGTTATGAGCAACATCGATATTTCTGATAATTATTTTTCACCGATTTAACAAAAGTAGTCGAGACTCAAGTCACTGACAGTGAATCCAGGTCAAGGCTCAGGTCATTGACAATGAAACTCGGGTCGAGTCTCAAGTCAGTGACAGTGAAATCCTCGTCGACTCACCACTCGCTGACAGTGAAATCCTGGTCGAGTGTCAAGTCACATCACCTAGGCGACTTAAGTTGGACTGGAGTTGAAGTCTTGATATATTAATTGTGAGTAGGCTTTGATTGGAGTTTGCATAATTATGGATATTATTGTAGATTCCGAGATGAATGTTATAGATTTGTATTGCGATTAATAGATGGATATTTAGCGTCTTAAATTAAGATTACAGATGCATGGCATAGGTATGTAGAGTGACAATCACTAATGTTAAGGTAATATTACGAGTTTCAAGATTATTATTACTTAATTACATATATTTAATAATGCTCATAATTTGACAAACGTGTTTTTAAAATGTAGTATATGGGGTTTTTTATGACTGGAAGAATATTGCTCATTGCTATTTGCTCATAATTTAGTTTAAATAGGTATGCATGTTGCTCTTGCAGAATTTCACTTCCAAGCATTTTTAATGATTTATTTTTCAGATCATATTTCTACACAGCTTCGCAATGCACTTATTACTATATTTATTTATTGCAAACACATCTCATGCTATATCTATTTATTGCAAACACATTTCATACTATATCTATTTATTGCGAAAACATTCATACGTTATCTATTGATGCAAAAAAATCACTTGCTATATCTATTGTAAACACACTCCTTGATGTATCTATTGATTGCAAACATAAGCCATGCTTTACACATTCATTTATATAAAATATATTTGCAATTTACATTTAAGGATGCATTTTGTTTTTATGTGCATAATATGTATAAAAGTATTCAAAGACTTTTAGAATTTGTAGATAATTAAATAAAAGCAATATATTCTCCCTGCTTGAAGAGATTGATTTATTAGTGCACTTACTTTTGTCTTAAATTTTTGTGACTTATTCCATTGTTACACAAATGATGAACATTTTCAGTTTTCTCAGATTGTCACTATTGAAAGCATTTAACATATGACGGCTATAAATACAGGAAGTGGAAGTGAAAATTGAGAAGTGGCAATTCATCACTGCTAATAGGGGACATATTGTCATTGTACACTTTACAAAGCATATTTGCTACTGATAAAATATTAGCGTGGTCTATAACAAACCACCATGAGTGTGAAAAAGGCCAGCATCTCTCGCATGACTCGCTTGCTGAACAGTGGCAAATAGAGAGTCTAAAGATGAAGATGGATTTCAATCAAGCGACAACTATAGATGTGGAATTATTAATAGAACGCCATATCGTAAACGTTGCCTGTTGTGTTTAATATTTAAAGAATCACATTAAACTGCTGGTTTGCTTTAAGATGCCTGTCACAGCTTTTTATTCGTTTACCTAAAGGGCCCAGCATTTGATCTGACTCATACATTTACTACATCCCAGAAGTAAAATATACATTGTATGATTAATGTTTATTTGTTTATTAGTGTCTTTCTTCTGGAATTGTGTCGCCTTTTGAACGGACAACGTAGCCGTTTTCAAAATACAGTAACACTTAAGATTTATTTTCCGAGTGGCAAGAATAGCATTTCCTTATTTGTTCAAATAATACACTGTAGTCACTCCATTTATGTTGTAGACTCCTTAAATGCATGCATTTGTTTGATGTTATCATTCATCGTTTTCTTTTCTTGCATTATATTTACTTTTGCTCTGTGTCTTCATCAGGTCGTATGAAGAATATTATTGATTATTTTGGTGTAAAACTCTTTGAGTTTACCCAGAATATATCCTTTGTTATTATTATCACGAGTCCTAAGACGCTATGAACTGACGTGTAAGAAAACGGAAAAGAACAAATTTAAAACATTTCGAGTTAAGCACGTACTCCAACAGATTCTCAGCCTGTCAGTGGATGTGTAAGTCACATTAACAGCTCATCATCGTCTCGACAAGCCCTGACCTTGAACTGACTTGGGGGGAGGGGGGGAGGAGTTTTTAATGAATGGAACATATTGATGTAAACCACGTGATATTCCTCTCCCTCAGGTCAGACTGGCCCGCCCTTGCAACTTCCGTTCTGCCAGTTCTAGACTAGAAATTTCCTCTTCTAGACCGCTTGAGATCAGATTAAAGATGAGAGACATATTATTACAAAGCACATTTAAGGTCATTATGACCTGTACTTATGCCTGCCGTTCTGCTAGTTTTGTACTAGCAATGTCTTTTGTAATCCACTTGACATTAGATTAACGGTAAGAACTACAATGCGGCACAGCACGCTATTCAGTCGTCACCGACCAATGTGGCAGTCTGGCCTACAGCTCTGAGGAAGATATATCAGAAACTAGAACCGATTCTTTGTCGCGTCGACAACGTTTCTACGACATTGACTAAATAAATGGCATCAACTTTGGGAAGATTTTTTATTCGAACTTTTGGCTAGCTTTGTATTATTTCTAAAAATCAAACTATTTTGAACATTTACTACATGTAAATAGATGTGTATAGAGTGTCAATAACTGACCACAGCAAACGACCAGAGGTCATGAAATAAATGACGATGTATACAAACTTGGAACACAGACAGCGGCAGACATGGCAATAGTTGTAACCCTGTCAATAAAAAATGGTATCATCATATATTTGTTTTTATTATTGTCTTATGAAAAATTCTTTGGTAAAGAACAAAGTAAAGGCATATAGATGCCGAGTTCGTCTCTTAAAGGTGTTTGTGTTAATATTACACTCAATGCAAGGTGTAGTGTGTATTATTATATTTACGTACGTGTATGTGTGTATGAGTGTGCTTGCCTCTGTACATATGCAGCATATATATATATATATATATATATATATATATATATAATGTGTGTGTGTTGTGTATGTGCGTGCGTGCGCGCTGCAGTAATGTGCTTTGGAATGACTAATAAAATGTTAACAATAACCTAATTGTACAGTCTTTGACATTTTTGGCACTCTAGTGGGTGTTTCTTTGTAAAATTATTTTTATTTATTCCCGATTATTTATTTATTTCCAGAAAATCAGTTGGCTGACCAGTAAAAATGAATAATGAGTATCATTTTCAAAAATATTGCCCGACTGTGCTCACGTGTAAAAACTGATAACTTTTCCACCTAAACTGTTTCCATTTTATTTTCTCACTTTAGAATCAGAACGCAACACACTCTCACAATTATTTCCTTGTTGCAAAATTAAATCCATGTAATGTATTTTATAGTCAGTTATTTTTCAGTAAACTTGCCACACGTAACACAATTAGGATGCGATTCAGTTAACGGCAGACTAGACAAGTGCGACTGAACGCAAAGTCGTATCAACTTCCGTCCATTTGCGGACAGTCTGGCACAATGTGTTTTAATTTTCCTGAATTTCCTTTCATTGCACAAATGAGATCTGGTATTGTGTAGCACAATACACTCCAGCATTTGAAAACACACTTTTGTGCTCACTCTTCTTAAATAGTCATGCATGCCCAGTAGAATTCTCTTCTATGAACACAGTGCATTGGTGTACACTCCGGTGTGATTAGGAATGACCTCGAGGTGAAAGAATATCAGTATTTTACGTCATTTCATGACAATATTTGCCATGTTATTTAACACCCAAATTTTCAGTCATAAAGTGTAATTATTATCTCCATCGCTAATTCAACAAAATATAAGGCTAGACAATACATGTTATGGAAACGATTAAATGTAGTCAACACCCCTCAAAAAACAAAGTTTTGTCACCAACAATTATTCATAAGGTGCAAGTCTAACATTATTTTATCTAATAATATAAACCCAGTTATCATCCTTTATTCCCAGAGTACAAGTGTAGTTAATAATCTTTCCTTTATTCCCAGAATAAACGTCTAGTTATAATCCTTCCTTTATTCACAGAGCACAAGTCTTGTTATAAGCCTTCCTTTATTCACAGAGAACAAAAGTAGTTTTGTTATAATCATTCCTTTATTCACTGAGTACAAATCTAGTTATAATCTGTGATGCCAACATCACTTAGTTAATGATTATAATTATTATTAATTAATTAATCATCCAAAACAAGTTACAAGTGATGACAATCTTAATTTATATTATTAACAATCCTCCAGCAGACACCACTTGTCTCTCTCACATGGCGGATATGCAGGGCGCTGTAAACGTTTTCTCTTTTCCACCAAATGTAAGTAAACATTTACCATCACACAATGTTCTGTAGGTGGAAAACGTCTTACTAAATGAGAAGACAAATCCGTCTGTAACCTATATTTAGCGACCCTCCCATCCAACCATTTTATTCTCCAACATAGGCATATCAATATGTATAATAAGGTCAATAAATTAACAATAAATTTATTAAATTAACAGTCAAATAGACATAAAACAAATACAATGAAATAGATTGTCTTGACATAAATATTTACATGAAACCATGTTCGAATAATTTTGTCTACACAGTCTATATCCTAAAATAAAATTTGACAGTAGTGTCAATACAAATTACAAGATAGTTCTTATCAGAGAATAGATATGGAGTTATTAGAGATAAGCAATAAAGCTTATATTTAACCTTGTATAGACAAAGCCAAGATTGTCTTCTTCTGTGCTTTTTCATATCAAGTTCATTGTCCACGTTAATTTCCTGAGTTTTCTCTTCCCACAGTGAAACACACGATATGGTGAAACACGATCCACCGCTATTCCCTCAAAGCCAACCTGGGCACTTTTCTGTTGAACCAGCTTCCTCAAATAGAATAACAAACATAGTAATTTCTAGTAACTTCCTTGCACTAGAATTGCTTGATAAAGTCAGCATATATTGCCACCATACATGACAAAGTGTAATGTATCTTTTACACTTACATACTACTCTTCGCCCCCACCATAGTCGGTTGTAGCGGCTTACAATCAGTAAACCAGGAAATTTAAATTATACACAGAATGAAGAAAGGCTGTTTGTCCCAGTAAATATATAATTATGGAACAAATGCTAAGTTTCCAGTTATCCTTTTATACCTCCATTCATTCTTAACTTACAGTTTCCTGCAAAGTATTTATCAGCCCATTATATTCATAACAATGTCAAGTGTTTAGAATACTACATATGAGCAGCAAACATTTGTAGAAATAATAGTCTAATCACATAATACATCTCTATGAAAAACACAAGTATACCATTTCAATAGTAAAAATGCATGAAATGTCTCTAAGTCCATTCTCTCTCAAACAGTCAGTTAATTCACCATTAATCTAACAGCTGCCTTTCATGACCTTTGCCACACCAAATTCAAGTGATCAGAGAATAGCATTAAAAAATTAAATGTACATTATCACATACTTGAATAATATTATAATACTTGTTGTTTATGTTTGCGTATATGGCTATAGTATATATTTTGTGTGTGCGTGCGTGTTTGTGTGTGTGTGTGTGAGAGAGAGAAAAAGAGTGAATGTATGCCCAGAGAGAGAAACAATCTTTGGAAGCATATCGATCTGAGTTTACTCCCAGTGATTCAACCAAATCATATATATTAAATCATACTCCTGTTTATAAAATCAATTCCAATATTATCATAATAAAAGGAAGTCAACTGTGTATTGTGCATTTAAATACAAAAATGTTGTACACTTGTATCTACCGGTGATAAACTGGTATAATTCTTTTTTTTCTCAATTAATAGACAGTTGTTTGATTTTTTGTAAACCCATGTTTGCTCTTGTTAATATATCTTTTATGTTTATATTTTGTACATAAATGTATAAAACACTGCTATGCGTTGCGACTGGCTTGAGTTATATTATTTGTCTTCATGTTGCAACGCGTTGGAAAGAGTAATAAGATATAAATTGCCTCCATGTACCAAAATATTATTTGATCGATTCAGTGCTTAATTAAGTTGTCGTTTTGTGTAAACATGCCTTTTGAAAGAGAGTAATGTTTGTCTCGGCGAATGCAACTGCAGACGTTGGAGCTGTGTGTCACATCCACTCCACTCGCAAGCACAACTATGGAGACGCAGAGACGACAGATTGATAGACAGTTATAGTTTCGACTCCCACCCACTCCCCACCCAACTTTTCCATGTCCTACTAGTCACACTGTCATGCCTAAGGGAGTTGTAGATAGCAGATAAAATGCACAGAAGAATGCAATGAATGAACTGGTGACCAGAGGGTAGAAAATATTTTTAAATTACAGTACAAAAAGCATAGAGTATTTCCTCTGACCTCATGACACAGTAAATTTAATCGCTCAGTGCAATTATGATGTAAGGATGACAAAAGTCATTCTGTTCATATCTGGGTGGATACAGGTATATCTCGTTACATAATAATGGTCAGTAAAATGAGGAAAAATACAAGTGCGTATTTGTCAACCCATCACAATAGCGAGCATTCTTACAAAGCACAAGTATTTATGGACCTTTACAAGAAAAGGGATAATGTGTCAAGGTCAGGCGTATTGCATATCCCTGCAATGTAAGTTAGATACAAAAATATCACAGATCTAATGACACTGGTCTTGCATGAACGTTACTGACCGCTTACAGAAGAGAGAGAGAGGGAGAGAGAGAGAGAGAGAGAGAGAGAGAGAGAGAGAGAGAGACTATAGTCATTATATTATATAAATATCTATCACTTAGAAAATGTTTTCTCTCTTCAACATTTTGGTGTTGAGTGTTGGTAATAATTGCCTGTTCTAGCACGACTTATGATTTGAACAACAAACTCTACTGCACAAGTATAAAACAAACATGAGAAGTCCGAATGCTTCGCAAGAAATTTCAAGTTGAATAATGTGGGCGTCCTTAATACCGCAAAGTTATGTGACAAGTTGGCCAGACTCATTTTAATGGCTTGGGAAGTGTGTGGCTAGTTCTGGACTGCTTTGTCCCTCAGCAGGCCTTCATGCGACTCAAACAGGTCAATGCAGCAGGATCGATCAGTAATAACATCAATAGACTGGTGTGAAATGTGTCCTAATTTGATGCAGGGCTGTCACAGAAGAGTAGTAAAAAAGACGCCTATCACATGGACGCAGAGTTCAGTGATCCTAATTATTCACGCGAGCCCTTGTTGCAGTGTAAAATCCGTCACTGTGCTCCATGACAAATGTAATGTATTCGCATTAATTCTTTCTCGATTACTCATTTTTCAAGTTTTCGTCTCGTTCTTCAGAAATAAAAGCTGTATTTATCATGTACACGGTATGAAAGGGGAGTAGCGTGTATTGAGCAGTTTCTTTTCTGACAAATTATGCACACTTTACTGTCAGCATAACACTTTGTTTTAAACACCAAATAAAGTACTTCAACTAGAATGCAATAGAGAATTATGTCCTTCGATTCGGGATTTGGAGGTTGTAACAAAAGGGGTGGGGTGGGCAGGTAAAGAAACAGTTACTCCATGACAATAAAGTTGAGGGATGCATAATTAAAAGACATACATGCGATACAACAAAAGAGAAATTGCTGTGGGACTTTAGCTAGATGCATTGATTACTTGTTTTCTGCTTAAAATCCTGTATTTTAAAAATGTGCATTTTCAACATTTGTGCGCAGAGAAAGGAATACGGTATGATTCAGCACTTGTCTTACAATGATAGCTCTTCAGTTAGAAGGCTTTAACCCACAGTTTGCACTCTGTTGCAGTCTATTTTACATCGGAAGCAGATCACTGCAGACACTATACCTTTCAGGTTACAGGTTAGTTCCTTGCCTTTTTGGGATCAGAACCCAATGACTCACTTCAAATTCTCAAGCAAACTAAAAGAGAACAGGCCTCTTTAGAATAGAAATATCTCTCTTATTTAAAATAGAAATATCTCTCTTCTTTACAGTAGAAATATCGCTCTTCTTTACAATAGAAATCTCTCTCTTCTTTACAATAGAAATCTCTCCCATACTGCCTACCCACTATAGGAGAGCTCCTCGTGAAGACAGAGCAACACTCAAGACATATTTCATTTCCTTTCAAACCAAAACACTGATTATTATAATAGGCGCCAGGAAGACAATTTGTAATGGTCACTGGAGAAAGAAAGTTTATATGGGCGGTAGGAAAATATTTTATAATGGGCGCTCTGGAAACAAGAGTAATACCTCACCCCATACACACGTAAAACTTAAATGAATCATGGTACTAGTACTGTCTCTAGTGCATTGACAAAATACTTATGGAAAGGATTCTAGTAAAGGACAATCAAATCAAATCAGGCCAATATACTTATAGAAAGGTGTTCTAGTAACAGTAGAATCAGGCCAATATACCTATAGAAATGTGTTCTAGTAATAGTAAAATGAGGCCAATATACTTATAGAAAGGTGTTCTAGTAACAGTAGAATCAGGCCAATATACCTATAGAAATGTGTTCTAGTAATAGTAAAATGAGGACAATATACTTATAGAAAGGTGTTCTGGTAACACTATAATCAGGACAATATACCTATAGAAATGTTCTAGTAACAGTAGAATCATGAGGGAATTAAAACAGAATACATACTCGTGTAGTGCATCCCTCTCTTATCTGCAGACGTTTTGAACCTCTCCCTTTTTTCACATAAACGGAACACATGCTGAACCGAAACGCATTCACGAACAGAACATTGACCGAAGTCAAAAGTGTACACAGTATGTATTCTTAATCGATTTTCTGACGTAAAAACGCATTCATGTACACGAACAGAACATTGACCGAAATCAAGAGTGTACACAGTATGTATTCTTAATCGATTTTCTTACGTAAAAATCCATCTACATGCACAGTATATAAATATTATTCTAAAGAGTCAACCAGCAAACTTTAAATAAAGAAGGCCTTTTCATGTATTAAGCTAACATTTAATGATAATGAAAATGTTATAAATGGCAATATGCAAAATGAACAATGGATTCCATACAATAACATCTTCTGTTCTGTCTTTAGTCAGCGTATGTAAACTTCTTGCACTTTTGTGTGTGGGTTGTATATAAATTCATGTATAAATCTATTTAACATTTAATAAACAGTCACTTGTATAAAGTCGAAAGTTAGTGGGAATTGAGTTTACAAAGGCGGTGTGACGCAGATTCTGATACTGAGATTAAGCAGAGTGACATAATGCTTTGGTCACTTTGCTTCCGGATATTTATTAGACGAATACCAGACAGCATATGTATTCGTATTTCTTCCCACAGTTCCGGATATTTATTAGACAAATACTAGACAGCATATGTATTTGTATTTCTTTCCACAGCTCCGGATATTTATTAGACAAATACCAGACAGCATATGTATTTGTATTTCTTTCCACAGCTCCGGATATTTATTAGACAAATACTAGACAGCATATGTATTTGTATTTCTTTCCACAGTTCCGGATATTTATTAGACAAATACTAGACAGCATATGTATTCGTATTTCTTTCCACAGTTCCGGATATTTATTAGACAAATACTAGACAGCATATGTGTTCGTATTTCTTTCCACAGTTCCGCATATTTATTAGACAAATACTAGACAGCATATGTATTCGTATTTCTTCCCACAGTTCCGGATATTTATTAGACAAATACTAGACAGCATATGTATTTGTATTTCTTTCCACAGCTCCTCTCAAAGTGCTGTAAAATTGTTGAGTCAATCGGCAGATAAACTTCCCTTCTTAATCAGGAATAGTAGTTAAGCTCTTTGTAAATGAAGTTGGTAAGAGTTACTCTCAATGACTCGCACGTGCAAAGTAGCCCAGCCGTGACTTATTACTCGGCGCTAAAACCGATGTGGATAGCATTTGCCGAATAAGGCATGGTTCGTAAAATTCCTATGCAGATAAAATGATTGTTGAATGATTGCGGCATATGCTTATGCGGAATTATATGTAGGCCTATGTATGGTGAAAGATTTGAAGGGACAAACCAGATGCTACGCATATAAATGACTCATGAACTTTAAGCGATGTACAGGTAAGTTATACACTAACAGGTAAGTTATACACTATATATCGTACTGATACTTAAGCGATGTACAGGTAAAGTTATACACTGTATATCGTACTGATACTTGTGATGTACAGGTAAGTTATACACTATATGTCGTACTGATACTTAAGCGATGTACAGGTAAAGTTATACACTAAATATTGTATTGATGAAGAAAGAGGTGTACAAGTAAGTTATACACTTTATATCGTACTGATACTTAAGCGATATACAGGTAAAGTTATACACTAAATATTGTACTGATAAGAAAGAGGTGTACGGGCAGAAGCACTCTTCAAAATGGATGCGTAAAAATTTGACGTGATCTTATAATCCACATGCAACATTCCATGCTAGTTTCTTTTTCTTGTTTGTTTGTGCTTCATACTTACATCATTATAACTTGTTGTCATGAACTTCCAGTTGTTAGGCCACATTCGTGTAGCTGCCACCTCATGGCCAATGTGATCCTTCCTGCCCAAAGAAAAAAAAAAAGGTTAAAAATCTGGGTGCAAATGAAACAAACTCTCATAACCAAAGTTACAGAGATCACGTAGTTAAGATGCACACAGTCACACTTTTACATTTTTTTTAAAAGAGCGTTTTAAATACAATCTAATATTTGGCTAAGTGTTCCAAAGTCAAACACATATTATTCCAACCTAAAGACTTAATTCAAATGCATATTACAGTAAGTTAAATTATTCATAACTATACCACAAATTGCGCGCGCGTGTGTGTGTGTGTGTGTGTGTGTGTGTGTGTGTGTGTGTGTGTGTGTGTGTGTGTGTGTGTGTGTGTGTGTATGCGAAAGTAAATAAATATAATAGATTTTCCAGTTAGAAACATTCAATTTCGTGTCACATCTTGGCGATTATAAGTGACTGACGTGATTTTATTTCTTCTTTAATTCACTGTAATATAATATTATTTTGTATATGTGTTGTCAAGTTGCTGATTGATAAAGGCTACTTAGTTACGAAATAAACCTATTTTCTCTTGTATATTCTCAAAATCTTTGTCCTTCTTCCTTCATCTGTGCGTTCGTTCTTTCAGTTAGTTTGTAGGCCTACTTTAACTTTCTTGCCTTTTCATTAATTGATTTGCTTACCATTGTTATCCCACTGATTTAGATCTTCATGAATTGATTCGCTTACCATTGTTATCCCACTGATTTAGATCTTGAAGGAAACCACAAAATGATAAAATCGTTTAAAATAAAACATTGCTTGAAACGTAAACAGAAACACTATAAATTGCAATTATGTAATATCTATTTTTTATTTTTGGTTCGGGGGGGGGGGGGCGTGAAAGACGGCGCACAGATACCTGTACACAAACGTGCGCATGTAGAAAACTCACACACACACACACACACACACACACACACACACACACACACACACACACATCCACAAGCCACATGACGCAACTGAGACAAAAGTAGTCCCGCCTTTGAGCCACGCATAATACAAATTGCAGCAACCAGCTACACTAATGGTCCGCAAATCACAAACGACCTGGCAAAGGCGTAGGTAGGGCGCAAGTTGACATGGCAGGCACACATTAACTCCCTTGGGTCGTAACGCCATACGTACGGCGGTTGCAGTCTAAAGGTCAAACCAGACCCCCAAAAAATCACGCGGCGGGAGCGTTCAACGATGAGCAGCGCGACATGTTCGTGAGTGACTGGTAATGCAATGTTACTTTGGCGTGCACAATGTTACTTTGGCGTGCACAATGGAGTCCTTGAAAAGAAAAAGGAAAAGCAAACAACAAACCTCAAGCAAAGACTGTGTGTGCAAAGGACTTTTATTTTGTAATATCCATCTCGCAACTCGCAGCAAGTTCAGTGACATTTCGCTCACACTGTCATTTATTACATCTGGTAATCTGTCAAATGTAAATAATACTAATTATTAAAATTATTTATCAAATAATAATATACCTTAAGCACTTCAAACCCTGGCGGTAACGTTACTAATACAATTTTCAAACAGCAGGATAAAGATCAATAATACCTCAATGATTGGTAAAGATCAATAGCACCTTAGTGACGCAGAGACAAATAGTACCTCAATATCTGGTAGAGACCAACAACATTTCAATGATTGTCATTAGAGATTAAAACCTCAGAATCTGATGAGTAGAGAATAGCAGTGCCTCATTGATTGGTGATTAAAGACCAATAGCACTTTAGCGACTGGTGATTAGAGACTAGTAGTACTGCAAGTCACTGGTGATTGGAGACTAATAGTACATGTGTCTGGTAAATAGGGACTAGCAATACGTCTATGATTACAGACCAATAGCATATCAGAGTTTGATGGATTAGGGAACAGCAGTCGTACCTCTGTGCCTGGTGTTAGAGACTAATAGCTTATGTTTCACTGGTGCTTAGAGGAATGACGCATCAGTGAATGAATATTTGAGACCAATAGCACTTCACTTACTGGTGATTAGAGAACAATAGCACCTCACTTACTGGTGATTAGAGACCAACAGCACTTCACTTACTGATGATTAGAGACCAATAGCACTTCACTTACTGGTGATTAGAGACCAACAGCACTTCACTTACTGGTGATTAGAGACCAACAGCACTTCACTTACTGGTGATTAGAGACCAACAGCACTTCACTTACTGGTGATTAGAGACCAATAGCACTTCACTTACTGGTGATTAGAGATCAACAGCACTTCACTTACTGGTGATTAGGTTCAGTAGCATCTCATTGCCACTGGCCCTAAATGCGTGAGATTTTATGAACAAGTAACAAAAACTTCCTGTGGTAGAGCAACTTAATGGATGGATTTAATAACTTTAAAATGCTGAAGTGAAGAGGGAGTTATCTGTCATGAATGAAAAGTATGTTTATATTAATCCAAATCACTGTTTACTTCATCTTCATATGTACAATGATTATACACTCAAATATATATACTTTATAAAAATGGGGGGAAAACTAATAATTAAGGATATTTTCTTTTTGTTATGTACTCCTGTGCACTGATTTTGAGATAGATTTATGGGTAAAAAACATTCATGACTTTTCTCTACATCTGTATTTCCTCTCTTCAAGCTTTAAGAAAGCATGTGACGAGTGGATCTTTGTATGGCTGTAAGGTAGATGACTGTTAGCTTGATGACATCGTCAATAAATTTGATGAAATCCGTCACACTACACTTTAAGCAGACATGTGGTGAGCAGTTCAGAGTCGGACCATATTCCTACACGAATCTTAGCTTACTAACATCAGCAAAAGTGAATGACAACTATCACAACAAACTTCAAGAAAACCGTATTCCGAGATGACTATTAGCTTGTCCATCTCTTGGATAAAAAACATTTTGAACTTATTTTAGATCTACTCCCAAACAACGTTGCAACTACGTATATCTTTAGAAAAACAATCGTTTGAAATTGACATGTAAGTTGAAATTATATGAAGACCAATTGACAGGTAAGTTACATTTATATCAAGCCATATTGATATTGTCACGGGAAAGGGGATGGAGCCAAAATTATATTTTATTTCACGATCTAAAACCTGTTAATGGACATGGGGAAGTAACCCGTTTTTGTTATTATGCAATACATATTATGTTATGTGACTCTAGAAAAGTTCACCTAAGATTTCATTTAGTTAGACAGGCGTTGTAGCCACAGTGTGTGTTATCATTTCATGCTTTAAATATATATATTTTGGAGAATTATATATTTTGAATGAATGTAGAGTATTCATGCATGAGTGCGTGACACATGTTTACGAGCTAGATAGTCGGCGTGCATTAAAGTTGCCAATATCGAACGCAGATAAAAAGCGTGCCTCAACGGATTATGTCACAATACATAAAAATTTCTAGAAGCTTTTGAGGACTCTTAGTAAAATTATATAAGGGTCAAAGGGAGACTTATATTTCATGATGAAAACCTGGATTTACTTGAAGGTATCTTACTTCATTTGGTGTGGAATTTCATATACAGAGATTTCATTAAGGAAAGTTGGGAATATCTCTTTCCATCTGTTTTTTTTTTTTTCATCCGTCAACTGCCTACTATTGAAGCGACGAGGCAACTTGCTTCAATATCTTCTGGCAACGTGGAAAGTTCGACTTCAAGACAGCTTATGCACGCACCATTGGTTGTATGTAGTTAACGACAGAGAAGCCATTTATTGTCTCCCTGTCTGAGCTTGTTTGAATTCATATTTTGCAGTTTGAGGGACAACATCTCGGTGCCCCATGGACATGAGAAGTTCTGCATCCATAGATGTGATGACACACTTCACTAGACAATACATTCTGGTAATGCTAAACGCCACTTTTTTTTTTCCATTTTCATGGTAACCAGAGAAAGCAGGACAATTACCAAGGTTGGCAACATGCCAAAACACACATTTACCCATACAGCGAATCTGAGACAGTGCCTAGATCTGCAGGTCTTCACTGTCAGGCGAAGCAGTGATTGCATTAAATCTTCTCTTCAAAGTACCCCTTATGAGTGACGTGTGAGGTTACGTAATCTCCCTCGGAACAATGACATTACTACGTGAGTAATTAAATGAAAGGAAAAAGCCATCTAGAACTGTTAAGAATAAGAACATTTAATCTATTCTTGTTGAACTCTTTATTATTGTCATTTTGTATAATATGAACTCTTAGATAATATTTAAATACATGCCTATTTTGTATGGGAATTATTGTTGTTGATAGTTGTGCCATTTACTGCGTAAGAATTGTATAATTATATTTTTATTTTACATTTTGAAGTTCATTATTTTTCATCCCCCACTTTATTTCCCACAAAGTGTACAACATTGGAAAGTTGCATGTTTGACTAATCACTGTGTGAAAGAGTAATGCCCCAAATTGGGTAATAAACGACCTAATTTCTCATTTCAAACTTGTTATTCACAGTTTTTGAGAGGGGTGAAAGAATTCGTATTTGTATTGTTTTGTTTTGTTCGTCTGTTCGTCCATTTATTCACTTTTATGATACTTGCTCACCTGCATGCACAGCCAATAAAACGTTCCTTTAGGTGATAATAAAATGGGCCCCACCCAAACATCAATGGCGTATTTTGTTATGTGTCTTGCGTAACAACTTAAGACAACGTTGATCAAGCAAATGTCAAGATAAAACTAGAATCATATTCTCAAAATATGTCCTTATTTTCGAATGGAAAAGGTTACCAAGAGTTGTATATCTTTAGGAAACTAATCGGGAAGAATTTTGTCTTATCACCATCATTCCCCCCCCCCAAAAAAAAAATAATAATAATAAAAATAAATAATAATAATAAAAAATACTTAATTAATACATAAATATGCTTAAACGATACTGAAGATAATAGACTTTAAATTGTGCGGATAACATGTTATCAACACAGATTATTCAACGTTAACCTATAAGGTATAATATGGAACTCTTTAACCTTGGAATGTGCGAATGTTATGGGAAAATGTGTGTGCACGAAAATATAGATGCCCACATTGTCTTCAGCACTGATCTTTAATGTAGGTCTAATCGCAAAATACAAAAATAAAAACATACTCTCACCGGGTTATATCTTAAATCGTTAATGTCATTTCTGAAGAATGGCAGATAACTCAAAATAGTCCCCAACTCGAGGTCTACACGGTCGGAATTCTTTCGTTTAGAAGGAAATGTCTTACACTGCCTCAGTCAGTCACATGGGTACAGTGGCGTTGAGGAAAGTATGTTTTACAACTTTGTACTGCCACAGATTGGCGTAAGCCCCCGTAAGTCATAAAATGAAGCAGCAAATAGGGAGTCCTTATTGCAAGCAAATACTTTTCTGCGTATTTGCTTTATGAATACTTTCGCTTAATGGACACATTGCCTTAAGGAAACATATGAGTGTCTGAACCATTTCACACATAAATCAGTGCAGTCTTCCTTCATCCGCAAGTGTTAGTGATGGTTATACAAAATCGCCATGATACAATTATCCCACTGATGCAAAACATGCCAGGCTAACTAAAAGTCAATCGGTAAAATAAAAACTTTAATGCAACAATTAAATAAAAGTCTTTGACATGTGAAGCTATATCAGTTACTTTTACTTGCATATTGTCAGGGGTTAAAAGATTTTTTAATGCAAACATAAATTTTACATATCTTTGTATATTCGTGGTGTTAGAGTAAGAGAATCATTTTGTGATTTACTTGCATGACGTCAGGTGATATGTGATGCTATATCAGTTATTTTTACTTGCATATTGTCAGGGGTTAAAAGATTTTTTAATGCAAACATAAATTTTACATATCTTTGTATATTCGTGGTGTTAGAGAGAGTAAGAGAGTCATTTTGTGATTTAGTGGACTTTAATTTAATTTTGTTATTTATTATTAAATAATCCTGCTTTGAGTCGATTTTGTAAGTGCTTTATTTTGAGATATTTTACAGAATTCTTACTATCATGCAAAGAGAGGTATTTTACCGCAAATGTCAGGTAGAGATTTTGACAATTTCTCATAATATTAGCAACATTTGACATAGTTCCCACTTTTACATAAGATAGACATATGACAGAGTTCACACTTTTAGATAAGATAGAGAATATGACAGAGTTCACACTTCTAGATAAGATAGAGAATATGACAGAGTTCACACTTCTAGATAAGATAGAGAATATGACAGGAGTTCATACTTCTAGATAAGATAGAGATCTTTTAACCCCTGACAATATACAAATAAAAGTAACTGATATAGCATCACATATCACCTGACGTCATGCAAGTAAAATAACATATCAGTGTCAGGTAAGGCATACAGTTTGGTATCACTCGTTCTAAGACAAAATGCACGAATTTTGTTTCTATATTTTGACACACTTTCCACAAATATGCACTCTACATATGTAAATCCACGGCCGATCTTCCTGCACTTTGACTTTTAGATTTCGAACAATAGACTTTAGACAAGGTTGAGTCAATGACACGATAGCAATTTTATTTCAACGTGGCATATCATGAATTTTGTAAAGTTTCTTTGAAACCTCAACAAAACACTCCCATGCCCTCAAGATCTGGATTTCAAGTAAATTATCATCGCAAGGCTGTGAAATGTTGACAATGGCTAGGCGGGGAGGGGGTAGTAATGAAAGGAAAAACTTGAGATGTCATTTTTGCCACGCTCCAGTGGAGCATTTTTGTTCCCAGATAAGACCGAATCAAATTAACTCTGGTGGGTCTGAAATCGACAACGGTATCCATTTTTTTTATTTTTTGCTTCTGCCTCCAATCAGCAACCACCATTCCCATCCCCTGATTAGAAGGGCACAAACACGGTGTCCTCTCACTATTCTTGATTTCGCGGCAAGTCCCTAGGGAGCAAGAGAAGATAATTTTAACAAGCGGACTGTTTCATCGGCGTTATGTTGGCGCTTAGAATATATTAAATGTTTGAAAGCTACTGTTCTATGTTAGTGTGTCTAGAACTGATATGAACATTGTATTACAACATTATATACTAACGTTCCCTTTAAAACTTGATGAATGAGAAACAAATTCAATGTTCCCAATAACTACTTTTATCAAAGGTGCTTAAGTGAGTTTTAATCACAATTTCTACACAATATTGCATATAATTAGTGAAATGTAATCATTATTAGGATTTTCACAGTTATGATTTGCCATAAAAACATAGCAACGTGTGACATTTAGAGAAAGAACAGCCGCATCTCTATAATTATATCCGACACTCCGCGCGCGCGCGTGCGTGTGTGTGTGTGTATGTGTATGTGTGTGTGTGTGCGTACGCGCGCGCAAAGAGGAAGATAATTACAAATAACTATAAAGATGCGAGTGTACACCAACAAAGATAGATAGATAGATAGATAGATAGATAGATAGATAGATAGATAGATAGATAGATAGATAGATAGATAGATAGATAGATAGATAGATAGATAGATAGATAGATAGATATGGTTTCATTATAGTGTCCATTATAACTCACGCCTTCACATCATACCAACTGTACCAATTAAAAGATAATTAATCGATGCCAGCAACTCTACTTTTAGTGTATAACTCTTTCCATTTTATTTGTGGAACTTAATTATCACTACTTCTACTTCTACTTCTATATAAGTACAAACAAATAATAATAATAATTGCTCCACTGCTAAAAGCAGAGCTCCTCAAAAGTGCTCACCTCCTCGGTAAAACCTTGGATCTCCCAGAATCTTGGTAAGATTCCATGACCTTTATTCATAACAGTCAACAGAAGTCGTAATAAAAGTGATGAATAATGTAATGTAATAATAATAATATCATTATTTTTATTCAGCCTCTTTCCACGACTTCAGTTTTTGACTGTCGGTTGTGATCCAAGGTCTCGGAATCTTACCAAGATTTTGGGAGATCCAAGGTTCTACGGAGGATGTGGGCACTTCCGAGGAGCGCTGCTTTAAGTAGTGGACCGACAGAAGTCGTGGAATGAGGCATAATAATAATAATTAGTAGTAGTAGTAGTAGTAGTAGTAGTAATAGTATGGTACACACACTCCACGTTTCACGAGCTTTTTTTTATAACATAAGACATGTACATGTTAAAACCATCTGTTTAATTTGCCTTCATTTCTAACGCCTGGAAAGGCTAACAAATTACAGTTTTCAGATTAATGACATGCGCCAGTTATAACTAATTTTCTAGTCGACAGTCGGTGAAACACAAAAGCAGCAGCAGCAGCAACTAGAGCAATAATGACAATATAATTATGGCAGTCCTGGTATCCTATATCAGCTGAATAAATTAATATTTCATTCCTATCCCTATTAACAGATGGTTTTAACATCTCGTACATGTCTTATGTTATAAGCTCGTGAAGCGTGGAGTGTGTGTACCATAGTGCAAGCGTCGTGATAAGTACTAATGAAGCGTGGAGTGTGTGTACCATACTGCAAGCGTCGTGTACTAATGAAGCGTGGAGTGTGTGTACCATACTGCAAGCGTCGTGTACTAATGAAGCGTGGAGTGTGTGTACCATAGTGCAAGCGTCGTGATAAGTACTAATGAAGCGTGGAGTGTGTGTACCATAGTGCAAGCGTCGTGTACTAATGAAGCGTGGAGTGTGTGTACCATAGTGCAAGCGTCGTGATAAGTACTAATAAAGCGATGCATTATGAATCGGCATCACATTATGCTGCCACTGTTAGTGTCACTACAAACTGTAGCTTGCAAATTGTGTTCAGAAAAACCGGCATATTATTTATTACAAAGATTTTAAATATGTATATTGTATATCTCATTATCCTGTGTTTAGATTGCTCACATAAGTTTGTACTCTACTATTAATCATTTTCTTTCAAATGTTCTGGTTGGCATTGAGCAGAGCTGAGACGCAAATGGAAAACAAAATGCAACAATGTACACATGCCGGCCGGCACATAACCTGGAGAAAATAAATATTGTAAATTTGAATGCGTATAGAGAGGGCGTGGTTGAACACGTTCTTAAGGGTAGCTTCAGAGGTATACCTTACCTTCATCGAACGAGACACACTCTCTCTCTCTTTCTCTCTCTCTCTCTCTCTCTCTCTCTCTCTCTCTCTCTCTCTCTCTCTCTCAGATTACAGTTTATAATTTTCTTTTACGTAGCTGGTCGCGTTACTTTTAGCACTAAATTAGTATGCCACGCTGAATTGTGCCATCTTATTCGGGTAAAAGGTTGAACAGATTTTAAGATATACACTGCAAGAGTAAATCCAGAAAACGGCAGCTATAGAGGCTGGCACGTGCGGTTTGACCTCCTGCTGGGTCATGTTGCATCTGTTTAATGCGAGTCGTGTGCAAAATTGGGGTTGATAGGAAGATACTAGAAGCAGCAGATAGAGAACAAAGTTTCTGGTTAGAAAGTTACTCCATTTTTTTTTGTTATTTCTCTTCGCCAACAGTTTTTTAAAAAGTTGTTATAATCGGCATGGTTATAAATGTTGCGTGTATATGTGCGTGTGTGTGTGATAAGGCATCTGTTTCGGACACCCTGCTAAGTTATAACTCAGAGAGCCTGGATGAGGGAATGGGCAACAGCTCAGCTTGTGACATGGAAAGTGGGGAGGCAGCTTTGCTGACTGCCACAAAGAAAGTGCTTGACTGACGTGCCCTAGAAAATAACATGCATTAAATGCGTGTATTATGGCACGTGGAGCGGGGAGACAACCGTCACAAGATAGTACGATAAACCAGAATGAGTAATCCCAGAAAAAAATTATAGCCTAATAATAAATTAGCATATGAAATTGGATCGCTTAAACAAAACAAAAATGGCACATAAAACGTAATATGTAATTTTAAAAAAAAATCTATCTGTCTCTCTTCACTGGACGTGGTTTGCAGTCTCAGTACTGAAAGTACATCATACAAAGTACAGGGGTGGATGTGGTTTGATAGCAGTAAACTTATATTCAGAAATGTAACTTCCTACATACAGGAACATACTGGGATGGACTTAGTGGTATTAAACACACACACACACACACACACACACACACGTAATAAAATATGCTGCAAAAACTTGTAGTTTCATACACTCTGAGAAACAGATCTAAGCTGTAAATTTCAATACCTGTTTTTAAATCTAGGAGAAATAGATCTAGGCAATGACCTACATGCTCTATGAAAAACAAGAGACAAATGAAGTAAAAGTTATATCTCCCTGCCTGCTCTATGCCTCAGTAAATCAGGTCAATACCGAAAAACCTTTACTTTTGGAATATGTCTATTTGCACTGTAAAATTGTATTTTCCGTGAAAATTATCCGCCTCTCATGATCTAAACTTTAATCATGCTAACAATAAATAATTACTTTCTCTTTTATCCCACAACTTCATGTGCACAAAGTTCGCCTTGCGTTGATCTATAGAAAACTATAGTCATACACGAGTTAACGCTTTCTGATTATCGGCCCTATTGTCCAAGAATTAAATAGGATCATCAATCTTGTTTTTCAAATTTACCTTCACTTGTATATATCTGTTTTTATTTATCAAATATTATTAAAAATGTACAAGAATATGAACTTTATAGCTCATAATAGTTTATAATATTACAGTAAGTGTTTATGTTCTGTCAGGGTAAAATGACTGATAATTACTAATGGCTGCTGAGTTGTAAACTATAAAGTTCAAATGGTAATTATGAGTTATATTTGTTTCCGAGTTTAAATGTCTGTAAGCAGTCTGCAAAGTGAAACTGTATACTGATATATCTTTAGAAATGTACAGGGTGCTTGCTGCATATATGTTGACAGTCAACACAGAGCACGAAAAAGTATTAAATATTGTACACATAGTTTATAAGTACAGTTCTTTACTAAAGAAATACAAACGAACTTTTTTGCTTTCCTGAAATAGTATTGCTGGGGAAAATGGGTAATTTAACACCGAGCATGAATGAAAGAGCTGTAGAATAAGTAGCATAATGAATTGTTAAATTATTTTCTTGAGCGAAACCTGTGATGCACAAAAGCAAGTAACTGGTTTATAATATATTCTTAGTTAATATGGCATGTTTGTTCCAACCAGAAACCATTATATTGTTCTTAACGGGTTGAAACGAGTCATCGTATAGCATTATCGAAGAGGAGGGCGACCTTCTATTCTACGATCAAACCTGGAGGTCTGGAAACTTCTAGACAGAGAAGTGGCAGAATTAAAGGATTGTCGAGTTTTCGTATTCTTCAGCCATCATGTTGAAAGGATTTCAATACAAACGACAAAGTTCAGGGTCATCAGGAAAATGTCATTCTAGGGAACCAATCAGCACGGAGATAATGGTTAGGGTGATGTCGTCACAAACAATTTGAATCGAGAATCATATCCATACTCTAGGGAAGTGCGGAGTGCTAGGGCGCGAAACATATCTATACTTTAGTGGCTTGTGGAGAGCAGGAGAAAATATATCCATACTTTAGTGGCTTGTGAGAGCAGGAGAAAAATATATCCATACTTTAATGGCTTGTGAGAGCAGGAGAAAAATATATCCATACTTTAGTGGCTTGTGGAGTGAGGGACAGAAGTACATGCATGCATATTTACACTCTAGTGTACCGTGGAGTGGAGGAAACAATATATATCTATAATCTAGAGAAATGAAACGTGCAGGACACAAAGCATGTTAATACTTTAGAGGAGTGGGAAGTGGAGGAAACAAATCTATACTGTAGAGAAATGAGAAGTGCAAGACATGTCTATACTCTAGTGGAGTGTGGAATGGAGGAAGCAACAAATATCTAGTCTAGAGTCTAGAGAAATAGAGAAGTGCAGAACACAAAACATATTTATACTCTAAAGGAGAGTGGAGTGCAGGATAAAAGTCAAGCGCCAAAATGCTCCCATTAATAAAATTGCGGGTTATTGTTAATAAAATCAGGTTGGCCGATGGAGCGCACTATGACCACCTTATTAATGTACATCAAAATTGCAATCCCCTTAATCCTCTCCTATATTTAATCTGTTAGGTAAGAGAACTATAACTTTGCAACTATGCCATAAAATTTCTTTATATAATTGGTAGGCCAAATGAAGTATTTCAGAAATTAAACACGTATTTTCTCCTGTGTTATCATCTATACGTATGCTGAATAACCTCCTAAAAATCAGTTAAGTTATTAATAATTTAATACACTAGTCATGTGTATATATTTCGTTGAGTGGGAGCTCTCGCAAAGCATCATGTTTATATATTTCTTATGAGGAAGGTCTCGTAACGCGTCATATGTATATATTTCGTTATGTGGAAGCTCGCGTAACGCGTCATGTGTGTATATATTTCGTTATGTGGAAGCTCTCGTAACGCGTCATGCACTGAGCTATTGCTGTCGTGCTGAGATTACGAGCCAGAAACTAGTCTGCACCTGATATTCTGGAGTTATAGTTTCGGTTCTAATAAACGTACAAAAATAAACCACTGGCAGAAATAATAGAAAAGGTAGAAAACTAGTATTAGGACACGATAACTTATTCTTATGTTAAATGCGAAGGAAATACCCCATCCACCACCCCCGCTCTCCTCATACTCTGAATCCAAGTACTTCTCAGACACAAAAACAATCAGTGCCAAGTGTGCCGTAGATATTAATGAAGCAATATGTGTCATATTACGCAAGTACTTCTGATATTTAAGTAAATATTGAGCATGAAGTGACATATTAACCACATACTTCTGACTTATGTAAATATTGTAGCTTTCAGTGATATATTACGCCAGTACTTCTGACTTATATACATTGTGGAGTATTTACTGACATTTTATGAAAATACTTCTGACTTAACGTACGCTGTGGAGCATTATTTGCAAGTATTTCTGACTGTACACTGTGGAGCATTCAATGGCATATTATGCAAGTACTTCTGTACATACTGCAGAATTCAGAGTTTATCTATGTTCCGAAACATAATTTAATTTCGCTTTCGTTTTCAATCTACAGGGGTGTAGTAAGGAGAGGAGAGAGGGTGTGACTAGGGGACTTCTCTAGTCACACGTGCATTGTTTTAATGGAGCCCACATGAACAAAAGTTGTTATCCATTAGTGGATTGTCACATATCATGCTTTGCTGGATGGTCATATATTATCCATTAAAGGATTGCCATACATAATTATCCATTAGTTGATACCGTTTATTATCCATTAGAGAATTCTCGTTTGTGTTCCACTAGTGGGTTGTCATATATCATCCATTAGTAGATTGTCATATAATACCTATTGTCGACATCCATAAACAAATCCTATTATCCCGTACTGGACAGACATAACACAGAATATTATCCATTATAGGATAAGGGTAAACGAACACAGCTATCTATTACTGGCTAGTCACAAGCAAAGACTATTATAGATTACTGGATAGTTATAAATACATGCAATTATCCATTAGTGGACAATCATAAACAAAGAGTAATTACACTTAATTGGACAGTCATAGCAAAGAGTAATTACACAAAATTGGACAGTCATAGCAAAGAGTAATTACACAAAAGTGGACAGTCATAGCAAAGAGTAATTACACAATACAAAATGTGTATAAATAGTGTATAAAAACAAACGTGTACAATTACTTTAGCACAAAACATGTATAAATATTTAACACAAAATTTATATTAATAAATTAACACGAAATATGTATGAATAATTTAGCTTAAAAAGTATATATATAATTTAGCTTAAAAAGTATATATATAATTAGCTTAAAAGTATATATATATAATTTAGCTTTAAAAGAATATATATAATTTAGTTTTAAAAGAATATATATATAATTTAGCTTTCAAACAATATATATATAATATGGCTTAAAAAGTAGATATATAATTTAGCTTAAAAAGTATATATATAATTAGCTTAAAAGTATATATATATATATATAATTTAGCTTTAAAAGAATATATATAATTTAGTTTTAAAAGAATATATATATAATTTAGCACCCTCAAGGTGAGACATGTGCAATGAATTAAGGCCTATGGGTTCAGAAATCGGGCTGAGGTGAATATGAAATAGGACATTTATATTCGTGAAAGACCGCCATGACAGAAATCCTTTGGTTGGCAAATACCTCGCTTCCTCCACATTACCCTTCTCCCCACATCCACCACCCTTTCCCGGAAATCTTTTTCTTCCCAATTGCCTCTATTCCGCTGGCTCCCTTATTTGCCCAGTACCCATATTTCCATTCTAACTATTCCATTGCTACCTTTATTTGCATTCTGTCCATCTTTGCTGTCCTATCCAGATTTCGCCGGAGTCCGATTGTCACTTAAAGTGGGAATGGTGACCCCGCTCAACCTACGGGTGGAGATAAATAATGCAACCGCTTGATCCTTTTATGTACTCTCACTTTCATTGTTATTTATTTACTATTATCATCGTCGTCGTCATCTTTAGTATCACTGAGGTAGAGGTGGAAATATTATAGCAAGCCGCAACAAAAGTGTGTCGAAGTAGATAGGAAGAATAAAAGAACACGGCTTTCCTACAAAGCTTTAGCCGTTGCGGCGCCGGTTCACGTGCAATGAATGGGAGTTTCCCGTGTCATGCTCCTTCTGCTACCCGGCACCTGAAGGTTTCCTCACAAGCAGCAAGCGTAATTGAAAAGTGCAGTGTTGCATTCTGGATACAAAAGTAAAGATAAGTAAATAGCGTGCATGTATTATGTGGTTTGTTTTAGGGCTTGGATAAACAAATCCGTGGTTCTTTGTGTCAGCTGCTTTTTGTTCTGAAATGAGGTAGGGTAAGATGGGGGTGGGGTGGTTGGGAGGAAAAAAGTTCTACGTCTTGTTTTGTTTGCTGCTTTCGTTCCTGGCGCTAGAAATCAAATACATTAATTCGAACATTTGCGAAGTGAAGTAAACCGGAAATAGCTAGCTGACGTCAATACGATTGCCCTGCGCATGACTAGCGAACAGACTTGTCAATGTCACTTCCGCTGCACAATGATATGTTTGCTATAACCCACTGCCGTTCCTTTTCTTTGAACACGCCGAAGGTTGCCGATCTCCATGGACCTGGAGCTCGCATAAAGAGTGGCTGAAAATTGATTTTGCGGTGCAACCACACGTCCGCCAATTTACAGAGCTACACTGCCAAAGGCAATTTTCGTAGCATCAGACCATCAGAAAGACTACCTATTAATTTGGGTTTAGTTCCATGTCCACTTAAAACACTGCCTGTGACGGGTGGCCTTGACTGTTGTGCCACTGCTCACGTAGTATGCGTTCGTGCATGCGTACGTTGACCCTTGCCTGACAATTGCGTTTGAAGAGAAGACAGTCACTGGGTTAAAAAGTACAACAGAAGAAAAGGTAGATCTATGTAAGTGATCAAACGGCATGCACTTGTCCCCAGGGTATCATCTTTACATATTCATAGACACACTAATGCAAAACTGCACTCTAATAGAAATTCATTTCAAGAACACAACGTGAAAACACAGAGAGCAACATTAACTATGTTTTGTAAGACATTATTGCTTCAAGAATGAAATGTCAGGCAATTTCTCATGAAAAACTTTGTCTTGCCTTCTCTATGAATTGACGAAGACATTATTTTTCTTTACCCAACAATACCCGTCGTCATCTTCGATGGCGCCAACCTTTGTCTTTTATTGACCTGTCGTCATTAAAGAAAATGACGTCATAAATGATAACTTTAGGTGGCAAGGTTGTCAATATTTGAGCTCATTGAGCATAATGACGTCACAGGTGTTTCTTTCCATCCTGTCTATAATTATATATGTGAAAATTAACATCTCTTGTTTAAAGTTAAAAATCGCTACAGTAATGGATAATACAAACGAAATTAGGGACAAGCATGGATGACATCTGTGTCCCAGAGGCATTCTTAGGGATGTCAATTTGGTTTCTTTTGACAAGTAGGCAGTGTTCTTGACAATACCAGATGTCAATGTCAGGTGCCTCTCTTAATTTTCATATGAGACAATAGTAGGGATCAGTGTCACGTGTCTCTTACAGTTCGTATGAGGCAATAGTAGGGATCAGTGTCACGTGTCTCTACAGTTCGTAAGAGACAATAGTAGGGATCAGTGTCACGTGTCTCTACAGTTCGTAAGAGACAATAGTAGGGATCAGTGTCACGTGTCTCTACAGTTCGTAAGAGCTCTTGATGCACTATGTCGACTTCTCAGTGTTATAAGTCGGCCATGACAGCAAAGGGAATCTAAATTATATATTCCTTGTACTCTGAGTTACCCTCGCAAATATTTATTTTTAAGTGATTATACTGTTTCACCATTCCCTTAGCGAAATAAAAGGAATCGAATATCTAAATCGGCTCTGGGTCACCTTAGTTACGAGAGTAACAGAATATTTTCACAAAGAAGCTAGCTGGTTCAGGCACCTAAAATATGAACACCATGCTTGTGGCGTCCATTTGCAGTCCATCAACGCACCTTCACTGCATGGAAATAAATATGTACGTGCTGATGTAGTCAACGACAACAGTAGAAAGACTACAATTATTTGTACTTTAGTTTCGTAGATTTTAAGTGGCTCGTTGAATATAAACCACCATTCGAAATCAAGTTTTATATTTCTACGAAATTTATTTTCTTCTCAAATTGATCAAATCGCCCCGAGTATATCATAATACTCACATGGAAAAGTCAGAAGGAAACAGAAAAGAAAATAGTCAGGGAACAATTAATGTTACGTGTACTATTATCCTGACTGCTATTGTTTTTTTTCCTTTCGTCTGAAACTGACGGCCTGCTACAGGCTCTGGCATTATTTGTTTCTAGAAAAAAGGTAACATCACTGTTCCGTGAAGATCAGGTTGCTTCATATTTACGGAATCCCATATGTACAGGTGCATGAAAGAAAAATTATTTGAACGTCACCTGATCCAGAGTGATGCGGACCGACCTAGCCAGAACATCACCATACTCTAATGACACAGATAGCCAGTTAGAACGTCCACCACACCCATAGTGACGTGGACAGACCTACTTAGAACGTCACCCCTCCTAATGACGCGGACATAACTAACTAGAACGTCACCACAGTCTTAATAACGTGGACAGACCTACCTAGACCGTAACCACACCCAAACTGACACAAACAGACCTCGTTAGGTCACCAGATCCATAGTGACGTGGACAGACCTAACTAGAACAGGTTACATTTAGCAGAGTGAACTGCAGAGTGGGGAATACCTGCACGAAATTTCTGTGCGTGCGTGCGTGTGTGCGTATGCCGAGAGAGAGCTTACACATTAGTCACAATACTGCAAACAGGTGTTTATGTGAGTGTAATAAAACACTACCCAAGGCTACATCATAGTGACAATAGCCAAAACAACGAATATACCAAGAGCATAAGAAGCATGTATATCAAGAACAATATGAGCGATTACGTCAAGAACTAAGAAAGCGGTTACACCATTACAATAACAACAATTAAAAACCTAGAAAAATATATATATATACACACAATATATGTCCTTAAAAATAAGATGACTGTACGAAAAATAATTATCGCGATTTTACCAAGAACACGAAAAGGTAGTATAAGAAGAAGACAACGAGCAGGTTTTACACGTGTAATGAGAACACTACAACGAGCAGATTTTACACGTGTAATGAGAATACTACAACGAGCAGGTTTTACACGTGTAATGAGAACACTACAACGAGCATGTTTTACACGTGTAATGAAAACACTACAACGAGCAGGTTTTACACGTGTAATGAAAACACTACAACGAGCAGGTTTTACACGTGTAATGAAAACACTACAACGAGTACAAGTGGAGACTGTTTGCCAGGCACAAGGAAAGTTGGATATTAAAAATATTCAGAAGAAAAATAAATGCGGGAAAAATATTTTATTAATAATTCAAGAAACGAAGTACTTGGCGTTGTGCTGAAATTTAGTAATTCTTCTGAGTCAGAAGGGTGTGTACATAGTCTAACGACTTCCAGAGCTCAAAGAAGAAATGAAAATACGTTTGATTGTTTTCCAGTAGTGCTTGCATTGTAGAGAGGGATGTACCTAAGTGGTATAGCGATGAAACAATAAATGTCAAAGTAGCTAAAACAATATCAACTACACACATATATATAATCACAGTCAGATACACATATACCAGAACATTATCAAACACATAATCAACCGAATATATATGCTTGTCAAAGTGTTATGGCCACACGCACAAACATACATAAATATTATCAGCTACACACACACACACACACACACACACACACACACACACACACACACACTCCTTCATGCAATTAATTACAAGAAACTACACTTTTAGTCTGCTTACCGTAAAATTCATCTAAATGACTTAAAAATAAACATTATGAGATTTTTAAAGCTGATTATATACAATCTTTTCTTTATGTTATCCGAAAATTAGAATTTTTTCACGATAGGTGAATTAGCCTTTGAAGAATGCTAAGTATTTTTTTGTTGTTTCGCCTTTCGAACGTCATTTGTTGCATGTGTTTCCAACTATGTTCAACGTGTCTTACTGGTATCCAGTCGGTCATGGCAGACAGACCTCTTATCGGATCAGACTCTGACCTAATTTGTTGCCATTTATTGCGAAACGTCAGGCAATGGCTAATTGCAGACATACAACAGCATATTAAAAACAAATAAATTATTTTTATTTCCACATATTTTCTTCAACGCATTCACTGACATAGGAAACAGATATACACTTTTCTTCTTTCAATAAAAATGAAAGTGTACTCTTCCAGTGCTGAATATAAAATCTGCTGCTTTTGGACGCACTTGCGCATAAAAGGTGTTCAAACACACACACACACACACACACACACACACACACACACACACACACACACACACACGCATATTTGAGTACACTATAAATAGTTCACTCATTCACATTCGCACACATTTACACGTACTGCTGTACAAATACCATAGGTAATTTTCAAACTATGCCTAAGACCTTTAAGAACGACATTAAAGCCAAAATTGAAAATATTGCCTTCCTAAATTTTATCCCTATGTCGCTTTCAATATGGGGGTGTAGTGAAGCTGCTTCTTGTATATGCTGAATGCTATTCATTCAGGAGTTCCTATTCCAATTTTAAGGAAAACTCAACCTGAAAATATGAGAGTAAAATTGAGTTTAAGCTCTGAAAGCGATTAGGTTCTGCGGAATTGTTAGTGATGTAATCGCTATTTTCCCACCACCACGACCACCTTACCCACAGCTCCTTTCATGTTATTTCATCTAGAAACATCATCTGCCTGTGTACTTTGTGCTTGCACTTCTTACGATGCTGCAAATAAAGCTTTCAGAGTGTGAGCCTAGAATTCTAATTATTTAAAAACCACCTGTTTTACTGGCAGGGTTAAATCTGACACTAAATATATTGTTTTTGTCAACAAACTTCGCGCACACATTTCGGTGTTTGCTGCCTAGGAGTGGTGTTATGTATGTGCAGACATGGGCTAATAATTAGTTTGCATTAATTGTATATTGTGCATTTGTATGAATTCGTGCCCTTTTGACTTAAGAGTGTTTCATAAACTAAACATTGATTTTCGTTACTGCTTTATTTCTGCTTCAAATTCACTTGCGACATTCGCTGATTTCGCACATGGATAAAAGTGAAGAGTGACTGATTTCTTTATTTCTTCTTACGACTCACTTCCAGCATTAGATGGGTGCATAGGTACCAAGAGATGGATTAGTTTCTTGAAATTAGAGAAGGGCCTAATTTGGGAAAGAGTTAAAGAAAAGGTTTCTAATTATCTATCACAATTTATGGCTTCCTGGCTATTTATTACTTGTATATTCAACCATTTATTCATTCCATTCTTCAGAATAGAGTAATATATTTTTTTATTAATATTTCTATAAGTCAGTCGTTTATTTTATCAATCACTCAATCACTACTCATTAAACAGTCACTCCTTTCTTTAATCAATCAGTTATTAATTTTTTCAGACGTTTAGTTTAAGACGGAATAGATGCAACCTACTAAATGTATTTATTATTACTGTTTGATCTTCAATTAGTCATTAGAAATTGTACAATTAATACTTCTGTCCATGAGCATATATACACTTATTAAGTTTAACCTTATTTGTTATACATATAATTTGAACTTTTGTATCTTTTGTCATATAACTCTCAACCTTTGATTCCTTATTCCTTTGAACAATCTTTGCTAAACTTTTAACTCTGTCTCATTAAATGCCATACAGTTTGTTCCTGTATTAAAATAATTAAGGTCTTATTGAATACCATACAGTTTATTTCCATGTTAAAAGCATCAAGATATCATTGAATACCATACAGTTTATTTCCATGTTAAAACCATCAAGGTATCATTCGTGAAAATAGATAGGTATTCTTGTGTGAGTGAGTGATTTCTAAGGTCGGTCAATCTGAGTTCCTTGAGAGGTAAAATGGTCGGTGCTATGACGCACGCTATCAGGGTCTAATAACAGCCTGCTATGACTTACGCTACCTAGGTCTGATAATAGCTAACTATGCTGTACACTATCAAGAATTGGCGACAGCAAGCAATGGTGTACATTATCAAGCTGACAGAAGATCAAGCTATTGGTCACAATAAGCATAACAGACAGGTGGACTATGTCACAAACCTAAGATATATATGAGATGCCAATCTCTAGGAAATCGTAATGTAAATAAAACTTACTGAGAAAGAAGGATACGCTTAATATAAAGTTATATGCCATTAAATTTGATGAATGGACAAAAGTAGGGGATTTTTCTGAACTGCTGACTCTAGCAAAATTCAACAGACGTAAGTTAATTTGGCACATTAAATAACGTATTTTCAGGCAGATATGATAGAAATGCAGTTTGGAGGAGTAAATGGAAATAATGACTGTTTTTCTTGTAGACTGAAACTTTCCCTTTGTAATTATTAAATAATACTTCTCATTTTATATTTAAGTTGTATTCTTTTCCCTTTGTAATTATTAAATAATACTTCTCGTTTTATATTTAAGCGCGTTCTTTTAGACTGAAATATTCCCTTAGTAATTATTAAATAATACTTCTCGTTTTATATTTAAGCGTGTTCTTTTAGACTGAAATTTTCCCTTTGTAATTATTAAATAATATTTCTCATTTTATATTTATATTGTATTCTTTTCCAAGAATGTGTATTACAGCATGTGTAATTCTGAACTGCATGCCAGTAGATGTATGAGATTGTATTTAGCTGAACAAAACATTTAGGCTATTATCTGATACATTGCAGTGATATGACTGGTTTCCTCTTTCGAGTTTCAAGATTTCGAAGTTTCATGTTTCCAGTTTCCAGTTTCAAATCTCCAAAGTTTCAGGATTTCCACAAGCATAGATATCCTGGTGTATATCTAACTTGTTTGAGTGGGTATCCTGATGTTTGTCTAACCTGTTTGAGTGTGCGGCAGCGTAAATTGACCTCTCCCTATTTTAAAATTTAATTGTTATATAAATTGTCAGAGTAACCAGACCTTGAACACTCCTTATGCTGGTATTTTTTAAACCTAGTGAAAGAAAGTGTCTCCACTTGACAGATTCAAACAATCACTTTAGGCAATGGTGTAAAGGACAAAGTAGCCATTGTGACATAGATAGCAAGTATGTATGTGGACACATTCAGGTTTTATGTCTAGTAAATTGTGTTAAGAGTGCTATCAAATGATGTAAATATGTTCTCAATGGTGAGGACACCCCAAATGCACTCGGCAATATGTGCATACTCACACAGAGGCAAGATGTAGCACAGGAAGCTGAAGCTAAGTGATTGTGTGAAGGTATGCAAGGTGAACCAAGATTGGTCAATGGCAAGGGTGAAGGTGATGTGCCAATATCATTAGATGAAACTGTCATTGGTGGGGTGTGTCACCAGGAAGTCACACCAGACTCAGTCATGGCAGGACAGATAAAGGTTTCTAACTGACACACTGTTGCTAAACCTGAGAGGGGAAAGGCCCTCCTCAGGGCAGCACAATTGACAGATCATTCTCTAGAAAAATGTCAAGAGAAGACCAATCTCTCATGATTGTATGTGTCTAAATCTTCCAGCAAAGCTACTGAGTTTTGCTGGAAGAATGGTCTCTTGATTCATAAAAAGGAAGATATTTTTAGCAGTCATTTGGTGGTACCTCAGAGCTATCAAGTGAATGTGCTGTGTCATCTAGGCTTCACCTTATTCTTAACCAGTGCAAACCGAGCTCAGTCATTACCGTCATCTTAATGGAGCATAATCTCAACATGACGTAGTTAATCATTCTTAATGGAGCACAATCTTAACATGACTTAGTTAATTATTCTTAATGGAGCATAATCCAGCCACAAAATAGTTAATCATTCTTAATGAGCGTGATACTGCTCCCATTTTGTCAATCATTTCCAAAACTTCTCGTCACTCACTTTATATTTATCTGCTTGATATTTGATTAAGTATGGCTGTATTATAAATAAAAATATTTCTGTTTAATCGCAAATTGTTAGTCATATTTTGCAGTAAGCAATGTGAGCTTAGACAGTGTGGGTCAGTCTGACTGAGAACAGATTATAGAAATGCAAATGATTTGAATTGTCTTTAGGTACATATTTTAAAATTTTTTGTTAATTAGTATTATAAAAGTACAATCGTTAATAGTTTTATAGATTTTTTTTTTGGTAATGTTTAAACCTTGGACGGAACATTCAAACAGTTCCCGTAAGTGATATTGAAGTCATCAGACGATGCCAGCTGCTGCTATGGTTGCAGCATAAGAAACCAATCCTTAGTTCCCCAAACGCAGAATGCGTCGAATATGACGTCATTAATCAAGTTAGGTAAGCCATGAGTGAAATGTTTTTGGAAGCATGAAAAGAAAGGTTGTTTGAAATTATTCTAAAACTCGAAAACAGACGTTAGCACATTTCTAACTGTAGTTCATTATTTCTTGTGAAATGGACCAGCGAACTTCGCTTATTTTATTTTTTTTTAACAGAACACACATTAGTCTGGTTTTTTCGATGTTCTTGGAGTGCGGAGCCAGACTCTACCTTGTCAGTCAGTTTTTAAAAGTGCAGCATAAAGTCTCATTTGATTAGGGTACGCTACTCGCGTCTTCCCCCCCCCCCCACACACACACACCCACACACCCCAACACACATACACACTCCATCCTATATTTTTGGTAAACTCCTAGGCTACAAACGTGCAGCCGTTTGCTTTCCCATGCTCTAAAAAATTGCGCAAGCGACCGGAGAGGGTATGTTTTCTATCACGTGACACCAAGTAAATAATTTGCCGCGTATCAGAACACTAAGGAACGTCTCCGGCCATTTGCAGACTCCTGCCGCCTGGAGAAGAGAGAGAGAGAGTGTGGTTAAATCGTAGGTCGAGAGGTGGGTGGTTATTAGAAAAATGTTCCCGCGACTTCATTGTTCAAGTAAGAATACATGCTCGCAAACATGTAAGCGCAGGTATAACGGGTACAGATTTGAATATTCAGATGGGTACTGATTGCATTATGCAGACATAACCTATACTGAATGGTGTAAGTATAATGGGTACTGATTTTGCAGACAGAACAGGTATTGATTAGAACATGCCAAGTATAACGTTATTTTTAGAATATGCAGGTATAAAGGTACAGATTAGATTAAATTAGATGCAGGTAAATTGGGTACTTATTTGGAGCATGTAGATACAATGGGAGTTAACTACAATTATAAAAATATAACGGATAGTGATTAAAGTAAGCAAAAATAAGTGAAAACTCACCTGAAAACAATGACGCAAGATAAAAAATCGAAAGAAATGAAGGAAGTTTTGAAGGAAGTGTGGAAGGAAGTTTTGGAGTAGGTTTGGAAGGAAAGAAGTAATTAAGTTTGGGAGGAAGTTAGGAAGGACGGAAATTTTGGGGGGAAGGAAGGAAGGAAGGAAGGAAGTTTGGGAGGAAGTTTGGAAGGAAGAAAGTTATACTAAACAAAACAATGACAGTAGTTGATGAAGTATTTACAGAATCTACATTATTAAAATCATCAATCCTCATATGCATCTCTTTTGGTAACTAAGGCAGGATAAGTTGATAAATGATCTCAGAAACCGTTGATAGTTGATATATTGTCTGTTAAAAAAAAAAACAACAACAACAAAAAAAAACATTGAAAGGTTGGTAACTGATCCAGATGGCCTCTAGGAGTTTGATAACTGGGCATGTTAATCATTGCAGCTGATTTTTGAAATGTGACATGAAGATGGTAACTGAAGAGGTATTGATATTGATAACGGAAGTGCTTAAAGAATAAAAACATGACAACAATTCTTGTTGCTAATTGCTTTTTGCGCTATAGAAGCAATAGATATTATGTTAGTTTGGTTTTCTTAACGGCATTTGCTCATCTTATTGACAGATTTTAAATGAGGTACGGCCAATATTGTTATTAACATTTTAATGTTCTATTATTGCCAACTATAGTTTTCTTTAGATCTTTTCTTAGGTATGAGTAGAATTTTATTATTTCATATGGGCACTTGAACTTTATCCCTCCTGTGATTCCAGTGATGATGAAACTATCTGTTTCAATGGGTTTTTTCCAACAACATATTCCAGTGAAGATGAAACTATCTGTTTCAATGTTTTTATTTCAACAACATATTCCAGTGTACAATCAAAGGCTATTGCGTTCTCTCATCAAAATACTTCATTTTACTTACCATAATAACCTATTCTGCACATTAAAATGTTGAGCTCCATCCTGAAACTACTTTACTCCACTCATCAAATAATTCGTTTTACTCACCCAAATAGTAGTGTCTCCTAATCATCCATATATAAAATCTCCTATTCATCCACATACAAATTCTCCTATTCATCCACATACAATGTCTCCTAGTCATCCACATACAAAGTCTCCTAATCATCCACATACAAAGTCTCCTAGTCATCCACATACAATGTCTCCTAGTCATCCACATACAAAGTACTAGTCTTCATGTACAATGTCCTATCCATCAGAAATGTATCTCCTAATCATCCTATACACTGTCCTAATCATCCATATACTATGTCCAAGTCATCACGTTACTAAGACCCACACATTAAAATATTAACGAGATGTAAGTACTTGTGGGGATTGCAACTGCATATGTTGGCTTCATGTGCCATACTTAATCTCCTTGTGCAGTGCTGCTTAGGCTGATGGGCCGCAATAAAACAAATCGAAATACAGATAAACGTGTCATTTCCAGTCACACTCAGTCTCACTGAATAGGTGTGATAGTCGACAGAGTCAATAGAGAATTTTGTAAACGAACTTGTGTGACTGCAGTAACAATGCATTGATTTAAAACTCTAGACAGAATAATGTTTGCAATTTAAACAACAGTCTTATTCCAAGCTCGAGTACATAATACTAGACTCAAAACTGCAGTTAATCAGAAAAGTGTCAAGCGCACACATTAGTACAGATTACAATGGAAATAGGTCCAATTAGAATGTACAGTGTGCAAAGATTGAATGCAGTTATATGCAATGCTCCCCTCCCTCCCCGCTTGATGAAAACTTCCAGATTAATATAGGTAGTCTTGCATAGGATGTCTTCCCAGACAAAATTACTGGCTGAGGGTGGATGACTGACAGCTTAGTGCAGGGTGGTAGTGTGGTATATTTAGTAGCCAGTCTGTATGTAGCCCTGAGCCAGAACAAGAGTGATGCAAACAGAACAAGAGTGGTGCACATAGAACATCTGGCTAGGAAACCCCAGATAAAACAACATATCCTGCTGACTAGAAAAATCCTAACATATTCTACTGGATAGGAAAAACACGGATATAACAACATATTCTGCTGGCTAGGAAAATAAAACAGATAAAACAATATTAATCTGTTTGTTGCTGGCTAGAAAAATACCAGATAAGATTATGTGCTGATAGAAACGGAATCAGAAAAATGTATAGGTTGTTTGTTCTGGCTAGAAAAAAGTCCACATAAAGCAACATAACTCTGTGTGTTTGTAAAAGAAGTACTGTGACAGAGTAAATTTGCTTCTCCCTATTTTTAAATTTAAATTGTTATATAAATTGCTAATTGTCGGACTAACCCGACCTTTTTATCTAACACATTTCTCTAAATATTTTTAAATTTTTCAATAATAATTACAATTTCAATATGTGTATACATTACATTATATATAGGTTGTAGGTATTTTTAAAGAACACAAACCATATATAATACATGAACATAATGTCATTACTACTACTATTATTATTATTATTCAGTCTCTTTCCACGACTTCTGTTTGACTGTCGGCTGTGATCCAAGGTCTCGGAATCTTACCAAGATTCTGGGAGATCCAAGGTTTTACGGAGGATGTGGGCACTTCCGAGGAGCGCTGCTTTGAGTAGTGGAGCGATTCTGTGGTTTCCAGGTAGTTTATTCAGGTAGCCTTCCAATTCTGATGTTATGTTCCCCAAGGCTCCTATCACTATTGGTATCACTTCTGCTTTTACATTCCACAGTCTCTGGATTTCTAATCTGAGGTCTTGGTATTTTTCTATTTTTTCTCTTTCTTTTGGTTTTATGTTTCTATCACTTGGAACAGCGACATCAATAATTGTTACTGTTCTGTTGGTCTTATTGAGAACTACAATGTCTGGTCGTCTTGCAGGAATCACCCGGTCTGTTCTTATCTCGAAGTCCCACAGTATTTTGACTTCTTCTGTTTCGATGACTGCTTCTGGTTGATGCATCCATGTTCTTTCTGGGGTTTTTATGCCATAGTTCTCACACAGATTTCTATGTATGTGTTTTGCCACTTCATTGTGTCGTTTGGTGTATTCTGTTCCAGCCAGAACCTGACATCCAGATAGTATGTGTTCTGTTGTCTCATCCATGGATTTGCAAAGTCTACATTTGGAATCATTTGAAATTTTCATGATTTTCGTTTTGTGTGCTTTGGTGTTGAGTGCTTGATCTTGTGCAGCTGTTATGAGTGCTTCTGTTTCTGCTTTCAATCCTGCCTCTTTCAACCATTTGTACGTTGATTGCTTTGTTGATATTTTGTCTGCTTGTCGTACATATTGGCCATGTAGAGGTTTCTGGCTCCAGGTATGTGCTAGTTCTTGCTTCGTTGTTTTCTTCCATGTTTCTTTGTCTGTTTCTGGTGGTTGGAATAGTCCACTCCTTTTTACTAATTCTATCAGTGGATCATCTTTATTGTTATTCCAGATGTAGTCCACAAGGCCAATGACTTCTCCTTCAATGACATGTTTAATTTTCTTGAGACCTCGGCCTCCCATTTTTCGAGATACATAGAGTCTGTCTATGTCTGCTTTTGGGTGTAAGGCTTTATGTATTGTGAGTAATTTTCTTGTTTTCCTGTCCAGTTCATTTATTTCATTTGCTGTCCAATCTATGATACCTCCAGTGTAGCTTACTACAGGTATTGCGTATGCATTAAGGGCTTGTATTTTGTTCGCCCCATTTAGCTTGGATTTCAGGACTTGTCTAACACGTTTTTCATATTCTCTCTTAACTTTGGACTTCACTTCTCTCTGCATATTTTCTTGATGTTGTAGTATCCCAAGATACTTATATCCATTTTCTATTGAAACATCATTGATTTTTCCGATGTCGAATTGCAGGCCCTCTGTTGTTTTGACCTTGCCTTTCTGGATGACAATTCGTCCACATTTCTCAAGGCCGAATTTCATGTTGATGTCTTCACTGCAGATCTTGACAGTATTGATCAGTGATGTGATGTCACTTTCATTTTTACCGTACAGCTTGAGATCATCCATGTACAGTAGATGGCTGATAACCTGTCCTGCTTTCATTTTGTATCCTAACCCTGTTTTCTGGATCACGTGACTGAGAGGGTTCAGGGCAATGCAGAACAGCAGTGGCGATAGTGAATCACCTTGAAAGATTCCACAATTTATTGCTATGTCTGCAATATTTGTGTTGTTGCATGTGAGTGTGGTTTTCCAGTTTTTCATTGACTCCTGAATTAGGTTCTGTATTGATGGCGCTACTTTGTACAATTTTAATGTTTCAATTATCCATGAATGTGGGACTGAGTCATAGGCCTTTTGATAGTCAATCCATGCCATTGCAAGATTTGTTCTTCGTTTCTTACTGTCAGTCACTATTGCCTTATCAATTGCCAATTGGTCCTTCGTTCCTCTGCTGCCTGGTCTAGCACCCTTTTGTTCATAGTTTAGAATTTTGTTTGTTTCAAGATGAGTCATGATTTTGTTAGCTATAATTCCTGATAGTAACTTCCAGGTGGTTGATAGGCATGTGATTGGTCGATAGTTGTTTGGCGTTGCGCCTTTCTGTGTATCTTTCATAATCAGACTTGTTTTTCCCTTTACCATCCATGCTGGTAAGGTTCCTGGTTTGATTAGTATGTCTTGCAGTTGTTCACCAAGTCTGCCATGTAAGGAGGTAAACTTTTTCAGCCAGAATATTTGTATTTGATCTGGTCCTGGGGCTTTCCAGTTTGCCATCTTTCGAACCTTCTTCTTAATGTCTTTCTCACTGATTGTTACGGTGCATTGTTCAGGTGTTTCTTTATGATCAACTTTCAGTTCTTGAATCCATTTGGCGGAAGTGTTATGCGTATTTGTATTGCTCCAAATGTTTTCCCAGAAGGTCTTAGTATCATGAATGTTTGGTATTTGTTGTTCTGTTCTGAAATTTCCTTTAAATTCTTGGTATAGTCTTCCAGGGTCAGTTCGGAATATTTTGTTCTGTTGGAATTGCTGACCTCTTGCAATGTATCTCTTCAGACGGTGACTGAGTCCTTGAAGTCTTTGCTTTGCATCTTCTATTGCAGTCTTAGTGCTTCTGCAGTTGAGATGGTATTTGGCGACCAATCTTGCCTTATTATTATTATTATTATTATTATTATTATTATTATTATTATTATTGAAATATCAACTTGGATAACAACATTCTCTGAAATTTTTTGGGAGGGGTGCAGTTGGCCAAGGAACGAGGCTGAAATATTCCCTTTATTAGAGTTCTCGATAGCCTTCATATTCCGAATGATTAAAAAAAAATCTTTTAAAAGACTAAATGCTAAGGAGTTATTCCGTTGATGAAAGAAATGACTGTCGGAATATAATATTGATACATAGCTTTCCTACGTCACAAATCACGTGATCTTTTGATTGCGATGGCAGTCACTGTTAAGGTCATAGATTAGGGCGTCTTTTGTGATGGTTGGCAAAATGCCAGAGGAAAACACGAACAAGCTACGTGCTTGGCTTAGAAGGTAATGTTAGAAAATAAAGAAATGATTAAGTAACATTTTCTTCTCAATAACTAAAATTTATCATGTATTCGAAGTTGCCTCTATATTTCCTGTTAGTGCTCTTTCATGTTAAAACCAAGACGCGTTGTTATTTTTAAAATTGCGGTGACTTTAAATCTGATCATAGTCAGGAATTTTCCCCTAACTGACGCAAATTCGAAATTCCTTTGGCCCCTGAACATTTAAGAAAACCCGAGGAACATTAAATGTCACCAAGCCGGGCATTACATTTATGAAAACCAGAAGTGACGTTTGTCTTCCGGCTGTTCTCGTTTGCCCTGAGAATGCCACCCTTTCCGCAAGCATACCGAGTATATTATTTTAGCATATTAAATAATCATTTATTATCCATTTCTTAAGGCCATGCAAAACATTTGACAGCGACAAAGGGAAGAAAAGAATGAAGACACTCACAGAAAGAGAAAGATACATAGAAAGTTGGGGAGAAAGAGGAAAAGAGAGAAAAAGAGACAGTAAGAGAAAGGGAGAAAGTGAATGAAGGAGAGACATAGGGGGAGAGAGGAGAAGAAAAAGAGACATAAAAAGGGAAGAAAAGTAAAAGAAAGAAAAATATGAAAATATAAGAGAAATATGAAACCAAAATAGAAAGAAAACGAGAGAGAAGAAGAGAAAAAGAAAAGAATGCAGAAACGAGAGGGGGGTGAAAGAGAAAGATGGGCAGGGGAGGGAAAGAGAAGAAAGAGACCGAGAGGAGAAAGGGAGAAAGACAGAGAGAGGAGAAGAAAAGAAAGAAGAGGAAATGAGCGAGGGGAGAGAGGGGAGAGAAAGGGAAAGATAGGAGCGAAAGAAGAAAGAGAGGGAGAAACGAAAGTGACAGAATAAAAAATAAGAAGAGAGGAAGAATGGAAGAGATAAGACGGTATTAAAAGAGAAAGAGATTTAAAATAGCGAAAGGGAAACCTAGAAATAGAAATAGCAAGCAAAAACAGAAGGAGAAGGAGATTAAAATAACAAAAGGAAGTGAGAGATAGGAAGTAGAAGACAAAATGGGGAAGAGAGAGAAGAAGACAAAGGAAAATGGAGATATAAAAAGAGAGAAGAGATGGGAGAGAGAAGAAAGACAGACTGAGAGAAGTGGAAAGAAACAGATCGGGGAGGGAGAGAAGAAAAAAACAGAAGACAGAGAGATGAGTTTGAGGAAAAGAGAAAGAAGGAACTGTTGACACAAATATAAATGAATGATTGATTTACTGACTGGTGGAATAATGGAGTGTGTTAATGAAAGAAAGAACACACTTTCATGCGATCTAATTAATTAGTCACACATTCAAAACAGCATAATTTTATACGCCTCCTACTTTGTAAGTAAGAATAATGAAATATTTGTTATTTTAAAAAATGTAACACGAAAATAAAAAACAGAACTGAAAAAGTACAGATAAACCGACATACCGACATGTTTGCATGTTCTGTATGTCGCCGAAAAGTGATGTTGCTTAATTTGTTGATAAGAAAATGAAAGCAGAAATCTCACATCTGTGGATCATTAAACGTATAATTATGGACTTCGGAAAGGAAGTGAAACGTGTTGTCTCTGTCTCTCTGGGTCTCGTCTTCGAAGCCAGTGTTCTAGAAGTGTGGTATTTTTTTTTAATTTCCGGACTGTTCCACGTTTTACGAGTGAAAATTCGTCCGTTTTGAAAACGAGTTACTTTGGCTTTTTCATCCCCTCTCCCCTCTCCCCACCTCCCTCTCAAGATAAAACTGCAGATCCGTTTGACAGTGTCTGCTGCAGATGTTATAGTGTTTACGAATACGTTTTTGTGCGTGCGTGCCTTCGAGAACAGGGATTTGAAACATGGGTTCGTTCTATGTTCTGAGTCGTGTATAATTAATAAACAGCACACGGGAGTGGTTGGCTGTTTCGGTTGTGTACCCGAGTTGAGTGTTCCGCATTTGATTAAGCAGTCTCGCTGCTCTGGGCTCGTGCTCCTACTTGATATGCGCGCGCACGTGTGGCTGGATGTTCCTTACGCTGGATCTGTTCAGGTGGTGTCCGAGTTGTGTCACACAGCTGCTTGCTGCTTCATAGGGCCGACTAAATTATGACAGTTTAGAGTCCCACCCTTCGTTAGACAAACTTATCTCCCCTACTTGGGAGGTTTCAGTTGCGTGTGAAATTAAACGGAACAACACAATAGCTATTTTCGCAAGTTATGTGTGAAGCAAATGCTTGTTTTAGGATAATTATTAAGCGTTACTATGTATTGCAATATTTATTTACTGCTAGAAAAAATACTTTATGAGAGCATTCATTTTGTGGAGTGAAATAAATTTGCATTACAAGTGAGGAAAAAAAAATGAAACTTTAACTTTGAGCCAAACGTGCCCCTAATTAAAGTAAAATTTAGTGGTTATAGTACATGAGATGTTAGTTTATTTTTTTTAAAAATATCTGTCTAAAGAACGGCGATAGGTCTATCTTGAATCGTGTCCGTTTTTTTCTCTCACACACGCACACACTAACGCAAACATTTCTCAGTCACTCTTTCACTCTCGCTCTTTCTTTCCTTCTCTCTTCATTTCTGACTAAATAGCTCTACTGCGCTCTCTCGCTCGCTCTCTCTCTCTCTCTCTCTCTCTCTCTCTCTCTGCCTCATCTTGCTTACGTCAGATGCAGCTGAGGATAAACAGACAACACCTGCTGCAATCTCATGCACATTACTGCTGCAGTGACAGCACCGCATGCTGCGTTGTACGTCATCAGCAGAGTTGACCTACTGTCTTCATTTCCAGAGTCCCATTTCTCAAGACGCGCTACACCCAAAGTCCTCTACTCAAATGTTCTGCTTTTCATCAAGGCAAGATAAACTTAAAGTCTTCTTTCCTAACGTGTCTTTATTTTGTGTGTATGTGTGTGCGTGCGTGCGTATGTGTTCACGATTTCGCAACATTTAAGTCTTCTCTCTGAGTAGTTCTCATCAAGGTCGATAACCCAAAGCCCCATTTTCTAATACTATATTTCTCTACAAGGTTTGATGCATTCCGATGTCCTCACTTCTTAAGGTCTATTTATGAGAAGGATAAATTAAAAACCCGGATTCAAATGGAACAAGCTGTTTTTTCATCAAATCAAAGATTACTTTCTTTTTTTTTTTCTTCTATAGTTTTTTTTCCCCTTTTCAGTTGAAATACGATGTAGAGTGAGTGTTATTTTCTAACATTGCTTAATTTCGTATTAAATTACATTAGCTAGAAAATTCTTTCAGCATATGGTAATCTATGTCTGAGTAACAAAGAATGATAACGTATCTGTGAGTAACAATCAATGGTAATCTATGTCTGAGTAACAATGAATGGTAATGTGTCTGAGTAACAATGAATGGTAACGTATGTCTGAGTAACAATCATTGGCAACGTATGTCTGAGTAACAATGAATGGTAATGTGTCTGAGTAACAATGAATGGTAACGTATGTCTGAGTAACAATCATTGGCAACGTAGGTCTGAATAACAATGAATGGTAGATGTCTGAGTAACAATCTTTGGCAACGTATGTCGGAGTAACAATGAATGGTAACGTATGTCTGAGTAACAATTAATGGTAACGTATGTCTGAGTAACAATTAATGGTAATGTATGTGTGAGTAACAATCATTGGTAACGTATGTCTGAGTAACAATGAATGGTAAATGACTTAGTGTCAATGAATGGATTAGGAAGGTGAAGAGGAAAGCTTAATAATGTAAGTCGGATTAGGTGAACTCAGTGAAGGTGCATGACAGCTGAGCCATCAGTCACAGGAGATGGATTCAGTGAACGACGAATGAAAGCTGAGTGATCTGACAGGTGTGTGACCTTGTGGGAGTGAGAGTGTAGCGGAGCATGACTGATATTTTCATCACGTGCCATGGATAGAGTGAGGTGTGAAGTAACGATCAGACGAGTAAAAAGTATTAATCTGTTTATTAGCACATTATGGCGGAAATCAAAAGTAATGGGTGCTCGAATATTCTATCAAGTCGACTATATCTCTAGAGGAATTTTTCTACCATTCATCTATTATATCTCTACAGGAAATGTCCTATCAATCAGCAATTTCTATACAGGAGATATCCTATAAATCAAAAGTATCTCTTCAGGAAATTTTCTATCAATCAGCTATTTATCTACGGAAAATGTCCTATGAGTCATGTATATTTCTACAGGAAATGAAGGGAAAACGGTATTGATTGTTTAATTAGAGGTGCAAATATAAGACCATCAACACGCTATTTTAACCATAGTCCGGACAAGCTATGTATTAAATTCTATCTTGGCCATCTCAAATACCTTCAACGAAATTAGAGACTAAGCAGTACTGCCGGTAATTGTTCTTTCTGGCCTAAATGAACATCACTATAATTAACTCACGGACTGACTTATGTGTCACTATAGTTAACTCACCGACTGTCTTATGTGTCACTATAGTTAACTCACCGACTGACTTATGTGTCACTATAGTTAACTCACGGGCTGATTTATGTGTCACTATAGTTAACTCACGGACTGACTTATGTGTCATTGTAGTTAACTCACGGACTGACTTATGTGTCACTATAGTTAACTCACCGACTGACTTATGTGTCACTATAGTTAACTCACGGGCTGACTTATGTGTCACTATAGTTAACTCACGGATTGACGTATATGTCTCCCCACTTTCTATGGAATTATGTCATTCTTGGGAGAGTCATACTACACGCACTTTCGTGAGCCTTACTGATAGGTAAGACAAACATTCAGTTCCAAATAAAGAGACAACTAATAGTTCTTTCTCTGCAGAAGTAGGTAAGGTAGGTTTCGTATTGCTTTGTTTAATGTAGTTCAGTACTGATCTATAAGAAAGTTCAATACTCTGTATAGAATTATGCTTGTCAATGGCAAAGCAAATGTGCGATTTGAAAAGAGAGAGGAAAAGTTTTTCCATCAGTCAAGAAGCAGGAAACAATGTAATTCAAGTGTGCGTGTAACGAAAATAACTTAAACATCGCAATAATGCGTCTTAAAAGCGGCTTTGAAGACCACGTCAAATACACTGGTTTTTGATTCCTCGTGAAATAATCCCAACATTATACGTCTTAAGGCCGGCTTTGGAGACCACGTCTGACATACTGGCTTTGATTCCTCCTGGAATCAATATAATAATATGTGTCTCGAAGACTGGTTTTGAGACCAAGTCATTGAAGTATTGACTTTGACACCACCTCATGAGCGTCCCTTTCTAAAGATCATGTGTAAACGTCCCATGTCAGTTCCAAGTGAGAATATTGTTTGGAGACTGTGTGAAAGGTGCCCAAGTTAAAGGCGGTAAAGGGTTAAAAAAAAATGTCTTCATTGGTAGGGAGAGAATCACCACGGGTTACATTACCTGACCGAGTCGTGCATTGTACTTTGGACCTCTGCTTATTTTCGGATGGAAGCGGTGCTCTGAAAAAATATTTACTTTGTTTTTGCATTTGAGTAAATAAGTGCATCTAAAGAATTTAATTTTAGAAGAATTTTTTCCCCCTACAAGATATAAAGCATTGTGTCCACTAATAACAATGGTGATGACAATGACAATGCTAATAACAATATCAATGTATGAATATGAAGACATTCTGTTTTAAATTCCTTTTCAACTGGTCTGGTTTTGTTTTATATAGATTTGTTACTTTAAACCACTAGGCTTTTGTTAGTAGTTGTAAATGTCGAATACAAGCATACTCCGACTGTTTCGTTTTCATAATTAATTGTTATTATATTTGTTCTAAGAGGGAATATAATTCTTGCCATTTAGTTCATAACAGAAGGACATGCATGAATGAACTGACACGGTTGCGCAATATTTTGTGAAAGAGGGTTAATCACTGAATTGGTGGGAGCGTGCAAATGCATGCAATCAGTTGAGAACCTGTTTTATTTCAATAAATCTCTGGCAACCTGTTCACAAATATATATCTTTTCAAACGATTAGTGTCGTGCCTGCATGTGTTTTTGACAGAATCCATATATCAGAGGGCCCAACATGCAAACAAAACGATAAATCAAAGTAGTGACGGAATCCAGTGACGGCCCAACACTTACACTCATACCCTGCGTCACAACAGCGACTGAAACAGGTAAACAGTTACATTGAAACACGTGAATCTAACAAAATACCTACTCACCTTCACAGAAGAAAATTGTGACAGACAGCAAATAAATGTTGTACATTTAACACAAGCAAAAATAATGTAACATAAACAGTAATAGATAACAAACTATTACAGAACTAAGCAACTCACAAGAGAGAAAGCGGGCATCAACACAAACACTCCCTCTTAGATAGATAGATAGACAGACAGACAGTTAGAGAGAGAGAGAGAGAGAGAGAGAGAGAGAGAGAGAGAGAGAGAGAGACAGAGAGAGAGAGAGAGAGAGAACTTTCATCGTGCTGTATCTGGTTATCATCATAAATCTTTATATCATCTATCAATGCACAAAAGAACTCATGGTTAGGAATTAAGTTGTTCTTTACGAAACTCCCAGTTCAACCATCCCGCAGTTGAAGTAGAGTGCACAGTTACAGATAAGGAACCATCCGTAAGAAGCGATCTAAAATTTCAAGAGTTGACTGAAGCAAATTAATCACGGGTATTAAGTCCGTCGTTTTGAAACAGACCTTTATCAAGCTAGTTCGGCTTGCTTCGATCGTCAAGGCCTTGCTGAGTCATCAGTAAAATATACCCAGCAACAGGGGTCAGAGTCGTGAAATGTTTCTTTAAGAACTGTGAACGTGTCTGTAGCTCACGACTCTGCGGGGTGGCTTAAACGTTTTCTTGTTTCGTTTGCTAGATCGTGCAGTTTCACTTAGTGATTTGTCTTATCTTTGTTGATTTGCAAAAAGTGTTGATATATATATAAATGTGTGTGTGTGTGTGTGTGTGTGTGTGTGTGTGTGTGTGTGTGTGTGTGTGTGTGTGTGTGTGTTTTGCCAATTGATAATACGCTTGGTACGTATAATGTTTCGATTGATTTGTAATACTTTGGTGAGTAGTGATATTTTGATTTAACTGTAATACTTTGATGAGTAGTGATATTTTGATTTAACTGTAATACTTTGATGAGTAGTGATATTTTGATTTAACTGTGATACTTTGGTGAGTAGTGATTTTGATTTAAATGTGATACTTTGATGAGTAGTGATATTTTGATGAGTAGTGATATTTTGATTTAACTGTGATACTTTGGTGAGTAGTGATTTTGATTTAAATGTGATACTTTGGTGAGTGGTGATTTTGATTTAAATGTGATATTTTGATTTAACTGTGATACTTTGGTGAGTAGTGATTTTGATTTAAATGTGATACTTTCCCAAACTGTAATAGTTGTGGCGATTGATAAGACGTCCTGAGTTTAAAATATAGAAAAGGAGGTCACGTGGTCTTAGAAGTAAGAAGTAACTTTCACATAGATTCATGTGGTTTGATTTAACGTGGCAGTTAGTCTAGAGCGAAGGCTTAGCAGACCCAGAGTCACGATTATCCACTGAATCTGGGATAGAGTCGTTTTGTTAGAGTAGGACCAAGAGACAGACGACAATATAGCTGCCTGTTGCTCTTATAGTGCGGGTACAATCCCCACTTCTGGCTCCAGTACTCCTGGTTCAAATATCCCGGTTACAATCCTCACTCCTAGTTCACTCTGGGTACAATCCTTACTCCTGACTCATTTACCCAGGGTACAATTCTCATTCTTGGCTCAATTACAACGGGTACAATTCTCGCCCCTGATCCAAATACAACGGGTACAATCCAGACTCCTCTTTCGAGTGTCCGGGTGCAATGCATTCTTGCTTATAGAACCGTCTTACAGGCGATCTCTAAACTAACACCGGCTCAAGTTGGATTCAGTGTCGATTGAAGGAGACGATAAATCAAGATCCTTGTCCTGCACACTATTTCATGGCATTTTCCTATTGCACACAGAATTGTACATAATTTATATACTACGGAAGAAAAAGGGTAGAGGCAGGGATCTCAGATTTTCAAGATGACGAAATATATCAACATCTTGAGGTCGAATGGTGTGTGTGCTGCCCGTTCTAAATTCATGAATTCCATAGATATTAGACTTTAAAGGTGAAAGTCGCTTTGAAATATGTAAATTAAATTTTGGAATATATAATGGGCTGTATGGGAACATCTGCCATCCTTCAAAATACAAGAGATCTTAAATAAGGCAGTGCTTTGTTTTGCGCAAGACTGTTGAATATAATAATATTGTCAGGATAATATTAGCAGAGGTGAAAATACTTCACCAGTACTTTCCTTGCTGGTATGAATTTTACAGTGGTGAAAATGATATACATGTTTATGATTAAATGGTGCAGTGGTGAAAATGATATACATGTTTATGATTAGATGGTGCAGTGGTGAAAATGATATACATGTTTATGATTAGATGGTGCAGTGGTGAAAATGATATACATGTTTATGATTAGATGGTGCAGTGGTGAAAATGATATACATGTTTATGATTAGATGGTGCAGTGGTGAAAATGATATACATGTTTATGATTAGATGGTGCAGTGGTGAAAATGATATATAGATGGTGCAGTGGTACAGCAATGAAGACGGAAGGCATGCGTATTAAATCTATAATATAGTTCAAATATCGTCAACACGTTTGGACAGATATGTAAAAATAAATGCCAGACCCGAAGCCGTCACAGGATATCATAGTCGAATAGAACTCCCAAAGTTTTGGGCTGGCCATGTTGCATAATCATTTTAACACGATTTGCCAAGACATGTTAAAAGGGGCGAGTTATTTTTGTTGATGCCTAGTTCTAGGAAGTACTTTTACTCTCTTTGATAAGTGACCTCTTATTCCATGATTGTCGCACCTTGTTGCTAAATAGCTCTCTCAGGCTTCTATAAATGATGTACTTTTTCTGTCGTGACTGGTTGTTTGGACTGATGTACCAACAGCAAAAATATCACACGTAGCGATTGTAAAGATCATTAATGTACAGGGTTGTTTGCTTTTTTTTAAAGAAGCATGGCCCGATAATTGTGCCCTGAGAGAAACCATCTGTTCATGGCCTGGACGAAGAAGTTAACAGTTGATATAAACTGGCTGAGCACGGTTATGAAGATAAGACATGAAAAGATCAAGAGTGCTTTGATGAAGTCTGTAGACCTTGAGTTTATCAAGACCTTAGGAGTGGCTGAGAATATAAACAGATATTTTTTTCAATGTACTTTAAGATCACTGAAAACAGTACATGTAAATTTACTGCTGCAAGAAAGATATGCAGCAAACAGTACTGTACTGCAGGTGTAAAGTCAAGGACTTCGAAAGGGCCTGCTATAATAATAAGTTGAATAACTATATGCAAGCATAAATCTGACAGATGGGGGTCTTAGGTGACCATTGGTCAGTTTGAACTTCAACATTTTAACACTTTGTGTTATTTTAAATCTGCTTTCAACATTTTAATGATTTTAAGTGCAATATGGGGGAGGAATTTGTCTACAAGTTTTTGTTCACCTAAAATTTTAAATGTCTCTTGTTAATCCAAAAATTCATGTAAATGTTTATATACATGAATATGAATCTGTCTTGGAATGCGTGTATTATGCAGACTTGAATCGATATAATAACAGATCGCATTATTATTCCTACTGAAAAATAAATAAATAAATAAATGATCAAACTCTGACTGAATAGATTAATTAGGATTAAGGTTTAAAAATCGCTTCAGCCACACACCCGATAGACTTTTGAACCAATATGCCCGATGGGAGCCATGGCATCAGTCAAAATTTAAATAGTAACTTAAAGAAGATAGACAAGTTGTGACGTCAGTCGACTTCTAGTAAACTTAATAACTAGCTCTATACCAAGGCATTGCAACAGCAAAACAAATGTTTATAACTCATGGTAAAGGGAGGTAATATTATTTGTTTCTACTCGATGGCCTCTTTCCAATTTCGTTCGTGTCGCGCACAGGCGCAATGTGCTTAATAATGAGATGCTTTTGTTTGAAAGAAGACAGAAATAGATATTCAGTTAGGGAGAGCTGTGCACTCGAAAGGAGATAATTTTAAAATTTACTTTGGGTGTGTTATTCAATATATCATGCAGTAAGTATCTGTTAAAGAAAATCCTTAAGTCCGAAATTTTAAACTTATATTATTAATATTTCAGCATTTCATAACCGGAATTATATTGTATAATGTGTTAAACTGTATGACAGCAGAAGTGGCATAAATGCCTCTCAAGATATCAATGAAGATACATTCTTCATTATAAAATATCTCACTCTTCAACAGTGATATTTGAATGATCATAAATTATTTTATTAAAGTATTAGAGCTCTAGTTTATTTATATTATTATTATAAATATATTTCAGTATCTGACATCTTCACATATTTAAATGCATAACTACACATTGAAAGCTTGTATTCATGTAGTCTGTCTATTTTAAACAAATTAATAAATCAATAATATGTATGTAAAGTAATTCATTGAATGGAAATCACAAAACACATTTTTTTAAAAAATAATGTTTTGAGACGTTATAATCATTATCAAAGATGCATATGTGAGAAATATAAACACTAGAAAAACTCGTATAATTAGTATTCTCTCAAGCGGCTGATTTTTGCACACAGCACACAACAATTTACTAAGTGGACATATGTACAAGCATTTCAATGACTAACTGATAAAATGTAGCACAAGCTTAACTATAAAATTAAGCCTTTTTGATTTCTTCTAAACAATTGTACGTGTTCTCTACACATTACAAGAATTACCCATAATACTTCGAATACAACGTGTAGCACGTGCACACTATACTCGTCACTGCCCATGCTTTCGGTAAACATCGGGTGCATTAAAACAAACTTTACGCAAATCATAGGATTTACGGAATTTTAAAAATAATTAATTGATAAATTTAAATGAGATCGAAATGATAATTTGTGTTACAAAAATTAGCTTCTGCCATGAGGTCAACACAGACAGGAAGCTAACTCACCTCCAGATCGTGGTTGCCATGGACTCTTTCATAATTAGTTGCGCGCACGTATTTCGGGCACCTAATTATGACAGAGTCCATGGCCACTGTCTCCAGTTATGTACCTGGAGTATATTTTTAGATGATATTCACGTGATCTTTACATTTGACAAGTCCGAGGAGCTGCGTAATTAACTCTCTCTCCCTCTCCCTCCCTCTCTCTCTCTCTCTCTCTCCCTCTCTCTCTCCCTCTCTCTCTCTCTCCCTCTCTCTCTCCCTCTCTCTCTCTCTCTCTCTCTCTCTCTCTCTCTCTCTCTCTCTCTGACGTGGTCACTGATTGTGCATGTGGGCATTGTAGTGATTGCACCGATATTTACTTCCACCATTATACTAAGCATTCATTCTACTACTATAAATAAATCCCTAAAAGTTTAGTAGCATTTGTCTTCAATCATTAATCGTTAGTATCGTCTCATTCCTGTTAGATTTAGGACTTAAGTTTCGGTAGTTATTGTTACTTAGCCATATATTAATTTTTCCTATGTCAAACCGGGCATAAATATTGAAATGTAGTAATTGTTACTCAGCCATATATTAATTGTTTAATACTGTTTTGTTACTTAGCCATATATTAATTGTTTAATACTATTTTGTTACTTAGCCATATATTAATTGTTCATTACTATGTCAAACCAGGCATAAATAGTGAAATGTAGTAATGATCTTCCATGCTAGTGTTTTAATTGTTAATTTAATTTATTTAACCAAACATCTAACCCCTCACGCCATAATGTATACGATTGTGTCAGGGTGGTCTAACTTATTCCACCTCGAGGGCCACATAAATCTAAAATTTAAAGTTTACCAGTCATTCAAGATAATTATACTATATTAAAGAAACATGTTTGTTCTAGGAGCGCGATCCACAAAACAATTTTACGCGGATCACATTTGGTCCGCAATGATGCTGGACCACGCTGACCTTTGTGCATTCTAGTTTAGTGAGTGTTATAAGTCTTCAACTGTTGCTTTCCTTGATGATGCTACTTCTCTACAGCTAGAAGACCACTAATGCCTCGTTTTGGATATGTTCTTGTTGCGTTGCCTTCTATTGTTTACGTGCCAATGAGCTGAGACTGACTGCGACCACGTGGTAATGTTCTCGCCTGTGCACGAGCAGAACTCAATTGTGGAATTGCAACTCGTGGGAGTTAGTCGCCAGGTGATTCAAGCTGCAAAAGAATATAACAAAATAATAGGTTTACTCGAATTTATGGGCAGGCAGCTCGCGGTTAAATTGACCGTACTGCTGATCCTTTATCGTCGCGGTTAGTCTAGACGCTTTGATTCCCGAGCTATGGAGGCTGGAAGTGCGATTAAATTTATGCAGTGACACGCCCAGTTTTCAATCTAGTAACCCTGCCTCCTCTTACCCCACCCCCCCATGTACCCCGATTTCTCCACCCATCCCCTACACAGAGATATCTTTGTCAGCACAAGTGTTAAGTGAGTTTTGATGTAAAAAAGGTAGTTTCAATTATGTCCCCTGAAGTGAACTAATTGGATTGTAAGGAGGGAGGGGGAGGGAGAAAGGTGCGTTACTCTAACACAAATGGGGAGATCATCGAGAACTTATCTGACGCCATTTTTATTTCACATTTCTTCTATACTGATGGATCTCTGGATGTTCAAGATTAATTTATACAACCTATTTTATAATGTTCTAACTGCAAACTCAGAAATGCACTTTTGGAGTTAATCTCTGCGTGCTTAAGGGTAATTTACACAAGCTATATTATATGACGTTTTAATGCAAATAAAGAAATGTGTTTTGTGGGTGTATAATATACCCGAGCTATTCGACGAGGGTCTAACTGACTTCTCAGAAGTGCGTTGGTGTTCGTGGATATTGAATTAAAAACACATTAGGTTGGCTCCCTTCCTTTTTTTCTTCATACTGTAAATTATTTCTTCTCGTGAGACATGTGAATGTATATATATATAAAAAAATAATATTTTTTCTATTGTTTTTCCTTCTTGATTATTTCATATGAATATTTCAGTAATGAATATCCAAAATCTGTGAAAGGTTAATTCCTATGGCTTTTAATTTAAACCACAAATTGGATCTGAATTGGACTCATGAATAACAAGCGAAATTTTTACTTCCCATTGGTAAGGGAAACAATCTGCTGTTTAGCAGGCATTTATAAAGAATCACTATTTTATAAGAAAAATAAAGAAATGAAAACTTCTTTTCCAAGCATTGTCCTACAATATACTGACCCTCATACCTAATACATTGTTAAAACTTTATACTGTGGTGGGGAGAAGAATATCTTGGGAGACTTCTCTATGCTTGTATATGCGAGAATGCGTGATTGTGCTGGTGTAAGGAGATGGGACTGCCTTTCAAAGTTTGTTTAGCATAACACGAAACAAGAGTGACCACCTAAATTAAAACTAAATTATTTTATCGCCAATTTTTCATAAGACCCCTATAAAGGCTCTTTTAATTTATTTTAAATTTAATTAACTGCATAAAATACTTCCCATTAATAGTGTCAGTAAAAATATTGACGACATAAGTTTATAATTTTTAATGCCGTATTGATATATTAATATTGTAGTTTTTAATATGCCGTAGTGATATATTAATATTGTAGTTTTTAATATGCCGTAGTGATATATTAATATTGTAGTTTTTAATATGCCGTAGTGATATATTAATAATGTAGTTTTTAATATGCCGTAGTGATATATTAATATTGTAGTTTTTAATATGCCGTAGTGATATATTAATATTGTAGTTTTTAATATGCCGTAGTGATATATTAATATTGTAGTTTTTAATATGCCGTAGTGATATATTAATATTGTAGTTTACGGTTGTTGTGTTGTTTTAAAAATCGCATCTTAAAATGATTCACTTAAACAATTTGTAAGCACTATTAAAATAGCATTAATTTCCAGCCATTCATCAAGCGAGTTGTTAACCGCTCTGCCACAGATTAAACAGAATAATTATACGAAAGCGCTCTCAGGACAAAAAAAAAAACAAAACGAAACGTGTTTGACTTGTCACAGAAAGTAACACTCATTTTGAAATTCACTATTGTTGGCGAGCTCGTGATGGCGAACTAAAACATCTCTCATTGTTTCAGAAATCGGTCTAGACGAATTCATTATTTCTTTCAGCCCGCGTCACGGCCTGTACCAAGTTTGTAAATGTTCTCGTGCTCAAGATATAAATCATGGACCATCGCGAGATTTTTCTGAAAGTTTCTTTATCAGTGAGAGTAAAAGTATCTATGTGCAAAGCAGTTACTTCAAGTATTCGTTGATTTTGTAGTTAAACAGTCCTATTGAATAAAGAAAAGGTAGGCGAATAGGGGTACAAATTTAAAGAGGATCACATGGGATGTAAAGTGCTCTGAAATGTCTATAGTTAAATCATGAGCGTCCTGTTCATTTTATGAATTCAAATCAGTTGGTATCGTTCGCAGCCTCACACTTGCATGCATTCCACCAAGTCGCTCCGATTTAGTCTACAATTAATTTATTAAAAATTATGCATTCCACTGAGCGTAGTCGATTAATATCAGTAATTAGTTAAAGAACAATGTCACATTTAACACCAGTATTCACCATAAGAGTTGTATCGATGAACCCAATCTCAAACAAGCGGTGTCAGTCCCCGCACTAGTAACTAAATGTATTCGCGAGAGTCGTGTCGTTCAACACATTATTTGGATTCAAATGAGCGGCATGTCGATAAATGCACAATTAAAACTGTATGCATAAATAAGTGGTATCATTGAACACTCTGTTAATTAAATGCAATCAAATAAACGGTGTCGTTGAACTCACTATTAACTGCATGCAGTGAAACGGGCGGTGTCTTTGAACGCGCTCTCAATAATTATTATGCATTCAAGTGAGCGATGTCGCGGCATGCTCCGTTAACTCTGCATAGTCAGAAGTTGTGGAGAATTCAAGGTACCACTTCAATCGCCAGCTGAGCGTCGAGCCACAACATGTATTTGAATGCTGACAGTTAATAATGCGTTCATTGTCGTCACTCATTTCAATACACACAGTTTCAGAGCGCGTTAAGATACTTGTAATTCACCATTGGTATTCATGAAATGATTGTTCTCCTTGAGGGATACAGATAAAATGTGTAACAAACGGGCCACTGAGTCTTTAGCACACAGACAGGATTAGTAGAAGTGACATTTCCTATTTTCGTTTGGGGTTTTTAGTACACTTATCCCTTTTGTCATCCCTTGTTCGTTAATTACCTACCCCTTTAGATATGTAACGTTTCGATTTTAGACGGGATCTGCTACTGTTTTGTAAAAGCCATCTAACACAAGCGACCTCAGTGAGTAATATAATTATCTGAAAGCACTGCATGTATTACCCAAATAGACATGTGAAGAATCTCTAAATTTCTTATATCAATATTTTTTTGTGTGTGATTTCTTTACATTCTATGCAAATTTCCTTATCATTATTATTGTTGTGCTTTCAGATGGACACTGATCCTGTCCATCTCCACTCTAATTCATCACTATAATCTTTTTTTATTTTTTTGCTCAGTATTCAATTTGTACCAACTCCTGTGAACCCGATGATAAGTGATGCAACGATATATACAGTTTAACACAAAGGCTTAGCGTTTCTAATAATGCATGTTCCCTTATCCCAGTAGTAGTAGTCCCTAAAACCTTCTATCCTAAATAATTGCCTTTGGTATTGGCCTTCCAGGTATTGTTTCTAGGTCTTGACACCCCCCAAAAAAGAAATATCGGGTGTTTGGTTTACCCAACGGAGTCCATATGTTCTGGTTATTCTAATCAACGGCACCTATAAAAAAAGACCGCCTACCACAGAATGCGTGAGAGAGTGAGAGAGTGAGAAAGTGAGAGAGAGAGTGAGAGAGAAAGAGATAGAGAAGCACATAACTAATAATGAAACGCAGTTTGGGCCAAATATGAATACATGGGTACCTCAGAAGGAAAATTAAAGTGTGCCAACAAAAATCCAGACACAAATATGAACAATCAGACTGGAACACCTAGTAACAGAGAGTTACAAGAAGTAGGGTCAGAAGTAGTCAAAAGAAACAGATTTCATACAAAAAATTCGTCATTATAAACCAACAACAACACAATCCCAGACAGGTAGCTGAATATAAGAATATAATAGACCAGCAGGAAAGAAGTCTGTAACTATAAAAGGATTATCAAAGAGTCAATATGTAGGTAACTATCAAAGGATTAATTATCAAAGGGTCAATATGTAGGTAACTATAAAAGGATTAATTATCAAAGGGTCAATATGTAGGTAACTATAAAAGGATTGTCAAAGAGTCAATATGTAGGTAACTATAAAAGGATTATCAAAGGGTCAATATGTAGGTAACTATAAAAGGATTAATTATCAAAGGGTAAATATGTAGGTAACTATAAAAGGATTGTCAAAGAGTCAATATGTAGATAACTATAAAAGGATTATCAAAGAGTCAATATGTAGGTAACTATAAAAGGATTGTCAGAGTCAATATGTAGGTAACTATAAAAGGATAATCAAGGAGTCAACATATAAGTACCTTTGGAAGGAATGGAGATTGGGCCAAAAGTAAGAAAGAGATTTATCAAGCAAAAAGTGTCTGATGTGAAGGTCAGACTGTATGTAACAAACAATGACCAGTTATAGTGAAAAGAATCATACCTGCAATGGAAGATCCTCTAGTCTAAGTCGATGGAAAAAACACATACATGTTTATATGTATGTATTTAGACACACAAGCTTGTTACAAAACGACTGATTGGATCTACACGAAAAGCTAGTTAAGGAGGAAACATCTATATTGCAAAATACAAAAATAAATCTCAAAAATTGAATTTTTATGAAAATAGTAATATCATGAAATAAGACAGACAGGTTTGATTTCAAGTTTCCTTTCAACTTTTGCCATTTCGCAGACAGGTTTGGTTTCAAGTTTCCTTTCAACTTTTGCCTATTTCGCAGACAAGTGCAATAAGGACGGGAGAAAACGTTACTCTGAAAACAGAGACATAGTCTCATGAATAAAGAAAGTAATAACATTAAAGAGTGAACGTTTTGCGGAATTGTGTTTCATTTTAATTTTGCCCGAGTTTCCGCTAATAACTTACTCTAAAAATTATTGAGGTGTAGTTGTGATCTCCATCGTACCATTTGAAACATATATGCTTATATGGATGGATGGATGGATGGATGGATCTATAGGTGGTAGTAGTGCTGGTGACAGTGAAGTTGGAAATGTTCGGGGTGAAATTGTTGATGACTATGGTTTTGGGGTTGAACTGTCGAAGGCAGAGCCGGGTACACTATTTCGTTAAAAATGGTAATATCGGCGGTCGATATGCTGTTAGTGGTGGTGATGGCAGTAGTACTAGCAGTAGTCATACGGTTGGAGACAGCTACTATAGTGCGTCCAGTGGCGCTAGTTGAGTGGCTTTTGTTGTGACGGTTTTTTTTTGGTTGTAGTGGTAGAAGTGAAAATTATTAAAGTCATTAGTGTTTGTAAACGAAATACGCATAATTTACTCTTTTCAAGAATTACGCACTACAAGCATGGCCAATTCTTGTTGTCTGTGTTTTGTTGTTATTGCTGTTTCTTTCTAAAATAACAAAATCAACTACGTCACAGATAGCCACAATGTTGATTGCATCAATATTTACATTAAGCCAGGCAAATTTCTATTAATAGATTTCTTTGTTGAAAGGAAGGGAAGGCTATCTTGAAACCTTCTTGATATCAACATAAATTCAGCAAGTAGGCAACACACAGAGTTTTTTGTGTTTGTCTTTTCCGCACGTCTGCTTTCAAGATTTTCCTCTATTTATAATGAATTGCAAAGATTGTGCAAGTTCATAAAAAATAACAGCTGATTGAGCCGATTGATTAAGTGTTCTCGCTAACCGAAAGGGGGGGAAATATATTTATATTTTATTTGTATTCTATGTTTTTAAACATTTTCAAAATAAATAGGAAAGTCTGGAATATTTTTTAGCACCCAATCTCTGTAAAATAAATAAATATCCAAATATCGTGCATTAAACTATTTTTACACAATCAGCGGTTATCTCCTTAGAGGACCGGTTATTCACATTTTGATATATTAAGAATAACAGCTTCTAACTTACTAAAATATAAACTCTTGCCTTTTTTTTCGCAGGGCCAGGGTGGGTGGGTAGTTGTGGGAGAATATGTACTTTGAAGACAGCGAATTTCTTCAAGATGTATGCATGTACAAAGTAAACGGTGCTTGAGAGCGATAGTTTATTGGCCGAGAGAAATGCATCAAATAGGAAACGGCTATAGTGCTGGATTCGTATTAGTAATGTATACACGTATTATCCAGACTTTTGCCAACCAGAAACATTAAAAGGCACACTGTGTCGTCCACTAGCAATTAGACCGTCTAACCAGTAACCAAAGATTTACACGTGGTCATTAACTAGTGTTACACGTGATCCATGATATCGGAACGCTGTGCTTATCCTACGTCAAAGACCACGTGATCTTTTTATTATTTTTGTGCTAAATAAAGTGCAAGTTAACGTCACTTGTACGTCTTTAGCTGCTGCTTGACAAAAACCCGGATGAAAATAGTAACAAGCAATGTGTCTGAACATGTGGCAAGCAAAAATGTACACACATATAAATGTCTATATTAGAGTGTGTGTGTGTGTGTGTGTGTGTGTGTGTGTGTGTGTGTGTGTGTGTGTGTGTGTGTGTTATAGGTGTAAATGTCGTTTCTAGATATCACGTTAAGTTGGACAATTGTTTTTCAAATAAATGAGATAATCACGGTTTATTAAATAATTATGGTTTTTAGTCTCTCTACAGTCTACCGACCGATATTCTATTGCTAAAAAAGGCAATGTGTTTAGACTCTCTACTGTCTACCGACCGATATTCTGTTGCTAAAATAAGTAATGGATTTTAGACTCTCTATTGTCTACCGACCGATATTCTGTTGCTAAAATAAGTAATGTGTTTTAGACTCTACTGTCTACCGACCGATATTCTGTTGCTAAAATAAGTAATGTGTTTTAGACTCTATTGTCTACCGACCGATATTCTGTTGCTAAAATAAGTAATGTGTTTTAGACTCTACTGTCTACCGACCGATATTCCAAACTAAATCGAACATAAACACGACAGGCACCGCACGATGTCGAATGTATTGATTTGCACCCTAATACAAAGTTGAAAATAACACTCAAAGTTATATCACAACGGTAAATTACACACAAATAATAATATATGCGCTTAAAGAGAAATGTTTAACGGAATAGTATTTTTAAAATAAAATATGGTAGACTTCAAATATGTACTCTAAACAAATCTGCTTTTTTTGCTTTGTTTCATAAAGTGAAAAATGGGATAAGATGTTACAACTTTTCAACGGCTCTTCTTTGTGAAATAAAAGAACACACATCAAACGATATTTATTTAAGAAAATAAAAATTATATCAATCAAAACGATTGTCGGTAGAGCAATATTCCGATTGATCTTACAACAAAACAAAACTTTTCCAAGCTAAATTTAAACAGTGAACGGAGGATTTCCCAGCTGTGCTAACATACAAAACATTCATAACGTTACTTTCAAATATAAATCTCAAGTTGCTTTCAGATGTATGTCTGCCATGTTAATTTAAATCACTCCAAATTCCAAGCTGACTTCAAATAACGGAATTCCTTGTCAGTTTAAGTCAACCCATAATTCCAAGTTAATTACAAATAATTATTGGACTATCATGTTAATTTCAACCACCCCAAAACTCTAAGCTGGTTTCAAATATAAAAGATTTTCTTGTCAATTTCAGTCACCACAAAATTTCAAACTGATTTCAAATATAAGATTTTCTTGTTAATTTCAGTCACCCCAAATTCCAAGCTGATTTCAAATATAGGACTTTCATGTTAATTTCAGTCACCCCAAAATTCCAAACTGATTTCAGAAACAAAAACATCAGGCTAACAATATAACAAAACAAATGTCTTCGTTAAACATAATTTTCCAAGATGTACATAAGCGCTTTCTCTTAACGTTTATATTCATTGAGCTGTAGATACACATTTAAATACATAAGCTGAACAAAAGTATACTAATTTTACCCACAAAAGTATACTTACACATAATAGCCGACTCCCTTTACCGTTTGCACATCTCTCTTTCCCGACATTAGAGTATGTGAGTATTATGTGTGGAAAACCAACAATAAAAATTTGAAACAAAAAATAAATTAAAAAATTAACTACGTCAGACTATCACAATATTGAATGCACTCGACATTTTAAAGACAATGACTGACACTTTCTGTTTTAGTTTTAAAAATTAGGTGAACAGCAGAGCCATTTAGGCTCCCAGAGAAGAAGTTATTTTTTCAAAGAGTCAACATGACAACATACATAGGAAAGGAAACATATATATTCACTTATTCAGTGCGAACAGCGTGCAGTCGAAATCCATAAATAAATTAAATTTCCATTTTGACCTGGGTTAAGAAGTCCTGCAACATGAGATGTCAAGCGGAGAGTGGGAGAGGGGACCGGGCACTGTAGGCATTTTGTCCTAAACATGACATTAAGGGAGATTAACCGTGTATGCCAAATCACCGTGAGAGAAAAAAATCAGCAGTTTGGGCTCTGGTTAACTGTTCCTTGTCTTTGATTCTGTCTGGCTTGTCTCTGGTGAGCTGCTGTTCACCTTTCACCTTTATAATGTAGCGGACACTGATAGCAGAGTAATTTCCCTTCGGAAAGCGTTAAGGATTTTTATATCAAGTTATGGTTTAATTTTCAAATGTATAAATGTTTTGAGTGTCAGAAAATAGGTATTCCAAAACACAAAGCAAAAATGTTTCCTTTACATGTAAAGCTATTAATTGGCGTTGAGATGCTACCGATAACGTAAACTTACTGCTACCCAAATGTTTTAACGTATAAAATTGCCTTCGGCGATAATATACTTTTAATAGCTGAACTTGTCTATAGCAGATCGAATCTTACAAAGGTCCAAAACAAAGATCCACACAAATCATACATTACAAACGGACCTTTAGCAATCGACCCTCACAAATCAATCCTGACAAACACCTTACAAATCAAACCAATACAAATCAGTCCTGACAAACACAACCATAACAAATCAATCTTGACAAAAAAATCAAAACCAAAACAAATCAGTCCTGACAAACACAACCATAACAAATCAATCTTGACCCAAAAAAATCAAACCAAAACAAATCAGTCCTGACAAACACAACCATAACAAATCAATCGTGACCCAAAAAATCAAACCAAAACAAATCAGTCCTGACAAATACAACCATAACAAATCAATCTTGACCCAAAAAATCAAACCAAAACAAATCAGTCCTGACAAACACAACCATAACAAATCAATCTTGACCCAAAAAATCAAACCAAAACAAATCAGTCCTGACAAACACAACCATAACAAATCAATCTTGACCCAAAAAAATTAAACCAAAACAAATCAGTCCCCACAAAGAGGAACTTAAGAATACAATTCAACCATCACGCATTAACCATCACAAGCAGACTTATAAATTCACCCTCACTAATCCACCGTCATAGCTGACTCAGAAACTGACCCACACAAATATACTTTCACAAATCGACCACTTTTAAATTTAGCTGCCACAAATCAATCTCACAAAAATCGCCATTTAAAAATATATTCTGAAAATATAATTTCTCTTAAGTTGAACTTCTAAATGAAGTTTCACTTTCTCTCTTGATAATATCATGAATTTCTCTGAAAATTGTATTTTATTTGAAGATATTTAATTATGAGTAGTATATTTTGGTAGATCAGTAATTACCCATAATCGTCTCTAAAACTCTCTTGATTATAACAACAAAACTAATGATCAATAATAATGATGATGAAGATGAAGAAGAAGAAGATGATGACGTTAATTATGACGATGCTTGTGCTGCTGCTGCTGATAACAACGACGATGATGAATGAGAAGTAATAAAGAAGAAGAAGAATTTTACTGCAGTAAGCTAGCTGTATTACTGTACTTTGGTTACAATTCTCCATGTTACACTGTATTTACTGCAGTAAGCTAGTTTTATTATTAAATTAACAATTGAAATAAATTTACAGTAAAATATTACAGTCTCTGTTGATAAGACTCCTTACTATTGAGTACCAATGTTCCTTATAAGGTGTGCGGCCGCGCAGCTCATTAGAAAATGCCGTGCAGTAGTTTCAAAATTCCGTGCACAAGTTTTGTAAGCAAGCTCAAACAACCGCCAGTTCCGTGCAAACAGGAAAAATATTGGAGGGAACGCTGCTGAGTACTTTGAATCTTAAATATCAATGTCCTTGTCAAGGATGTTAAAATTTGACTTTTAGAAATTTCATTTCTATATTGAATTGCATGGAAGAAACCAATACAAATTAATGTAAGATATTACAAAGTTATCTTTGATGGAAAACTTTAATTTTCCTTATAGGAACAATTGCACTTTTCTATTTGTCTAAAGTTCAGTATATATCTTCTTGTAATTATGTAATTTACATGTTATTATGGTTATGTCTAAATACATTCTTGGTTTGTTTTCTACAATAACAGTAATACTTCGTATATTTGCTGTTCTCTTTGTATTCCCTTTGTATAATTTAAAGAATACTTCCCCCTTAGAGTTTTTGCCTACCTTACAAGACAGCTGCTAAACTATCACCCTACTATGATCTAACAGAAATAATAATGTTACTGATTCCATTTAAATATAAACAACGGAAATTCAAAATAAAATAAAGAATAGGCATATTAGAGCAAAGAAACAAACGAAACAATATTATTTATATATTCCCTTACCGAGATGTGCAGAACACAATTCAATATAAAAATCCATAAACTCATTAATGAGTGTAATGTACCATCAACTCCTAATACTGCATCTTTCAATCCCACCCCATCCTACATTGGCGAGAAATCTTTGTTAAGCCGGAAGTGTCCCCCCCAAAAAAAAATAAAATAAAAAATGACTGACTAACTAGGGCAGGCCAATATTGGGCGTGACGGGATGCGTGAGAGAAGTATGGGGTTAATCCTTACTTAGATCATATTTTACCTAATAGCACTTTTCTCAAACGCACAAATGTTCGCAAGTTTTACTGTGATGCTAGCCATTGCCATCAAACACGTGGATTTGGTGTACTTGTGGTCAGAGTTTCATTTTTCAAATCACAGAAAAGAAAATTAATGGCAAGTTCAGAAGCTCCCAAGGTAATTGATCTTTTGTCCGTGATGCGTGAGTTAACAATAACAGTATGAATAGTTCTGGTAGTATTGGTTGTAATAATAACAGAGCAATTATGTCCCTTTGTGTGTTATCAAAAAATTATCATTACTAGGTATATGCCTGTGGATTCGCTGGCATAAATGTCGCTTTTCAGATTTTACTTAAAGTAATATTATATATAATACACAATCTGCACACATGCGCTATACTTTTAATGGAAATTGTTTATACTTTTAGTGCTACTGGTGGGATCTCTTGGGATTAGTGTGATGTTATATAACCTGTTTTGATTCTAGTGTATTAAGGTATACAACAGATAGTGTGATATTATATAACTTGTTTTGATTCTAGTGTATTAAGGTATACAACAGATAGTGTGATGTAATATAACTTGTTTTGATTCTAGTGCATTGATATATACAACAGATAGTGTGATGTTATATAGCTGTGACAAGATCATTCTCCTGCTATAATATTTTAATAGAATTATTAAATTAATACCGTTAACATTTATAATGATCAACAGAGAATATATCATCTTGTAATATTTGCATATTTTCTAAAACTTTAAACTAATATTTCTTTAATATTTTGCATGCACGAAAATTTAGGTTATTGAGTACACTTAGTTTAAGCTGACCTTTGTACATGTACTGTATGTCTGGTCTATTATTCATTGAGTACACTTAGCTTAACCTGACCTTTGTACATGTACTGTCTGTCTGGTCTTTTATTCATTGAGTACACTTAGTTTAAGCTGACCTTTGTACATTTACTGTCTGGTCTTTTATTCATTGAGTACACTTAGTTTAAGCTGACCTTTGTATATGTACTGTCTGTCTGGTCTTTTATTCTTGATGAATGATGGTAAGCATGAGCATGCATCAGGCATGAATAGGTTTATGACCCATGGTCAGCCAGTGGCTCATTAATCAAGATGTCAAAGTGGAATGCAAATTGCCTTGCAGTGGTCTATACAGGAGACATTTGTTAGTGGGAGAACTAGAGCTGGAATGAAGTTTCTTATTATTTCACGTGTATGTGGTGGTGTTTTGATTTGTTCGCCACTACTCACCATACCACCCACCACCCCATACACACACACATACACACATACACATACATATACACGTACACATACACACCTCTCAAGTAACAATTGACAGTTCCTGTCAGGCATCCATCACTGATAGGAAAGAAACAAAAACACGCATGCGCATTCAAAGAAAGAGCAACAACTTTTTGTGTTCGTAACAGTTTTACCGAAGTCTTGTAACATTTCAAGCTTACTATATCGCTACCTCTAGAGTTGCACAGTCACCCTGGTGATGCGTAACGACCACAAAAGAGCAAGTGACAGTCGAAATGATATAATTATCAATAAATATCAACTGAACTCTGTTTTATGAAGCGAAAGAAACAAATATTCACGAAGATAAAGACTTTATAATTAAATGTTAAGAGGGGAAATAATCGCCACCTTGATTTATAGTAAATGCGTATAAATCATTCTGATTTTAACTTCTTTTTTTTTTTTTTTAGTCAGGGGTGGGTTTGTTGCGCCTTAACATAATTTCTCATTCTTGACTCGTGGGATTTTTTATAGTTTGTTAGTATTGCTTTGAAATGACTGAGTTTATTTTATTATTTTTAATGGATTATTTGTATTATGCGATAAGTCAGTATGCGGTTCTTTAAATTAAAATATAGATATGTGCGCAGTCGTTATCAGTGTTGAGATTTATTTATTTACTAGAGCGTCAGCTAGAGAGTAAATAAATTGATGGAGAGAGAGAGAGAGAGAGAGAGAGAGAGAGAGAGAGAGAGAGAGAGAGAGAGAGAGAGAGAAAGGAAGAAGAAGAAAGGAGGAGGAAACGGGGTCAAAGAGAGAGAGACAGACAGAGAGAAAAGTAAGAACGCTAAAAGATTAAGCCTTTCAACAACATTGCAATTAGGTCATCAAACACCCAACTATTCTGGAACAGCGCGAACCCATTACTCAAGATCAAAATCACATTGATGGCATGTATTTTATGTCTAAGCGCTGCTGGGTATATTATTAATTTTGACGTTGTTTGAATTATATTCTCATACATCATATTACGAATCACATTGAAAATTCTATTTTAAGAACACGAGGTTATTTATTACCAGAAGAGAAAGACACTGTTCTCCTTGTAATGTGCTGACAATTCGTTTTCTAGAACTGTTCAGTGTTCTATAGTTAAGAGATGAATGATTTTTGTAGATAGATAGATGGATGGATGGATGGATGGATGGATGGATGGATGGATGGATGGGTGGATGGACGGACAGACGGACGGGCAGGCAGGCAGACAGACAGACTGACTGATAGATAGATAGATAGATAGATAGATAGATAGATAGATAGATAGATAGATAGATAGATAGATAGATAGATAGATAGATAGATAGATAGATAGATAGATAGATAGATAGATAGATAGATAGATAGACGGACGGATGGACCTGAGAAAGAGAGAGATCTGCAGACACATATTAGACATGTAATCATGTGGATCTGTACAGCTAGAAAAAAGATAACCCAAGTCCGAGTAACATTGAATGGATTAGTGTGTGTGTGTGTGTGTGTGTGTGTGTAGAAATGTGAGTAATACAAGTCAGAGTGGAAGCGACTTATTGAAGGGTGAAATCAGAAGGGAGTCGACTTAATAAAGGATGAAATCAGAGTGGAGTCGACTAATAAAGGGTGAAATCAGAGTGGAGTCGACTTAATAAAGGATGAAATCAGAGTGGAGTCGACTTAATAAAGGATGACATCAGAGTGAAGTCAACTTAATAAAGTCAGAGTGGAGTGGATTTACTAAAAGATGAAACCAGAGTGAGTGGACTCACCAAAGGATTAAACAGAAGGAGGTGGAATCACTAAAGGATGAAATAGTGGACTAGTTCTAAACTTAATTGTTATACATAAAGTGTTAAATTGCCAAAATGACCCGACCTTGGGCACTCCTTATGATGGTATTTTTGTATGTGTCAGAGCTGGAATAAACACTCGAGTTAAGAATATGCTAGAAATTGCTGATGCAATGCAAACCAGTTGCAACTGGATGAGTAGTTTTATTATCCAATGGTTAAGATTTACGAGAACGAGACCAGCAATTGGGCTGAGGCTAAAACGTTTACTGCTTTAGAGAAGTATATTGTCTGGTCACTTGAATTTGTTGTGGTAAGAAGTCCAATATATAATGACAGGCAACCATTAGCGTAATGGTGAGTTAGCTGACTGTTTGAGAGAAATTGGACTTTGAAATATTTTGTGCATTTTGCTATTGATATGTTGTACACTGTACTTGTCTTTTACGTAAAGATATATTATGTGAGTAGACTATTATTTCTACAAATGTTTGAACTAAGATACTTGTATGTAGTATGCTAAACACTTGACATTGTTTCTAGGGAATCCATTCATAAAACTATAATGCCGTATTTATTAGGGTGTATGCATGTACCGGGCTAATAAATACTGTCGCAGGAAACTGTAAGTTGAGGCTTGAATGTAAGAGAGAATGGAGTTAAGATGTATAAAATGGAAACTTAGTGGTTGTTCCCTGATTATATTTTACAGGGAATAAGCAACCTTACTTCTGTATATGATTTGAACCTCCTGGTTTTCCGATTGCAAACTGCTATGACTGACCATAGTAGAGGTAGGGAGCAGTGTCTAAAAGTGGAGAATACACTACACCCCTTGATGCATGGTGGCAAAGTATGTTTACTACTTGAAGAAATTTCTGTTATAAGAAGTTACTGAAAATTGGTACGATTGCTGTTCTGCTTAAAGGAGTTAAATATGGCAAAGGCACCCAAGTTAACCTCGGGAGAATAACAGTGAATCCGTGTCCTATAAACATGTGAGAGAAACGTGGAACTAACGAAATAAAAGTGGACAATAAACTTGTGTTTTTGTTCTAAAAATGCAGGGAAGACTATTAAGACAGCGCCTAAATCATGTTATGTAGAAACTATTATTGCTTATCTCTAATAACTCAATTTCTATTCTCTGATAGGAATTATCCTGTGATTTGTATTGGATTGTTGAATTGTATATTTTGGAATATGAGATTGTTTAGTATAAAAATTATTTGACTGTGGTTTCAAGGAAATATGTATGTCAAGTAATCTTTTTCATAGTATTTGTCATATGTATATTTGATTGCTGATTTAATAAGGTTATTGACTTTTTTACACATATTGATAATCTTATGTTGGAGACGAAAGTGGGTGGATGGGGGATTATGTGATGGTAAATGTTTGTCTTCAATATTGTCGAAGAGAGAAAACGTTTACAGTCATTATTAATAACATAAATTAATATTCTCACCACTTATAATTATTTATGGATGATTAATTAATTAATTAATAATAACCATTAACTAGGTAGCATTGGCATAACACTATCTATCTATCTATCTATTTATCTATCTATCTATCTATCTATCTATCTATCTATCTATCTATCTATCTATCTATCTATCAAGAGATAATGTCACCAAAACATCTGGCGCCAAAAGAGGCAACGTCAAAATGTCCTGCTTCGGCGATTATAATTGACCTTACAGAGTGAGTGTGCATGTCATAAAATAGCATGAATACGTCAGTACCATTAGTGGCTAATAGTATGTATACATTAGTACCATCACTCAATAATAGCATGGATACATTAGTACCATTAGTGGCTAATACCATGCATACATTAGTACCACTAGTGTCTAATAGCATGAATACGTTAGTGCCATTACTGGCTAATAGCATGAATACTTTTAGTGCCCACACTGGCAAATAGCATGGATACATTAGTACTATAGTGGCTAATAGCATGAACACATTAGTACTATAGTGGCTAATAGCATGAACACATTAGTACTATAGTGGCTAATAGCATGGATACATTAGAGTCTAATAGCATGAATACATTAGTACCATTAGTGGCTAATAGCATGAATCCGTTAGTACTATTAGTGGCTAATAGCATTGATACGTTAGTACCATTAATGGCTAATTGCATTGATACGTTAGTACCATTAATGGCTAATAGCATTGATACGTTAGTACCATTAATGGCTAATAGCATTGATACGTTAGTACCATTAATGGCTAATTGCATTGATACGTTAGTACCATTAATGGCTAAAAGATCAATGAAAAATAAATGAGGTGTTCGTTCTTTGCAGAACATAATCAGTATATTGCCCCTTTTTATACTAACAAATGTAGCAAAATAATAATTTATGAAGAACATGATCAGTATATTGCCCCTTTTCATACTAAGAAATGTAGCAAAATAATAATTTATGAAGCAATGCTATAATTACATTCAAAGAATGCAAACACTGATAAAATTATACCTTTAAAAAATTAAAATGATGACTTTGGCAAAATTGCTCTGATTTTCATAGTTATTAAATTTACATTTGTTTGTGTTTGTGGCAGAGTAAATTTGCCTATCATTATTTCTAAACTTATTTGTTATATGCATTGTTAAATGTCAAAGTGACCCGACCATGGGCATTGCTTGTTCTGATATTTTTAATTGTCAAATTTGGAAGTAAACAACTCAGGTAGAAAGTGTGCATGAATCTAAACCGATTTTTAGATGGATGAGTAGTTTTTATTATCCAATGGTTCAAAGATCAAAATGTCTATTCATGTCAGAGTGGCAGTGAAGAATAATATATTAACATTTCTATTAAATATCCCTCTTTATCGCTATATTTGCTTCAAAAACAGGCATGGTCAAGAATCGCAAACTCATGTTTCAAGATTTGAAAATAGTGCGAGCTCGTATGGCTCTTGCACGCAAGGACGATAATGCTGGATTCAAGAACGTACTTCCTGTAGTGGGAGCCTTGGGTAACCAAACCGAGTGGTTGTTCTTCAAATGAACGACATCGAACAAGTTACCTTTGTTCTCAACCTCGCACCGCTTGTCAGTGTAGCGTGGGAAATGCTACCAACACTAGGTGACAAATTTAATTTAGGGCATTGATAAGTTGCTTTCTTAAAATTGAGATTTCGAACAGAGTTATTTTTTCCTTCCTTACTATTGTTTTACTAAGTCTTTTTGTTAAGCGTGTCTTGCCTTGTGCAATGAAATACCTTCGTGGGGATTTTGTTTTGTTTGAATAATGGAAAGAGTTGCAACAGTTTTGTTGGAAGGATCAGTTCGAGTCGCGATGAAAAGAACAATAGATCTGGATGAGCAGGAGTGGGATAGGGAGGGAGGAAAATGTGCCTGTTGAACTAACGAATGTTCGAGCGGAAACAGAGGTAAAAGTCTCATGTGGTTTTATTATCTTTGAAATAAGTCACGATTTACTTTTATGACACTTGTGCTGGGGAAGGCTCGAAACCGGAATGGTGGGGTACAGGGGAGAGAATTAAAGTATGCGATTTATATGCTCATTTTGCGTGAAAAGATTTCTTTGTTTGCTATAGAAGCAAAGAGTATTTTGGTGAGTGGATGAAGAATGAGGGACTGAAATGGGAAATTTTATTTGTTAGTTTATTTTTATCTTTATTTTATGTTGATTTTATTCCAAATATCTTCTTTTTATTTTAATTTTTGTTGCTGAATGAGAAATTGATTACAGCACGTGGGATTTCATAGCTCTCGTAAACTCGGGTGGATAACTCGTCCAGACAAGTGCTTCTGTTTGTATTTAATTTCATACCGGAAGTTAGCAAGAGAGCAATAGGCCCTGGGGTTACAATTGCACGAGCCCAAAGACAAATAAATTACAGAAAAGATCAGCAAAACCATTAAACAGACAACCAGCAAGAAAGAAAAGAGACACACTAGAAAATTGTTGCAGTAAGAAAAAGAAAAACTCTGCAAATATTTTGTTAATATAAGAACACGTACAACAAATCAGTCAGAAAAAATAGTGTATTGTACATTGTAAGACGTGAATTTAACACCAAACTTTCAACTTGAATGCAATCATAATTATCATCACCATAAAAATATAATAATAATAAATTTAAAAGACAGAGGAGAATTACTCATTATTTATTTTTCGTGATCAAACATTCAACATTAAATCACGCAAGTGTAAAGGCGTGAAGATCCTATACATCAACTTTGCAAGAATAAGGCTGAAACTACATAATGTATACTCCTCTCTAGTTGTGATAGAAAACATCAGACGACAAAATGAAGTGTCAAAAATCATACATAAACATATATGAGAACTATAGATTCAAAACACCAGAGCAAAGACACACCAACCAGAAGCAATCTGTGAAACAGAAGGATTTCACACACTTCACTCACGAAGACCGGACAACGTAATTGTCGTCAAGTTGAAAAGGACAGAAACAATCATTGAAGTGGCTGTACTCATAGAAACAATCCCCAATGTGGCTGTAACTCATAGAAACAATTCTCGATATGGCTGTACTCCTAGAAACAATCCCCAATGTGGCTGTAACTCCTAGAAACAATTCTCGATGTGGCTGTACTCCTAGAAACAATTCTCGATGTGGCTGTACTCATAGAAACAATTCTCGATGTGGCTGTACTCCTAGAAACAATCCCCAATGTGGCTGTAACTCATAGAAACAATTCTCGATGTGGCTGTACTCATAGAAACAATTCTCGATGTGGCTGTACTCATAGAAACAATTCTCGATGTGGCTGTACTCATAGAAACAATTCTCGATGTGGCTGTACTCATAGAAACAATTCTCGATGTGGCTGTACTCATAGAAACAATTCTCGATGTGGCTGTACTCATAGAAACAATTATCGATGTGGCTGTACTCATAGAAACAATTATCGATGTGGCTGTACTCCTACAAACAATTCTCGATGTGGCAGTATTCATAGAAACAATTCTCGATGTGGCTGTACCCATAGACAGAAACAATCCTCGAAGTGGCGGTATGTAGACAGAAACAATCATCTATGTGGCTATACCCATAGACAGAAGCAATCCTTGATGTGGCTGTACCCATAGACAGAAACAATCCTTGATATAGCTGTACCCTTAGACAGAAACAATCATCGATGTGAATGTACCAGGATAGAGAAACAATCATGGATGTGACCCTACCCGTAGAGAGAAACAATCATCGCTGTGGCTGTACCCATTTCAGTCCTTGTAAACTTTTGAAGGTTTTAGAAACTACAATGGTAGACTTGAGAGACGTGAGTTAAAAAGTCAGTATGGTAGAGAGATGTGAGTTACAAGGTTTCAGTGGTAGACTAGAGAGACGTGAGTTACAGAAGTCACAATGACAGTCTAGAGAGACGTGAGTTACAGAAGTCATAATGGTAATCTAGAGAGACGTGAGTTACAGAAGTCACAATGGTAGTGTGACTTTTTCTAAATAATACAAATATTTAATTAAATATTTTAATTCTTAACTATTTTGTATAAATTGTAACCAAGTAAAATTTATTCCTACTGTTACATGGAATTGTAAACAATATAATTCCTAAAACAAATTGAAAGAAGAATCGCCTGTGCTATGGCTAGTGATTATGTCATTGGAATGTTTGGAATGTCACAGCTGCACGCTTTAACCACACTTCAATAGAGACAAATTGCCATCGGTCATGATATGCCACTGCATAAATAGGATTAAAACCCTCGCACAGCTGACCTACATCTGAATCATAGGCCAGTGCCAGCTGATCATACCTAATGAGTCTATTGTTAGCAAACATGAAAGATTTGACTCCTTTTGAAAACACGAGACTGCAACTCAAGTTTACCAAATTAACTTAATCTCGCCAGAGGGCTGATGCTATGACGTCACCGTGAATACCTTATGATTCTAGAACCTTCTGGAACGTGTCAGACCAAAAGTATAAATATTCCATATGCGCTCTAACAAGACACTACGTAAAATTACTATGTCCCAAATTTATACTGGTTTTTGTTCAGTGAGAAGGCCAAGAAAGTATGTCTGGAAAAGTTATAAGATTATCATGTAAAACTAAACTCTTGTCGAAAGTATCCTTGTGTGACTTTACTGTAATGTAATTATTAAGTATTGTAAAATTCATTTTTGTATTTTTCACATAGGTCTAGATGACAAAGTGAATTATAAATACTATTTTCTATAAAGTTTAAAGCCTAATAAGTTAATGAGGCAATTGTATATCTTTGATTGGTAATATAATTGAATGTAAAGGTATATGTCAATGTTATGACAGCAATGGATAGACTTAAGAGACATTGTTAGGAGAGAGCTGACACATGCATTTGTTTATTGTGCAATGCTTCAAACCAATTCTGAAGTTCTGAAGTTCCGAGTTCCAAATTCTGAGTTCTGTGACCAGTAAGTTCTGTGTTCAGTGTCATGACCAGTTCAGTGTCCAGTTCTGTTTCCAGTTTTGTGTTACCAAGTTGGTGGTGACAAAAGTTCTGTAACAAGTGGTTTGGAACCAATCTATCAAAGTCTACATTGGAATCCACAATTGATTTGTAACATGTAATTGATGTCTGTGCTTCTACAGCCTTTCCAGTCTTGAGGAAGGGAGAACAAGCAAAAGATACCGCTGATGTAACTGGTCGTCATTCTTGCCATTTTGAATTATTCCAGTGACAGGATAATTGTGAGTTTGTATGAGATGTGAAACCATGAGAACCGAATGATTCAATATATGTGGTTCAGTCATACTTTGCATCAATAATGATCTTAGCAGCCGACAATCTGCATCTGTAACCCTACACACCATGGCAGCTTCATTGATGAGCCCACACCAACAAACACATAAAAATCAGGTGAATTTGTGTCCAGCTCTCAAACCATGTTGTAACGTTTTTTCTGATTACTATTTTCCTATTTCTTATTAAATGTTAAGTTAAATGTATTAGTAAAGATATAGTTTATTAGAACTCTTATTCAAAGACTTGCAGAAAAGACTATGAACAATTTAGAAGTCTTATGAACTTGAATCTGAATGAAATTTTCTTGATAGAAGATTTAAATTGTTGATTAACAAAACCTAACGTATATTTATAACTTCGTGATTTTCTTTGTAGATATTGTATGATTAATTTTGTTGATTATTTAGTTATACATAGTTAATAAAATATTGTTGATTTTACTTTCTAACTTTGGCTAAATTAATTAAAAGGAAGTATGCAGGCTTGAGGGGTGGGGGCAGCCAAATACACTTTAATCTTTTAACAAGTAAGTCGCACATACTTTTGGGAAAGTACTTCTCAAGCTGGTAAAGGGACATGGGGGGGGGGGGGCGAGAGTGGAGATGCTGTAATACCTAGCATAAATATTAACGTGCAGGAAGTATTTCACTCAGGACGAGTAACACCTAGAAGAGGAGAACAATTAGTGTGATTGTTGATTCTAGGGCTTGACTTAGTCTCCCTGACTGCGAAGACGAAGACCCCATCAACTATTGAATTAACTATGTTAATAAAATATAATTAAGTATATTAATTCAATCGGGTGATTGTCATTAATTGTCATTAATCATTTAAAACACACACAAACAAACACACTTTCATATTCCAAAATTTAGTATAAGCAACACATTTCTCTAAAATGTGAACAGTGGAACCAAATGTGGAACTAGATGTGAATCGCTTAGTATCATCACTGTACAAGAGTGGGATGCAGGATAACAACTGATATCACTAAATTGGAACTATTCACATTAAAAAGAAGTGGTCTAAGATCAGAGCCTTCTGGGATACCATACCAGTGATTATCTGGGTTACTATATATACTATTTACTTGAGCCATTTATTTTCAGACAGATATCATCTGAAGCAAGATAAAGTAAGAACCCATCACATTTCTTTTTCTGTGAACATCCTGAATGTACCAAAAACACATGAACTACACCTGTTTTCGACATGAGTGCTGTCTGAGTGTCAAACCTACATTACATCATCATCAATACTTCCCTTTCTACTCTCATTTTTCAGTCGAAATATTTATATATCTGACATATCTAAGTCCCGTTTTAAGAACAGAATACAACCGTTAGCCCGAATGACGTGGAGTTATAATTTGTTTTGTGTGTCTAGTGTAATTAATATGTCTAATATGTGTCTAATGTGTCCAGTATGAACAGAATATTTGTAAGCATCTTCTTAGTCTAATGTACTTAATATGATCAGCATGTCTAGTACGGTGAGTGTGTCTAGTTTATTTAACATCATCAACACGTCTAGGGGTGGGACTTGTGACTAGTGTGTCTAGTACTATCTGGTGACTCTCAATGGAATAGAACGTCTAGACTCTAGCGTGTCATACAAGTCTAGTGAATCTAGTATGATCAATAATCAAAATATCCAGTGCATCATAAATCAATGTCCAGGGTGTTCAGTAAGATCACTGACACGAAGAATTCAAGATGATGTTGGCTTCGAATTGTCACGTGACATGTGGAAGGTCGATTGAAATTGTTAAGAGGCAAACGAAAAGACCCCTTTCAACTTAAACGACCGTGCAGGCCTGTCTGAGCTCAAACCCCTTCCCCATCCCGCACTTCCATCCCTTGATGTAGGATTCTGATTGTTCTCTCACTGTACGACCAACTTCATCACTAATGAGAGTTACTTGTTAGAGCACGGGAAATTACATAATATAAATCTGTTCATATCCCCTTCCCGTTCTCTCACTCTCTCCCCATCCCACTTCATAACACGATTCTGGCAGAAATTCCTGATGCATTCCAGCCAAAGGTGTCAGGCACAAATATCAAATTAAAAACACCTCACCGAACGTAAGGAAGCTTTTAGACTCATTCATTGAGGACTGGCATTAGTTTTCATCCCCGCCCCCATGCGTACGACAATCATTTAACTCATTAAGAGTGCGGCGTTTAGCAAGTGCAATTATACACATAGGAAAACATCCCACTAACAGGAAAGATCACACATTAATAGGGGAGATAATGCATTCGTCACAGGGTTCTACACTTTACTGCATTATTTAAAGGTGTCATTGTCAGTCTTTGAAGTCGTTCCAAATGAAAATAGAAAATGCACTGCTCTTACTTTATTTGTTATTTGAATACTGTTATTGAGTTTCCAAAACCTCTCTCTGTTTATTAATTCTTGTTTATTAATAATACATATTATGGCCAATGTAGTGGTTTATACAAAATGAGTAATTTATTCCCACTATTTAATCTCGGAAACCAGTACCTACAATTCGTTTACTACATTATTTTATTAAGTTCATTAGATGAGTGTTTTGTTTATTTAACTGACATTAACAGAATTAGCAATTGTGATTAGTTTTAGTTTAAGTCACTATATTTCATGATCAATGGAATGTCCAAGACATATGTCCAATAGTGAATAAGGTACTGGCCTTATAGCTAGAGCTTCTGATCAGTGTCAGTGAGGTACTGACCTTACAGTTAGAGCTATATATCAGTGTCAATGAGATACTAGCTTACAGTTAGAGCTATATATCATTGTCAATGAGGTACTGGCCTTACTGTTAGAGCTATATATCAGCATCAGTGAGGTACTGGCCTTACAGTTAGAGCTATATATCAGTGTCACTGAGATACTGGCCTTACAGTTAAAGCTATATATCAGTGTCATTGAGACACTGGCCTTACAGTTAGAACTTCTAATCAATGTGATAGGTACTTTCTTTACAGCTAGAACTTCTAATCAATGTGATAGGTACTTTCTTTACAGCTAGAGCTTCTAATCAATGTGATAGGTACTTTCTTTACAACTAGAACTTCTAATCAATGTGATAGGTACTTTCTTTACAGCTAGAACTTCTAATCAATGTGATAGGTACTTTCTTTACAGCTAGAACTTCTAATCAATGTGATAGGTACTTTCTTTACAGCTAGAACTTCTAATCAATGTGATAGGTACTTTCTTTACAGCTAGAGCTTCTAATCAATGTAAGAGTGGCAGCGACATTATAAGTGAAATGATGCGGTAATGATAAATAACACTCTACAGATAATGACACACATTGCAGAACTAACAGAAGAGTCATAAATGACACTGGCAGTAGGACATTTATTTCAGTAGAGTCACCGGTAGCCGTCATCCAAGAGATAACCATTTGCCAATCTGGCAGACCAACGCTAACTGTCATGGTAGTCAGTGCCTTTTATCTCAAAACGGGTGGGACATTTGGAAACCTTGATCGAACGGACTGCTATATTTTATAAGAGAATAGCATCACATCAACTGTGGTAACTGGACAGACATAACACATATTACAATACTAGCAGCACATCAGTTGTGGTAACTGGACAGACTGCTACACATATTACAATACTAGCAGCACATCAGTTGTGGTAACTGGACAGACTGCTACACATATTACAATACTAGCAGCACATCAGTTGTGGTAACTGGAAACAACAGTGACACAATGCCTGCAGGCCAATGATTACAACACCATCATCACACCGGTAGAGCTTCAGAAGTATTCATCAGGCAGTTGTAAGCATTGTACTTTGTCATCAATAACAATCATAAGACAGTCAACCTATTCGCCATTGGGACAGAACAACATTCATCACATATGTGGCACGCCATCAGTAGCATTCATCGAACAGAGATCACCATTCTTCATAACACTGACAGGCTATCAGTAGCATTCATCGAACAAAGATCACCATTCATTATCACAGATTATTTATTATAAATATTGTTCATACAAATCACTTATTCGAAACTTGATTATCAATTAATCATTATGATTAGTTTTTTTTAATTCGTTATTCCGTTGTAAAATAAAGCATAATTACTTGTTCGTCTATTTGTTTATTGACTTGCTTGTTTTTTTTTAGTTGGAATGTATTTATAAAAAATATTCAAATAAAATATCAGTAATTGTTGTTGATTTGTAATTAAATAACTAAACAGAACCAAATCATTTCTATCATTTGTTAGTTTACTGGTCTGTTCTCTTGCGCTTAAATACACAGTAAAAAAAAATTATGACAATCATTGTCAAAGCATTTCTTTACATATGCAGCAATAAGAAATATTAGTTAACATTTTCTTGCATACTGATATAGTTTAGTAAAGCCACAAATAACGATACATTTGACTTACTATGACGAAAGACACTATTATTTCAGAGCAAGACCATCAAACACACACGCAAGTAACGATACATTTGGCTTACTGTGACGAAAGACACTATTATTTTAGAGCAAGACCATCAAACACACACGCAAATAACGATACATTTGGCTTACTGTGATGAAAGACACTATTATTTCAGAGCAAGACCATCAAACACACACATGCATGAGCGCGCGAACACACAGACACAGGCATATATTTCTTTTCATTACCCCCTTCACGAATGAGTCATTAACAATCACGTTTTGTCAAATGAAGTTGACGAAATGTTGAGCTTAAGCCTACGTTAATAATAAAGTTGGATAAGAAATCAGTTCCATGATAATTATACTAATTCATGATGAAATTGTCGACAAGTCTGAAATTTGTTTCTGCTCTGGGTCGATTTTGCTCTTTTTGAATAAACAAAGAAAATTTCCCCTTAAAGAAACATACAAATGTCGACATTTAATTTTGTCTGGAGCAATGATGCGTATGTCAATTTAATTGAGCTAATCAATAACTCAAGCTGAACGGCGCGTGTCTGGTCTCTGTCCATTATTAACGGCTCCAGGTCGATATCTAGACTGACGTATTATTAATAGCGGGACTAATAGTCACGTGGCATTCTTGAGGCGACATCTAGGCCGTAAATAACAATCCGGGGCCAAGTGCGTTATAAATAACCTGCATTAAGTCATTTTCAAACGAAGTCAGACGGCTACAAATAAACAGTAAACAAGATGTGCTATTGGTACACTTGTACTTAGAGTTTTCCGTAATTTGTCGTTTATTGGTGAACATGTACTTAGAGTATACATACCTTTGATATGTGTAGTGTAGTGTACCAATATCAATGTGTGTCAGTGTGTAGTGTGCATTTGTCAAAAATGTAGTGTGTCACGTTCAGTGTCAGTGTAGTGTGCAATTATCAATGTGTAGTGTGTCAATATCAGTGTGTAGTGAAGTGTGCTAATATATATGTTAGTGCAGTACAGTGTAGTGTGCCAATAACAAAGTGTGTCATTGTGTAGTGTACTGTGCCAATATCACTGTGTGTCAGTGTGTAGTGTAGTGCATTAATATCAATATGTAGTGCAGTGTGCCAATATCGATGTGTGTTAGTATGTAGTTTAGTGTGTTAATATCATTGTGTGTCAGTGTGTAATGTAGTGTGCTAATATCAATGTGTGTTAATGTGTAGTGCAGCGAAGTGTGTCTATATCAATGTATGTCAGTGTTTAATGTAGTGTGCTAATATCTGTGTATAGTATAGTTTTGTAATATCATTGTGTCAATGTGTAGTGTAGTGTGCTAATATTAATATGTAGTCTAGTGTGCCAATATCCATGTGTATCAGTGTGTAATGTAGTGTGCTAATATAAATATGTAGTGTACCAATATCAATGTGCATTTTAGTGTGCTAATATCAATGTGTAGTATAGTGTGCCTATATCAATGTGTGTCAGAGTGTAGTGCAGCGTGCGAATATCAATGTGTAGTACAGTGTAGTGTGGTGTGCCAATATCATTGTGTGTCAAAATGTGTAGTTTAGTGTTGGGCAATATACATTTGTAGTGTAGTGCAGTGTAGTGTGCAAATATCAATGTGTGTCAGTATATAGTGTGCTAATATCAATGTGTAGTGTAGCGTGCCAATGTTAATGTATGTCAGTGTGTAGTGTAGTGTAGTGCAGTGCAATGTAGTGTGCCAATATCAATGTGTAGTGAAGTATAGTGTAGTAATATCTTTGTGTGTCAATCTTTAGTGTAATTTCTAATATCAATGTTATGTAGAGTAGTGTAGTGTAGTGTGATACATTCAACGTTCCACAAAAGAATGTAAAGATCTAGATGTATCCACCCATCCACCTATCCACAGATCTTTTTATTTGTCTCTCAGTATTTCTCTAACTATCCATCCTCTGTCTAAATGATTATCTGTCTGAAATACACCTTTGCCTCTGTGTCTGCCTGACTGTCCATCTGTCTCTCCCTCTCTCCATCCAGTAGCAGAAGATGAAAAAATGTACCTAGAAGGCCAATTTCATTTTATACGTCTTTGATTGTCACGAACATATAAAAATATAAACACATGTAAACTAGGTCCAATCTACTTCTAGGTCCACTTCACGTATACTCATAACAAAAATTACCTACAAATAAATAAAGCTAGCCATTGTTCGAGTTTATTCATATGTGATCTGATATCGCGGCAGCCCAACTTCATCGGACAGAATTATAGGTACGTTTTTTCTGACATAAATCTGTCAGTAGCAAGACAGCTTATCAACATTAAATGCAGATTTCTGGCAATTAAGAATACTTCCTGCCGTTCTAATGGCATATGCGGCTCGAAGGCCGGCATTATGCTTGCACCAGTCGCACGCAACATACTGCCAGTTAATTGACGGCTCTGACTTTCAAGCTGTGCAGTATGAGACGCTAATGCACCTGGGACCAAACTGACAAGATCGCAAGATATCGGGGATTTTTTCTCTGTTCCTCTCTCTCTCTTCCCTCTCCCATACCCCACCCGCTTAGTCAGTCATAGGTAGAGGTTTAGCCGTAGATACAAGTTAGGAATTAGTTAGTGTTTGGGATTATACTGACAGTCTCGTCTTTGATCTGATTACTGAGTTTGAGAAAGCATTCCAGCGTAGCGTCATTAATTGACAGTTGGCAATTCAGAAATTAAATCTACCTTTGACTGCTAATTATCTGCCTATTATCGGAGACTTCAAAAGGCAAAACATTCGGGTAACTATCACCTTAAAATGTGGTTACATATCAGATGCTTAAAAATACAAAAAAAAGGAAAGAGGAGAAACTGGGTCTATTTCACACCGCATTCATTCATGGGTCCACGCAGTTTCGCGATTGTGACCCCTCGCATTATTATTGTGTTCAGTGAACTGAAGCCATAAGACTGTTGCTGAGAAGAGTTATCTGCAAACATGGCCGCTGAACATCAAAAGCAGACGAACGTGATTCAACTTACCAGATTTGATCCATGGCCACGAAGTTAAAATTCGCCGGGGCCCTCCCTTGAACCGCCGTAGCTTTTCCGGCGGCAGCCATTTAAAACCAAACAGTAGTATTAGATTTCCGAATGAACTTAAATGGATTCCGGATAGGATAATCTCAGTCAATGCTGATTTCTTTGCCTACACGTCTACTCGGCTCAACCGCAAAGGTTAATGTTTCCACAAAAGGCTTTCTGGCAGCCTTCGTGTGCTGCCATGGCGACCGGGCACGACACGTCTTGTACGGGTAACATACTACATTAGGGTGTGTTTGTGTGTGTGTATGTGTGTGTGCTTAAATGTAGGCCTAATGCCAGTAATTGAGCTTGGCTAAATGTGTTTGTGCTATTGAGTGTGAAGGTAGTATAGCATTTGTGCGTGAATGTGTGTGTGTGTGTGTGTGTGTGTGTGTGTGTGTGTGTGTGTGTGTGTGTGTGTGTGTGTGACAGTGAGAAGAGGAATAAGGGGGGGGGGTCTCTTCGTAAAAAAAAAAAAAATGAATGAACACACGATGTTTATTTCTAAGTGGGAGAGCTGTTTACCTACTTCCTGCGTACTTCATACAATGACAAATTGACGAGAGTTATGCCCCCACAATAACTATGTGCATTGACTTTCACAAGGGTTGTTTTATACTCGTGCTATTTTAGTCTCAATAGACTGAAGTGACGCGACATTTATACTTTCACGGTGTAAGCGTGGGTCGACAGACTTGTATTTCGTTGTTGTACATATTATTGATTGTCTCAAAAAAAAACTTTATGTACATATGTAGTCGTTTGTTTTTACTAATATACTCTATGAGTGCATACAGCTTAAGAACTAAAACTAAAAAGTAATATATTTTATGATTGCATACTGCTTAAGAACTAAAACTAAAAAGTAATATACTTTATGATTGCATACAGCTTAAGAACACGAATATTCAAAGAGCGGTACTGGTCACATAATGTCTCCAAGAAAGTGAATACTGAAACTACTGTTTCCTTCAACGAATGCTTTTTCTTTCAGAGCGCTGTACTGGTGACCAGAATGTCTCCAGAAACATGGGCCAGTGTGAGTCTGTCATTAAGCTACTTTGCAATTAGTGCAGGCATATGACACATCATTGTTATTACTTAGATTCCTTTTATTAAATGATTGTTTCATCCTACTTTGAATGTCATATGACACAAATCGTTGACTAATGGAGCATGTTTTTGATGCATCGCTTATTAAAAAGAAATAAATATGCGTTTGAGTTAGTGTGTGTTCTTATATCTGTACGTGCTTACAAGTATGTTTGCACATCTGTGTGGTGTGTGGTTTCAAACTCAATGCGTTTCAGATGATTTAACTGTATTCAGCACTAAAGCAAGAAACACTTCAGGAACGTCAGAATTACAGTTATCACTGATATTAAAATCGTCACAGCTTTCATCACCGTTGCCGTCACCTTCGATTTTGATTGTTAAGAGCAGCTCAACAATTTATCTGAGATAACAACGAGAAAGATTATGATTGTAACTGACGAATGTGAAGATATTGTTGGAAAATGATCTTTAGACATATTTAAATCTCTAACAGAGAGACAGAGACAGAGGGAGAATAAACTTAAATAAATATAAATCGGATTCATGTACACACAGATTCAAATACAGATACGTGAGCACACATGCGCGCGCACACACACACACACACACACAACACATACACAAACACAACAAAACACACATACACAACACATACACAAACACAACAAAACACACACACACACACACACACACACACACACACACACACACACACATTTGCCCACAATTCATTAGCACATGAAAGAAGTCGTTGTAGCGGACCCTAGCAACAATCATTTATCAGCACGAACTTGCAGCAAGTGTCAAAGAGTGGCGCTCCACAGATCGCTGACAGTATCATTGATCCTTGCTTATCTAGGCAACGATTAGAATTGCCCAGTAATATCAAGTGGCACAGTGGCCACCGCAGGAGCTCTTTGATACTCCAAGTTTTTGCTCTCTGAATTCATCGCAGTCACGTTGTTCTGGTGATATGAAATGAGATACGCAAAGTCCTTTAAATAATTCAAATAAAAATCGAAACACAACGCACACTACGTCTCCAGTATGACTCTGTAACCGTGGGCTACTGGAAATTAGATCCAAAGTTTGTTTATGGTTGTGTTCATTTTCACAAATATTACTGAGTTTGGGTTTTTATTAAAACTAATTTACAGTACCTTGAGGAAAGTATCTCTGCTAAAGCCTCCTTTTATATAGTTATTTGCCATTTCGATATTGTAATAATCTTACTAAATCAAGACTGCATGTCAGGGAGCTTTCTCCATGGAGATTACCGCACACAGTAATTACCGTAATTATTAAAAAAACATCCAATGTCTGCCGTAGGTTGAAGTGCATGGAGGTACTCAACCTTTGTTTCGTGTGCACTGTCTGGGTGACGCAGCATTTGTGGTACCGTCCAAGACCAGTTAAGAAATGTCCATTTGTGGTACCGTCCAAGACCAGTTAAGAAATGCCCATTGCGTTCAGACCGTGTTATGGAAGACAGTTACCGTCCAAGACCAGTTAAGAAATGCCCATTGCGTTCAGACCGTGTTATGGAAGACAGTTACCGTCCAAGACCAGTTAAGAAATGCCCATTGCGTTCAGACCGTGTTATGGAAGACAGTTACCGTCCAAGACCAGTTAAGAAATGCCCATTGCGTTCAGACCGTGTTATGGAAGACAGTTACCGTCCAAGACCAGTTAAGAAATGCCCATTGCGTTCAGACCGTGTTATGGAAGACAGTTACCGTAGCTCTCTTTTTCACTTTTTGTTGATAGTTGATAACTGTAGAAAGAGAACTTTTAGGTCTCTGATTGCTTAATTTCTAAGGTCCTGACGGAGGTCATGAACGAATGCTTCACGTAAGCATTCCAGATATTTGAGGTGGCGAGAGCCAGGCGCCCTCCATATTGTGTTCATGATCAGCCTACCCTTTGTTGAAGGTCTTGTGAACCATCGTGTTGATATTTGCTAGGTAGTGTCATTACATCTTCATATTAATATTCAATATTTTCCTAAGTTTGCATTTGCATATTTCGAAAAAGATATATTGTATATTTGATTACGAAATATATATTAACGAATATCTTGAGTGTTGATACTTTTGTGTTATCTAAATTTATTAAGCAACTTGACGGTATGTGAATTCGATTAGCTCTAGTGGGGAGTGTTACTGTAAGCTGGTGTTAGTGCATGTGTGCCCTGCGGTAGAGTACAGCTTTCATGGGCACACTGTGTTTGAACTTAGATGAATGTATATTTAGAACGTTAATTAACTTTGCTTTGGCATGTAGAATACTAGTAAGTTAATATGAGTTAAAATAGTTGCGCGAGCGAGTGTATGGTCTTAGGACCACTGGACCCCTGCTACTCCCGTCATAGAACCAAACTGTATTGATTAAAGATCTCTTACTTTTCATTTCATTAATTATTAATTAATTATGAAGTAAAACCAAACTGTATTGATTAAAGATCTCTTAATTTTCACTTCATTAATTATTAATTAATTATGAAGTAGAACCAAACTGTATTGATTAAAGATCTCTTAATTTTCATTTCTAAAGGAAATGCAAAATCAACCAGCAAGTCCTTCTTTTACTAGACTGAATACTGATAGAGGAAATGCAAAATCAACCAGCAAGTGGTGAAATGTTACTAGAGTAGATACTGATTTGCACATAAACATGCATGAAATAGTGACGTCATTTTTCTGGTAAACGACCTACCAAGAATGCCAAATCTATGTTAAGACTTTAGAAAGTGTTGGCTAAGTAATTTGTCGCAGGTTTAATTATCCTTTGTGTGCTGAAGATGACAGACGATTAAAAAAAAAAAAAATTCTTAGTCCTTGACAGAGAGAATCGTTGTGATTCCTGACAGTTGGTAACAGTTGAATAAATTTTGATAAAAACTTTATTAAATAGTCACTTATCGTATGCAATAAGGTAATGTCAATTAAAAGTTTGATGAAGTCAGTAATATACTAGTAGTAAAGTTATATTTTACCAGAGCAAAAATATTTTGTAGCTTTGAAGAAAGATTTACGGTATATGCCTTTCACTGACAGAGTAAACATATTAAAATGTAATTGATTTAAATGGTAAAAATCATTATTTTTTTGCGTGAAACATATGATTCAATGTACGAGTAATGAAATATTCCTTATATTTTATCTAATAAATATCTCTGTGTCACTTTGTTTATGAAAGCAATTAGTATAGAATGTATTATATAAAGTAGTTTAAATGTTTAGCAACCTCCAGGGGACGGTGTGAACCGTGACACTTCGGGAGAGTTAACCACGCCTCCACACAACCCTTTAGCTCTCGTTGGTAGTGAATCACCCAGCCCATCTTGTATATGTAAGTGGAGGTTTGCCCTAAGTGTGTGTATGTGGGGTCAACACCCCTCCATGCAAAATCTCAGTTTCCATGAGGCCGTATTTCGGGTCACACAGTTGCCTATTAGAGAATATTTTAACTGAATGTGTCTCCACCAAACTGTGGTACGAAACATTAGTCATCAGTAAATACTGAATCTTGACTGTTAGAGTCTGTTAATTGTTTTCTCTTGTGAGCATATGATATTAAAAATCTCCTTTGTAAATATGTTACGTTTCCAGTATTTATTTAGAGACCCTGCTTAGGAAATTATAGAACTTTAATTTACTATTTAAATTAATTCCCTCTCGTTTAATCTAAACAGACTGGCTGCTCAAATCATCATTGACTAAATTAAAAATGCATCTTTGTAGTCTAGATCACAGATTTACGAACTGATAATTTGCGTACATTAGCTAGATTGGAGATCGTTAAAAACTCTCTTAGATTCATATGCATTCATTACGTCATTCGTTTAGCTCAAACAGCCCCCATCCAATCCACGTTTTTTGGTCTATACCATACAAATTACTACAAAAAGAGGTTCTTAACAAGATGAAATAAGATTTAATAAGTTTAACAATTAACAGCAACAATTAATCACAGCACGAAGTCTAGATTCCATACAAATGTTATTTCTTGCTCTATCGTCATAGTTATTTGTTTTAACGAGAATTTCTGCCAAAATATTCACTTGATCCTGGACCACAGTAGATATACTTAACTACACTCTTGGTGCATGTGGGGTTCAACTGGTTAGAACTTGTCCACATCACTGGCTCATCGTCAGTACTGCATAGCATAACAGTCAATCTTCCACTCAATTACTGCATCGCTAATGTACTTGCGACGATCGACGATGTTAACCGTAGTTAACACAATGTACTTCAACGTAGTTTAGTTCACGTATGGGTCATGAAGATACCCGAGTCGGCGTACGACTCAAGAAGTACGAAGGTAGAGAGGAATAACATAAGAACCCGGCTGAAACAAAGGATTTGGGCTCTGTAACTATTTGCGTCTATATTCGCAAAACCCAAGCACATGTTTCTTTGTTTAAGGTTCTGAATTTAGAATCTTTGACTATCGTGTCGTTTACAATTCAAATATGGTTATATTTAAATATACATTGTGGTTCACATGTGTGTTACATATAACGTTACACGAACGTATGAATTCCCAAATATTTACAGCATTAAAAATTGGAATTCACACAAGGATTAATTCAAAATGAAGCATGAATGATTTACAATTTTACACGAAAAATTATATGCAAGAACAATTTGAATTACAAAGAAGAATTCACCACGTGCACAGACATACTGGCGGCACTATGGAATTTAAGATTTATATAAATTAAAGATAAGAAGGAGTTACAATAATTTATATACAATAACTTTTAGATTTGTCCTTTTACATCGAAACAAGTGCTTTGGCTAAAATAGCAATAAGCTGCACAAAATACATACATCAATTCAATTACAAAATACAATCAACAAATGCAATGATATAGTGTAAGAAGTAGACGTGTTATTGTTACCTCTTAAAAGTAGATTTACTGCTCTAGCGGGTTCTTTCTTTCGACTCTCTCATACGACTCTGGTATGCGGCGGGACGGAGCTAATGCAGCTGTCTTGTGCGTCTGCCGATCTGGGAGTGAGTACGGATTTCGCGCGTGTGATCATATTTTATAAAACTGCATTGAACGCATCACGTGACCGCTCACGTGGTATGTTGTTGATCTCGAAGGTGCTGGACACTGGCCTAAAGTTATGCAACAATCTGACCTTGCTAGAAGCTTCTCGATACTGATGTATCACGGGTGAATTTCAACAAAGGTCCCTTCAAAATTTTAATTTTGAAAACGAGCAATTGGGTCACGAGGCCATGACACAGAATTTGTCACACTCGTCACAAAATACAATTTTTATTATTGGCTTTAGGTCATGCATTGTTAACACATTTTATTTCATCAAACAGATATGGTTATCATTGTGGAATTAAATAATATTATTTTATAAACAAGACACGAAAAATCAGAGGAGTGCGGCTGGGAGGGATCGATGTCAGAGTGACAGCACATGTATATATATAAATTAGAAGTAAGTTTAATTTCGTGAACTATTTAACCCTTTTCGTCTTACATCAGCAGTGCAGCAACGCTCCTCTTCCACAGAACTACGTCAGTTAACTGTTCTAATCATCAAGTACTTAGATCCAGGATTTTAATGGGATTATTTCAAGTAATTATAGTTAGAGCCAGGGCTTTAAATGGGATTATTTCAAGTAATTATAGTTAGAGCCAGGGCTTTATATGGGATTGTTTCAAGTAATTATAGTTAGAGCCAGGACTTTACATGTGATTATTTCAAGTAATTATAGTTAGAGCCAGGGCTTTACATAGGATTATTTCAAGTAATTATAGTTAGAGACAGGGCTTTACATGAGATTATTTCAAGTAATTATAGTTAGAGACAGGGCTTTACATGGGATTATTTCAAGAAATTTTAGATAGAGCTACGATATTTGAGTATACCGAGTTTGAACACTAGAACTGCTTGAACTGACTAATCAAGGTACTAAAGCATTTAGAGCTAGAGTTGTTTCCTCTCAATGTGACGAGCAACAAACTAGCTAGATCTACAGCCACTTCAACTGACTGTTCAAGGACTAAGGCATTAAGAGCTAGAGCTGCTTCATCTCAATGTATTGAGCAACTAAGTAACTAGAACTAATACTTCAACTGAAGTATTGACTTCAAACTGACTGTTCAAGGACTAAAGCAGTAAGAACTAGAGCTGCTTCATCTGAATGCTAAGAAAAAAAACTCTATAGCATGCAAGACACTAGACAGAATCGGTTTGGCCATCCCATAGGCAGATTTATCAGGCCAGAATGAATATTACAAATGTTGTTCTTTCAGCAAAATCTAATTTTTCAGTACACGAATCAGTTAAATTACCATAGGTGTTCTGCACAACAGATTTGACAAGAAATAAATCTTAACCACTTTCTTTATCGTAATCCACTGCATACAAGCTACCAGACCAATTCGCAATTATGTTTCCATGGCAAGGTGAAAACTATTAAAGAGCACTCTGCCAGCATCCCACTATCTAAATTGCTATTTTACAGCCATGAATTTCAACCTTTGCCTTTCACAAAATTTCGTGCTATTACCTGTCGATTTCGAATAATCATGCAACCTGAGTCCGCAAAAAAAAAATGCATAGATGGCGTACTACTTGTTCGTAATGATGTCATAAATACATTTCCTTCTCGAAACGTGTTCTTATCATTTCTAACAGAGCTATTGCAAATTCTCTTTAAAAAGAAAAAACTAACAATTTCTTCCTAAATGGAAAACTGTCACCCAATCCAAATCTTCTGTCAAATGTTGTGAAGGGAAAAGAATAACATTTTATGATTCAGTGTGCCCCTCACTTAAATCACTAGAATCATTAGGTGTGCCCCTCACTTAAATCGCTTCAATCATGCAGTGTGCACCTCACTTAAATCACTGGAATTATTACGTGTGCCCCTCACTTAAATCGCTTCAATCATGCAGTGTGCACCTCACTTCAATCACTGGGATCACTCACTTCAATCACTTGAATCTATCAGTGATCTTCAATCAGTTTACTGTACCTAATACTATACTAAATTCCCTTTTAAATTGGTCATAAACGTCTCTCTGTTGCGATGGGAAGATTTCAGTTCTTACAATTCGTGATCCATTTGCAACTTTCCACATGACTGACCCTGCTGGACAGAGCTATTGTCCAACTCTGCTAGATAAAGCTACTGTCTCCAGGATTCATATTGTATCCATGGGACTGCTTTATCTTGATTCAGACCAAACCTATCGGAAGCAAAACAAATTTGATCTGTAAAGGGCAGACAATCCATCTCAAAATTGTTTACGTTATAGTTTCCTCACGATTCTGTCCACGAACAGTTTTTGAAAATTCTATGTGACATCCCCTCTATCTAGTTTTATACCCTGGTATGTTGTTCCTCAACAATTGTACACCGTGTTGTGTAGTTAGCCAACTGTACAAATCAAGTTGCCCAAATGAATCCAAATGAAATCGCTTCAACCATCCAAATTGTAGACATGTGCCTCTGGTGCTAAGATTTAGGACGACGAATAATAAGAGACACGAAAGATGATAAAACCGGAAGTTATGATTGCTGCTCTAAAAGGGTTCTTAAATCCTTCCCTTTACCAAAATAAATGAATGTGGGTAAATTGAATGTTTGTCAATCACTTAGAAAATATAAATTTATATTTTAACCAAAAAAAATAAAAGTATCCATTTCTTTACAATAATACTTCTGGAGACGGATATCTGGAGCTGAGACGAATTAGCACCATGAGGAGAGTTTCTTGTTAATGCTACAAATTCTGTGTTACGTTTCCAGTATTTATTTAGAGACCCTGCTTAGGAAATTATGGAACTTTAATTTACTATTTAAATTAATTCCCTCTCGTTTAACCTAAACAGACTGGTTGCTCAAATCATCATTCGACTAAATTAAAAATGCATCTTTGTAGTCTAGATCACAAATTTACGAACTGATAATTTGCGTACATTAGCTAGATTGGAGATCGTTAAAAACTCTCTTAGATTCATATGCATTCATTACGTCATTCGTTTAGCTCAAACAGCCCCCATCCAATCCACGTTTTTTGGTCTATATGCATACAAATTACTACAAAAAGAGGTTCTTAACAAGATGAAATAAGATTTAATAAGTTTAACAATTAACAGCAACAATTAATCACGAGCAGGAAGTCTAGATTCCATACAAATGTTATTTCTTGCTCTATCGTCATAGTTATTTGTTTTAACGAGAATTTCTGCCAAAATATTCACTTGATCCTGGACCACAGTAGATATACTTAACTACACTCTTGGTCGCATGTGGGGTTCAACTGGTTTAGAACTTGTCCACATCACTTTGGCTCATCGTCAGTACCGCTCATAGCATAACAGTCAATCGTCCACTCAATTACTGCATCGCTAATGTACTTGCGACGATCGTTAACCGTAGTTAACACAATGTACTTCAACGTAGTTTAGTTCACGTATGGGTCATGAAGATACCCGAGTCGGCGTACGACTCAAGAAGTACGAAGGTAGAGAGGAATAACATAAGAACCCGGCTGAAACAAAGGATTTGGGCTCTGTAACTATTTGCGTCTATATTCGCAAAACCCAAGCACATGTTTCTTTGTTTAAAGGTTCTGAATTTAGAATCTTTGACTATCGTGTCGTTTACAATTCAAATATGGTTATATTTAATTATACATTGTGGTTCACGTGTGTGCTACATGTAACATTACACGAACGTATGAATTCCCAAATATTTACAGCATTAAAAATTGGAATTCACACAAAGGATTAATTCAAAATGAAGCATGAATGCTTTACAATTTTACATGAAAAATTATAAGCAAGAACAATTTGAATTACAAAGAAGAATTCACCACGTGCACAGACATACTGGCGGCACTATGGAATTTAAGATTTATATAAATTAAAGATAAGAAGGAGTTACAATAATTTATATACAATAACTTTTAGATTTGTCCTTTTACATCGAAACAAGTGCTTTGGCTAAAATAGCAATAAGCTGCACAAAATACATACATCAATTCAAAATACAATCAACAAATGCAATGAATATTGTAAGAAGTAGACGTGTTATTGTTACCTCTTAAAAGTAGATTTACTGCTCTAGCGGGGTTCTTCTTTCGACTCTCTCATACGACTCTGGTATGCGGCGGGACGGAGCTAATGCAGCTGTCTTGTGCGTCTGCCGATCTGGGAGTGAGTACGGATTTCGCGCGTGTGATCATATTTTATAAAACTGCATTGAACGCATCACGTGACCGCTCACGTGGTATGTTGTTGATCTCGAAGGTGCTGGACAATGGCCTAAGTTATGCAACAAATCTGACCTTGCTAGAAGCTTCTCGATACTGATGTATCACGGGTGAATTTCAACAAAGGTCCCTTCAAAATTTTAATTTTGAAAACGCGCAATTGGGTCACGAGGCCATGACACAGAATTTGTCACACTCGTCACATTCTGCTGTCTTCAAATTAATCCCTCATGTTAGTTATAATCATTCCTGGTGTACCATTTTGTCTCCTGAAGAATCTTCAGAAGATTCAAAATACAGAAACTTTGAGACTTTTCTTAAAGCACTAAAATCTGATCATATCACTCCATTTCTCCAAAGTCTTCACTGGCTATACTTATCATGCTGATGAAATACATGTCTTGAGAGACATATATCTTGCGAAAGAAATTATTTGTCTTTAGAGACAATACTTACCATGCTGGTGAAATATATATCTCGAGAGACAATATTTTCCTTGCTGATGAAATAATGTCTCGAGAGACAACAGTTATCCTGCTGATGAAATATACGTATTTCGAGAGAGAACATTTATCTTGATGATGAAATACACATATCTCGAGAGACAACATTTATCTGGCTGATGAAATACTTGTGTCTCGTGAGACAACATTCAACTTGCTGATGAAATACACGTATCTGGAGAGACAACATTCATCTTGCTGATGAAATAACTGTGTCCCGAGAGTACTTTTCAAAATAGATGTGTATCTCAGTTCGAAAAGCCTGCACATTGCGGGCAGATGAACCCTGAAATGTATTTGAACATTTTTGATCGGACGACTTATTCACGTACTTTGCTCAAGAAGGAGAGTACACCATATTGTATGAAATGAGACAGCCATGTGGACCTAGAGCCAGACGGCGAAGAACGCATATAATATGGAAAACTAGATCTCGTCTTGCATTATGTATTTCATCAGCCTGATAAGTATTGTCTCTCGAGACGTGTATTTCATCAGCCTAATAAGTATTGTCTCTCGAGACGTGTATTTCATCAGCCTGATAAGTATTGTCTCTCGAGACGTGCATTTCATCAGCGTGATAAGTATTGTCTCTCGAGACATGTGTACTTCATTAGCATAATGAACATTGTATCTTTAAATGTACAATGGTGAAGTCATTAATTGTCATTAATTTCTTTAGATATCTTTTTATCAAAGTTTGTAAATGCATGCTGGACGCATCCTGCTAATTTAGCTGTATTAGTTTCCTTGTATGTACTTGTTGTAAAGCGCTTGGAGTCTAACACACTCTATAATATCATTGTAAACACATTATTGTTATAACTAGTAGTAGTGTTATTATAATACCCAAAAGTAGATCTACGTTGTCTAAATGCTGAGAGCAGGGCTACTTCATCTGAAAGGCCCTAGAGGTAATTATATGCATTCAGACCCAGTAAGTATAATGCTATATTGAGTGTAATTATATACATTCAGACCCAATAAGTATAATGCTATATTGAGTGTTATTATATGCATTCAGACCCAGTAAGTATAATGCTATATTGAGTGTAAACCAATATTAAGGCCTGAACATGGCTACATCTAAGCAGTCAACATGGACTACACCAGAAACTGAGCTTTGCATACAGCTAAGTAAATATAAAGCAACAACCAGAACAGTATCAAATTAATAAAATTTAATATTTTTTATACATTATTGACACGGATAATTTAATGACAACACATCGCCATGTGTCAGAAATCATAATGCATATTGAACGAAACTGATCCGTCCATGACTCAAATACGGTAAGTTTGCTTTTGATGTGGACAGTTCGTTGTATACGTCCTTTATACGCTCAGATTAAGTCATCAATTTACTTCCAGCGTAAATTAGCCATGAATATGTGTGTATGTATGTGTATGTATGTGTGTGTGTGTGTATGTATTTGTTTGTGTGTGTGTGTGTGTGTGTGTGTGTGTGTGTGTGTGTGTGTGTGTGTGTGTTGTCTGCACTTGAGTGTGTCTATGCCTATTTGTCTGTTATGAAACTGTTTACTTGTGTGTGTGCGTGTCTATATTTATACGTATGTATGTCTGTACATTTGTATGAGTGTATGTCCGTGTATATGTGTAAAATATATGCTTAGAGTTTTCTCTTTAAGAGACACAACTAAATCATGCAAATGTTTTAATGTAGTACGCAAGTGTCTGCTTAGAGTTAAGTCATAAAGGAGACGTCGCTATAGTATACTGTTTACTTTATAAAAAATCAGTGATAAAATGTAGACCTACCTTGCCAAGTCTTTACACTTTATTTCGTCTGTATTTTTATTTTCGAATTTGATTCATTGTTCAGAGGCAAAACTTTTGTGTTATTTGTACAGCTGTTGCTTGATGTCAGTGATTTCATTCCCGTTATTTTAAACAGCAAACCTACCCTCATCATCTTCATCGTCGTCATTATAATCATCATCATTATCACCATCAACTTGTTATTTTTTAAAGTTTCGTGTGCTATTTTGTTAATTATTCTCGGATTAGTGCATATTTCTGAGACAGCCCACTCAAATTTCTGCTATGTTTATACAACATGATTAATTTATTTTATTTTGAAGACAACTGTCTTATGTGCTTTGTTTCTGCGTAACTTCAAATCAGTGGTTTTCTCTGATTTTGTCTTTTATGACGCATGCAGTGTGCTGACTTGAGCAAAAGTTCACTCAGTGACGAGTTTGTCTTCTATGACTCATGCAGTGTGCTGACTTGAGCAAAAGTTCACTCAGTGACGAGTTTGTCTTCTATGACTCATGCAGTGTGCTGACTTGAGCAAAAGTTCACTCAGTGACGAGTTTGTTTAGAACGTATTCAATTTCCAAAGCCTTCCATTGTGACAAGACAGAAATCAGAAAGATGGAAGCCACGAATATTATCGGTACCCCAAAATTAATACAAAATTCTGAAATTCCTTTTTGATTCAGTTTCTCTGACGTGTGAAAATTTTGTAATAAATTACCAAAAATATTTTTTCTTAAATCAAAGGACGTGTTCTCATCCTCTTTTGATTTTATCTCTTTGTGCTCGTTATAAAAAAAGAAAAACATTAAGGCTGATTATAATATGTACTTGAATAAATTGCATGTGTCAACGGAATTGGCTTCAACCCACCCCCATCTCACCAGTGTCCCTGGATTAACTAGCTTGCAGAATTGCTTTACGAGCTAGCAGATTGTGTGCAAATATTTTTTTTCTGTTTATAAAAATTAATACGCACGTGTTTCGAGGTCATTCGAGTGCACTGCTTGACGTGGGCGTACTTGTGTCAAATGAGTGCAGAAAGGCAATCCCTCCCACACCCCTTGACGAAAGCTGCTGAGGTCAGATTAACCTTTTGAAATGTTTTGACAGTTAATGAGCGAGTGCGTGATTCGACTAACGATGCCTTTTAGCGATGAGAACTTGGATGAAAAGTTGGACGAGGATAAATAAAAGAAGGTAATGCATGTTCGATTTCAATTCACTTCTGAATCACGATAAATGAAAAGTTTCACCTAACATGGGATAATGATTACACTTTGCTTACAGACATTAAGAATCAGATAAAACCTTCATTCGTTCATGTGGCTAATATTTGTCCACACGAATTTTATCCACACTAATTTTATCCATATGAATTTTATCCACGCGAATTAGCAGAAAATTTTCTAAACTACTAGACTCAGTGTCGTAAATTTCTAGATTTCTGTTATAAGTACATTTTCCCCTTAAATAATAACAATTAAAGTACTAAAAATATTTGTTATGTTATTTAAATTATATATTTTGTACAATAAAGTTTAGATTTTAGTTTTACAAACAAAATGTTTTTCATATTCAGAATCGTAGCAGTAAATGTCTACCCGAATGTGCAATCGGTATGATACGGTTTAACAAAGCACGCTTCACTCCCTAGTATTAATTCGATATCGATGTTCTGAAATGCTCCGCTTAATCATTGTTCTCTGCTTTACCGCCATTGGTAGACACGCGGACTTTTTCAAGCGCACTTTCCAAAAATATAATTTTGTTATTTTTTAAAAGAATTTGTTTTTCATACTTGGTTTGGAGAGTACGTAACAAATGTCGGGTACTAAATAATTAGTGAATTTCATTTAAGGATCGATCGATTAAACATCCATCTTAAGAAAATCTATCTATATATCTATCTATCTATCTATCTATATAAGAGTAAAATGTCATCTTCATCAAATGTATTTCACTTTCAAAATGTAGATACTTTTATAAACCCAATATTTTTTCTTTCCAAATTGCAGTCTAATTGCCCACAGAGAGTGCGATTTGTGTTCAATCTCTATGAAAATGTAAACTGTTCTCACTTCCTTTGAATTAATTCAATGCCTAGGATTCAACTTGCTCACCGTTTGTTGCTTGCACACACACACACACACACACACACACACACACACGGAAAACCATCCGAAAGTTTCTACTCGCACGATTTAAGAATATAATTTTATTGTATTTCTTTCTTAATATGTAATGTTAATTTCACATGGTTTGGACAATGGACAACAAAGGTCTTATAATGATCGAATTCATTAAAGGACTTTTCGATTAAATATCAATCTGAAGACAATTTGTTTATATATTTGCAAATGTCACCTTCTTCAAATGAAATCCATCTTTAAAATGTATACTTTATTAAATGAGGAGTATGCAGCCAGTCAGTTTTGTCAAAATGCGAAAGTTGAGAGTGTGGACCGAATGAAGATTGAAAGTTGTGTCCCTTGTGAAATATTTCATCTACGCGAGTTATAATTCCCAACACAGCACAACCATGAAACCTTCAATTCTCTACATCAGTGGTTCTTAACCTTGTTTGAGTCACGGACCCCTTTTAAAATCTGGTGAAAGCTATGGAACCCCTCCCTAGAAAAATGCACATAAGCAGAATACAAAAATATAATGAATATTTAACTTTCACCGACCCCTTAAAAAACATCAAGGACTCCAGGTTAAGAACCACTGCTCTACATGAACACAAAAAGCGGCAACAAAACAGTGTAGATAACTACTGGACGTGTGTGTTTGGGCTATCATTATTTCCGCTTCAGCTCTCATCTATCCCGGACAATAGAAAGAACACGCTGGGTTCTGTTGTCATTGTTCCACCCTTGGCGATATTGTTCCCAGTGAAGAGGGTATGCGATACTGAGGTTGTTCTAGCTTATCGACTACCCAAAAGGCATTGTTTGCAGAGTGGCTTGCTTGAGTGTTTGTCTGGGGTGAACTTGATTAAATTTTACAGGTGTGCGTGCATGCATATTGGGCTATCGACCCCCTGATTTAAGCAGGCAGAGTCAATGGAAGGAACTATGTGGATTACTTGAGATTATAGATCTCCCCAACGCGATCACTTCTAGAGCGTAGATCGTGGAAATATTCCTATTACCTATTTCTTCATTCTGTCGACTGTAATGTATTGCTCTCAGAGCACGCCCATGTTGATTTAAATAGCATTCAGGTTCAATGATAATTCGATGATTAATCTGCGCATCTAGCTCAGTGTTTAGTAAGTGTAGTGAGAGGGTAATTTCTTAATTCATATTAGTTGTCATAGGTCGATGTGTACATTATGTGAGCGCGTATGTATGTGCGTGAGTGAGAGTGTGTGTGTGTGTGTGTGTGTGTGTGTGTGTGTGTGTGTGTGTGTGTGTGTGTGTGTGTGTGTGTGTGTGTGTGAGTGTGAGTGTGAGTGAGTGCGAGAGAGAGATTTGTATGGTTGGTTTGATTTGCTGTTTGAGAATTTTTTGTTTCATATGATAAGTTTTTTTATGAGTTTGTTTTTGAGATTTGTGTGTGATTGTCGTATTGTTTTATTCAGTTCTGGTTTGGGATTCTTGATTTTTATTGTTATTAGAGATTTATGTGTTTATGTTTACATTTGAGAGTGTGTGTATGTATTTTATAGGCTGAGGGAGTTTTTTCGGGTGGTGGTGGGTGGTGTTGCTTTTTATGTGAGTGCGCGAGTGTGGGTCTTTGTGTGTAGTTGTTTTAATCGAGCTTTGTTAGCAGAAGAAATAATCTTGTATCAATGGCGCTTCTCGCTAAACTACACACTTCATTTTTCTCTCGTCAGCTTGTGTTCAAATCTCCTGGATCATTTTGCATAAATACAGTCTCAGTAAGCTGACATTTTCTCGTCAGTTTGTGTTCAAATCTCCTGGATCATTTTGCATAAATACAGTCTCAGTAAGATTAGATTTGAGCAGAATATCAAAAAGAAATCCCCTCAAAATTATTGAATCAAATAATCATTATTTGGTGACATTGGACCGAATATTTGACCAAATAAACAAGAAACAAAATCTCCACAGTGTGATGTTTGTACAAACAAGAAACAAAATCTCCACAGTGTGATGTTTGTACAAGCAAGAAACAAAATCTCCACAGTGTGATGTTTGTACAAGCAAGAAACAAAATCTCCACAGTGTGATGTTTGTACAAGCAAGAAACAAAATCTCCACAGTGTGATGTTTGTACAAGCAAGAAACAAAATCTCCACAGTGTGATGTTTGTACAAACCAGGTGAATTGTGTACATGCTCGTTAAGTGTCTGTAACGTGTCCTGTGATTATCTGTAACGTGTCCTGTGATTATCTGTAGCGTGTCCTGTGATTATTTGTAAGTTCTCATATTCTTATTTCTACTTTTCTTATAGTCATTGTAGTGACTGGAATTATTGAATTACTTATTTTCTAATTGATTAAGTTTACTACAGTAATTATTCGAGAGATCTGCTATCTCTGTTCTATAAAATGCATTGCCTTGTTTGACTATTGTGATTATTGTAAAACCTAAATTTATTCATTGCTTGTTATTTAGTCTTTAATAAATTTGTTGAATTTTACCTTTCCACTCTCGTTAAATTATTTAGAGATGTAATGTGCAGGGGTAACGGGGGTGGGGGTGGTGGGTGGGTGGGCTTGCCAGTGACGTATAATGGGATCCGGGCGAGATTTAGAGAATATCCTGACATATATCCATATTTTTTTGTTACTTTGATCCACATTTTCTCTATCACATATCCATATATTTTGTTACTTTGATCCACATTTTCTCTATCACATATCCATATATTTTGTTACTTTGATCCACATTTTCTCTATCACATATCCATATATTTTGTTACTTTGATCCACATTTTCTCTATCACTTATACCAATAATTTTTTGTTACTTTGATCCACATTTTCTAATTTACTTTAATGCACAATTTTAAAGTTCATTTGATACACATTTTCTTTGTTAGTTTAATCAACATATTTTTGGTATGAATGCATGATTGCGGATGAGTGTTCTTTCTCATTAAAAATTATGTCTGATGAGTTTCCGAACAAGCTTGAGTTGACTTTGTTTCATGATGAAACTAGGGTGGGTGGGTGTAACATACGCACCACTATCTGTAGTTTATTTCCACTAATGCCCTATGCCAAAATTGTACAACATTATTCATTGTTATTTGCGTGTTTGTGTGTTTGTTTGTTTGTTCTTTGTGTTTGTCTTTATTTATTTGTTTGTTTGTGACCTCAATGGCTTATTAATGAAGATAATTTGTGTTGTTTTCTTGGTAAGAATATTAATATTTACTAAAAATCGTCAAACTATTACAGCTAAATGGCCCCTCGCCGTTCTCACTCTTTCTCTCTCTCCTCTCTATCACACGCACGCACGCACAAATACACGTAAGCACAAACACAATTCTATATGCATGTATTCTCTGACCAAATAATGCGTCTGTGCTTTTAGACAAATACACTGAAATTTTTGTTAGTATTTTTTATTACATTCACTTCGGTCAACTGCACTTTAATAATACTGTACTGGTTGCTGCGATCTTGGGGTGATGTCTATAATATGTACTGATAACTCAACAACATTAGTATATGTGATGTCTATAATATGTACTGATAACTCAACAACATTAGTATATGTGATGTCTATAATATGTACTGATAACTCAACAACATTAGTATATGTGATGTCTATAATATGTACTGATAACTCAACAACATTAGTATATGTGATGTCTATAATATGTACTGATAACTCAACAACATTAGTATATGTGATGTCTATAATATGTACTGAAAACTCAACAACATTACTCTATTAACACAACGGATTTTTTCAATCAGCATTCTATTGTTTCTTTGTCAATTAATTTCTCTCATTATCTTTCTCTCTCTGATAGACTATCCACCTTCCTTCCTTCCTTTCTTTTTTCTTTCTTACTTTCTTTCTTGTTTATATTCTTTTGATTCTCTTTTTTATTTTATCTTTCTTTCCAACATTTTTCTTTCTTCATTTCTTTTGTTCTTTCTTTTTGCCTTGATCTTATTTCTCTCTTTATTATCCTAATTTCTACTTTTCATTTTTTTTTTTTTACTATCTCAATCGCTCTCTCCATCTTTCTTTCTTAGAGTGTTTATTTAACCACACCCACATCTGTGACATTCAGCACACTATATTTTTCAGTCTGAGTATTATCCGAGTGCACACAAGCTGGAATTCTACGTTTTCTTTTTTCGGGAGCTTGTCGGCAGTCACACTTTTATTTTCAAAAACCTGGGATGACTCTTTTCTCTCGTCTCATACTGAACAGTCCAGGTCATTGTCCTTGTGACCTAGTTTAAAGAATCGGAAGTTTACTTTTGTTTAAAGAGCAGTGAGGTTGATAATGTTGTTATTGTTACGGTAAAAGAAGGGAAGGGTGAATGAGGTCAAGACAAGAACACAGACGGTTATGGTACAATCAAGATTGCAGCATTTCGTGTGAATGCAAAAATAATTTGCGTTGAAACGAATTGAAACTGATACGTTAGAGAAGATATGGTTATCAGCATGTTCACTTGCCAACTGTGCAGCATCAAAAGCAAACTGCCGCTCGAGTAGGTCAACTCGACAACTTCACCAGAGTGACTCGAGTGTGTAAGAAGGTAGAGGGAGAAAGTGATCTGGAGGTCACGGTGAAAACAAACTGTCACAGTCCACTGTACGGTTTGTTGCACTTAGAATTCAGTTCAACACTACTTATATAATTAATTATTAGGAAATAGACATCAGCATGTTATTATGACATTTGATGTCAAGCTTGAGAATTAGCAATATTAGCGTTGCCGAATGCAGCCTCTGTGCGGTGTGGGCAATAACTCTTGTAGCTAACGGCTGGGGGAAAATATTTGTTTTAAAAAAAAAAGTTTAGTAAAAGTCAGATTATTAAAATAATCATATTTAAGTAGAATTTCATCATTTTGAATTCTAGACACAAATTGATTTTTAATAATGCAATTTTCATTTAAAACGAAATTATGAAGAATATTTACAGTAAGTTATATATGAAATAACTATACTATTATTTAAAATTAACAAGTGAAAGCGAAAAAAACTTATATTTCACCAAATCTACGACCTTCCGCCACTTAAGCAAACAATATTTACATATAATGGCTAAATATTACTTTAACGCCCATTTCATCTTACCGATTATAGATATTTTAGACATGCATCGAGAACAAAGCATTATGTGTCGTTTACAAACTCATGTACTTGTGTGTATTATGTATGTGTGTTTACATTCATTATTTTTCTGACTCCGCTTCATATATTATATAAATCTGCGCATGCATACGTATGTAAGTGTGTGTGTATGTGTGTTTGTGTTTTTGTAAGAGAGAGAGAGAGAGTCCTAGGTGTTCCGCACGTATTACAATAAGAATTTGAAACTAGCCACTGCCCTTTCTTGGATGAGAAGGGGACAGTATGTTGGCCGTATAGTTTGCTTCCAAAATTGGGTAAGGTATTAATTGAAGTTTCTTTTATTTTTATTTGACAATGTGTATAATTAAAAATTGTCGTGATTGCATGAAAAATATTTTAAAATTTTGATTACTATATTTCTGTCTGTTCATCTATCTGTCTGTCTATTTGTATGTCTATCTATATATGTCGATCTGTATGTATCTCTGTGACACCTCTGGGCGCCCTTCACTCATTATATTAATTAATTACAAGTGATCGACAATCTTAATTTATAATTATTAATAATTCTCCTATGAGTCTAATATGTTCTCACTTGGCGAATTATAATGGTGTAGTAAAACTCTACTCTTCGCATAATAATAAGAAAGGCGTTTTCATGTTGCATAATGTTCCTTCTGGTGGAAACTTCTTATTAAATGAGTAATAAAAATCCGTCTTTTATTTATATTTAACGAGCCCCCATCCACTCACTATTACTACAATATAAGGTTTTAATATATATGCAAGAAGGTTAATAAATTTAACAATAATTTTATTGAATCATCAATCAAATATACAATATATGAATATAATCAAAAGAGCATTGACATTTATATCACTTCACAACAATGTTTGAACGTCAGACACTCAATCAACTATCCTAGCTTAGACATCAGCAGTCTAATTAATATATATATATGGATGAAGTTGTTATTAACAAGCGTGAGACTATTAGTCAGAAAAAAACTACTCATCTACTGGGAACTGGTTTGGATTGCATCAGCAAGTTCTAGCATATTCTCCACGTGAGGTGTTTACTCGAACTCTGGCACTTACACAAATATCATCATAAGCAGTGCCCAAGGTCTTGTCACGTTAACATTGGCAACAATATATAATTATTAAGTTTAGAAAAAGATATATGCAAATTTACTCCGCCACTCTCTGTCCAGTTTTTCTATCTGATTATCATTTCTTAACTAGGAGGACTTCTGATTATCATTTCTTAACTAGGAGGACTTCTGATTATCATTTCTTAACTAGGAGGACTTCTGATTATCATTTCATAACTAGGAGGACTTCTGATTATCATTTCTTAACTAGGAGGACTTCTGATTATCATTTCTTAACTAGGAGGACTTCTGCTTTGAATTCTGAAGTTCTAAAGTGGTGGCGTAGCACACGCTGACGCACGGATGCACTTTCGCCGCCACGTTCCTTCGTGTAGGGCGGGTCGTGCAGTCCAAACTGCCTATAAGACACACAGAACTGCGTTGAATAGAATACCCGGTCTCTAGACATAAACACTCACATGGCCGAGTCGCATTATATTGTATATTCACTGTCAGACACGTTTGGCGCTCACTCCCCCCCCCCTCCTCCACCCACCCTGCACATGCCACTTAACCCCGCCTCACTGTAAAGGTGCACCTCCGCACCTCTGTAGCACGTGCTCACGCACAGAGACTAGGACAACGTAGCAGCATTCTAAGGACGACTAATTATGCTGTCTATTTTTATCCATCCATTAATTATCATGCCTCACAATATGCATTCATAGGCGACTATTGTTCTTTGTTGGCGTTTTTGAAATGATTCGACTGTCGTCTGCTGCCTGAAATGCAAACATACTCTTTTTCTTTTCAATCTCACTGACGCATCGCTTTAGCGTAGAAACGCTGCGCATGCGCCTAGTCGATGTGTGTCTTGCCAGTTGCAGTCTCCCACCCTCCCTCTCCGTGCGTGTGTGTGTCTGTCTGTATGCGCTTAGCCTTAGACTGGCTTATAGTAACCATCTCGTATAGTTCATGACTTCGTTAAAGATCTCAATATTCTATCCGTTTTGTAAAAGACAAAAGAGAGAGAGAACGAAGGAACGTGTGATAGCTTAAACTAAAAGTGTTAATAAATACAGACTTAGGCAGTAGAGCAGTTTATAGAATCACTTCCTGACACGCTTCAGTTGCATCTAAGTTGATTAAATACTTGAGCATGGTTGAGGTTGGGATAAAATTAGGGTTTCAGAACTGACAAAATATAACAAGAAGGGCCTGCTGATATTGCCTTACTAAGGGCGTTCTTACTGTGCTAATTGCACGCATGGTGCAGCTGGTGCAATCACGCACGAACGCACGCGCGCGCACACACACACAGACACACAAGCACGCACACATGCACGCACGCAGACACGCATGCACACACACACAGAGACACTCACGTACGCACGCACACACGAAGGCAAGATATTTTAAATGTGCGTGTATATTTCTGGGTAAATCAAGAAATCTGTCTTCAACAGGACCATACACCATACAAAAAACCCGAAAGAAATTAAAATAGCAAAATATATTCATACAACACAGGCCAACTAACCAAGACAGTAAAAAAGCCGGCAGTGAAAACAAAAGATCGAATCTATAACGCAAGAAAAGAACAACTGTGTTTTGTTTAAAATACAATAAGCAATAAACAATCAGTGTTTTATTATTTGAAGCACAATTTATAATAGAATATAAAAAGTTATTATAGTGGTATCGAATTGAAATAAATCATATACAATACAAAAGAAATACATGTGAATAATCACAAAGCATGTTGCGTAGCAGCCAAACTACAGCATACTAAATACAAGACAACCATATGTCAGATGCAGGAAACAAAAATCATCAATAAATCAACAAATTCGCTGCTCAGAGCAGCAATCCAAATACAGCAGATCAATAAATCAACTATGACAGAAAAACAAACCAATTTTCCAGAACCAATAAACCGTTTATCAAAAAGAGCTACGTTTTGCAATTAACGCTGGTGTGACGCCAACTCCATATACTTTATGATGTTGATTATTATTATTTAATTAATCGTCCATATCTAATTACAAGTGATGAGAATCTTAATTTATGTTATTAATAATTTTGCAGAACACACCACTCGTCTCTCTCACTTGGCGGATATGCGGGTGCTATAAACGTTTTCTCCATTCCACAACATTAAAAACACGATTTACCGTCACACAATATTTCCGTAGGTGGAAAACTTCTTAATAATGGAGAAGTCAAATCTGTCTTTAATCTATATTTAGCGAGACCCCCTCAACCCACTTTAATTTTCTCCAAAATGAGGTTATCATATGTGCAGGAAGGTCAATAAATTTAAAAATAAATTATTAAATCAACATCAAATATACATATAACAAATACAATGAGAAAGATTACTTGACATCAATATTTCCATGAAACAATGTTCGAATAATTTTAATATCTATACAGTCGTATATCCATATACACAATTCAATAGATTAGTGTCAATACAAATCACAGGATAGTTCTTATCAGAGAGCAGAAATGGAGTTATTAGAGTTAAACAATAATAGTTTCTACTAACATGGTTTATGAGCTGTCTCACTAGTCTTTACAGAACTTTTGTAACAAAGTCATATGTTATTGTTCATGTCAATTCCATGGCTCCCTCCTCGTGTTGTAGAACACTGATTCACTGCTATTCTCTCAAGGCTAATCTGGCACTCTGCCGTAAAAGCTCCCTCAAGCAGAACAACAATTATACCAATTTTCAGTAACCTCCTTGTACCAGAAATTGCTCGATGTAGTCTGCATACCTTGCCTCCATACATCATAGGAATGCAGTATTACACATATAGTGCAGTAGACACCTCTCACGTCTACCATGGTCACAGTGGTTTATAATCAGTGAACCAGGAGATTCCAATGAAACAAACAAAGACTGCTCTTTCCTGAAAAATATAACCAGAGAGCATATGCTATGTTTCCAGTTTATTCATTTGTAACTACTTTCTTTCTTACATTCAAGTCTCAGCTTACAGTTTCCTGCAACAGTATTTATTAGCCCAATACACGCATACAGCTAAATAAATACAGCATGATAGTTTTATGACTGGGTTCATTGAAACAATGTCAAGTGTTTAGCATACCACATATAAACATCATAGTTCACAATTTGTAGAAATAATAATCTAATCACATAATACATCTCTCTGCAAAACGCAAGTATAACATATCAATAATAAAATGCACGAAATATTTCTAAGTCCATTTTCTCTCTCCATCAGTCCATTAACTCACCATTAAGCTAATGGCCCCTTTCATGAATGGACCTCTTGCCACACCAAATTCACGTGATTAGACAATACAATTCTCTACAGCATGTAAATGTTTGATCTTAGCTCATTAACTGGTTTCGTTCTCGTACATCTTAACCATTGGATAACAAAACTATTAATCCATTTGTCAGTAAGAAACATCGGTGAAGCGGATGCTGCATCAGGAAAATGATATATTAAATGAAATAGAAAGTTCAGGAAAATGATATATTAAATGAAATAGACAGTTCAGGAAAATGATATATTAAATGAAATAGAAAGTTCAGGGCTGTGGCAGTAAGTTCGCACGACGTTATATCACTTTATCTGTTCTTATTCATTTCTTCACTTGTCATTTTCAACTTTATCTGTTCTTATTCATTTCTTCACTTGTCATTTTCAACTTTATCTGTTCTTATTCATTTCTTCACTTGTCATTTTCAACTTTATCTGTTCTTATTCATTTCTTCACTTGTCATTTTCAACTTTATCTGTTCTTATTCATTTCTTCACTTGTCATTTTCAACTTTATCTGTTCTTATTCATTTCTTCACTTGTCATTTTCAACTTTATCTGTTCTTATTCATTTCTTCACTTGTCATTTTCAACTTTATCTGTTCTTATTCATTTCTTCACTTGTCATTTTCAACTTTATCTGTTCTTATTCATTTCTTCACTTGTCATTTTCAACTTTATCTGTTCTTATTCATTTCTTCACTTGTCATTTTCAACTTTATCTGTTCTTATTCATTTCTTCACTTGTCATTTTCAACTTTATCTGTTCTTATTCATTTCTTCACTTGTCATTTTCAACTTTATCTGTTCTTATTCATTTCTTCACTTGTCATTTTCAACTTTATCTGTTCTTATTCATTTCTTCACTTGTCATTTTCAACTTTATCTGTTCTTATTCATTTCTTCACTTGTCATTTTCAACTTTATCTGTTCTTATTCATTTCTTCACTTGTCATTTTCAACTTTATCTGTTCTTATTCATTTCTTCACTTGTCATTTTCAACTTTATCTGTTCTTATTCATTTCTTCACTTGTCATTTTCAACTTTATCTCCGATCAAACAGCCCCAGGTAAGCCGTGAATATTAAAACCATCCACAACTAGACTTCTAAAAGGAATCCACTGATAATGACTAGTGGCGAGAATTCAGTAAATATTTTTTTTTTTTTTAAAGTTGGGGATAAATAGATATCAGAAGAAAGGCAAATAAAAAGAGAAGCCCACGCAAAATGCCACAGGCTGGGTAAACAATTTGAGTGACACGGTAAAACATGGTTTTAACATCCAAACTTTTGATATATTATTGACCCCGTTTTATGCCAGCAAGCAAAAAGCTGCTGTCACTCACAGACCAGCCTCGTGTAAATATGATAGTATCCATTCTTATCTGAACGGCTGCAGCTGATACAAAATATGAGCAGCCCGTCGTCTAGCCAGGCACGTGAAGTTGGAGATTATGTACCTACCGTTGTGATGAAAGTTACTGACGCGGTAATGTCACCCACAACCATGCATGTTAAGGAGAGTGATATGCTGACTTTTAAGGGAGAGTTCTTTACCTCTGAATCTTACATGTATTACTTCCCTTTATTTCAATCCGCTACCTCTTACTCAATATTTTTACAAGAAAAAGACTCCTCAACGCTGACAACAGATAAAAAAAATACTTAGAAATGGGCTAATATAATAATTAATAAAGATTTTACTTAAAAGTTTTCATAGTTTCATTTTTTAAGAATGTGCAAATAAAATATTAATTAGTTTTTTTTTTATTTCAAATTTGTACAGCAGTATTTTCGTTTATCAAAAAACAACAAACACTTTTAGCGTACAAAGATTATTAAATTGAATTAATTAAATTAAAATTAAATGTTAATGTAATCATTACACATGACCATAGATAGAGAGACAGACAGACAGACAGACAGATATATAGATAGATAGATAGATAGATCGATCGATAGATAGATAGATAGATGCTATCTTAATATCCTGTAAACGTTAGATTGTTAAACGTTAAATTGTTACTACTTACATATATATACCTTTCAGCGAATATTTTTTGTTTGTTTATTTTACACTTAAATTTACTTTGTAATATTACTAAATAACTAGTGAGGGGTAAATAATATAAAATGTATATTATTCCCTCCCTTACTGTCTTAACCACCACAGTGAATTCACGTACATTTTATGATACAGCAGTGTTATTAAAATTTCCGAGTGGCAGTGGGGTTGTGTGGGAGGTCTTTTAAAGTTCATTAACATACCCCTATCAGTATGACAATAAATATGAATCATAAAGGATCGTGAATAAAACAAAAATATTTTCAACTATATTGACTACATCGAAAACAGTCATGAAGTCAACATTATAAAACTTTAAAAATTCAAATTTAAGCTGTATTATCAAAATGTAACTTAGCATTTACATTTATCGTCCGAAAACGTGTTGTATTATTTATAATTTAAATTAGATTAAGACATTGATGTTTGTATAGTGTAGTCAATATTAGTCAGTCCAAGACTGCCATTCATCATTACATTTAAGGGATTTTAAGTTGAAGGACTTTGTAAGACGACGCCACAATTGAGAGTTTCTTAGGTTAAAGACTTCGTGCAAAACAGTTGAGAGTTTCTTAGATCAAAGACTTTGATAAACAACGTCACAATTGAGGGTTTCTTACAGCAAAGACTTTGCAAAACAATGTCACAGTAGAGAGTTTCTTAGATCAAAGACTATGCAAATCAACGTCACAGTAGAGAGTTTCTTAGATCAAAGACTATGCAAATCAACGTCACAGTAGAGAGTTTCTTAGATCAAAGACTTTGCAAATCAACGTCACAGTAGAGAGTTTCTTAGATCAAAGACTTTGCAAAACAACGTCACAGTATAGAGTTTCTTAGATCAAAGACTTTGCAAAACAACGTCACAGTAGAGAGTTTCTTAGATCAAAGACTTTGCAAATCAACGTCACATACTGACTAAGCTTGCATGGGTAGTACATTTTTAATCTGTGTGACGCTAACGCCACTTAGTTTTATTATTAATTAATCATCAATAACTAATTACAAGTGATGATAATCTTAATTTATGTTTTTCATAATTCTCCAGAAGACACCACTCATCTCTCTCTTGGCGGATATTTTGGCGCTGTATACGTGTTCTCTCTTCCACAACATTAGAGACAAACATTTATCGTCACACTATTTCTGTAATGGAAAACTTCTTACTAAAGGAAAAGACAAATCCGTTTTTAATCTATATCTAGCGAGCCCCCATCCACTCAATTTATTTTTCTCCAACATAAGGTTATCAATATGTGTAAGAAGGTTAATAAACTTAACAATAAATGTATTAAATCAACAATCAAATGTATAAAATAAATAAAATCAGTGTTAACATTTCTATAACTTCAATTAACATTGGACAATTGTTCAGTTTATCCTAGGATAGACATAAGCAGTCAATTAGCATAAATATACAATCAATTTCGTGTTTATCATCACGGAAATGAGAGTTCAGAGAAATAATTAAAAGTCAAAGCACATAACCTTTTCAAAGATGGCAGCAGTCACATGGGGTTTCACGGTTACATGGTTTACAAGTCAGTCTTTCACACTTAGGTGAAGTTCCACATGTCCCTTCTAGAGGCATGTTACACAACTATTCCAGAATCTTTGATGAGCTCACAAAGCACGCCATAGAGAATTGTCTTGAATTTCACACACTATCAAGCACAAGGAATGTTCTTAAATTTCTATGTGTATTTACTCAGCACACCACGATAATGAACACTCAAAATAATATTCATGCATTCTCAAGACCAAACTCAATTCACAATTTCTGCCATATTGGCACTCAAAAGGAATTCACAGGAATCAACTTACACAACATATTTTACTGATACATTGACAACAACAATGGATACACACACCACCATATTCAAGTAGAGTACAATAGTCACTGTAGCATGAAGTTACAACCGAAAAGACTTGCTCTGCTCTGCAAAATTCAATGCAGCACTAAATTTCAGGCATATTTCATCTCTAAACTCCTTTCTCTCTTACAAAAATTCTCAACTTACAAAATGTGCAACAATTTCGTTAGCCCAATACACACTCAGCTTAACAAACAGCATAAATCAAAAGTATAATGTACATCATAGTCATATTAATGAACATAGAAATAATGGTTCAATTACATAAGCTTCTCCAATTCAAAACTTAGATCAAAAGCAAACATGTACGAAATATACCGTCCATTCTTTCTTTATCAGTCAGTTAACTTACTATAAGCTAACGATTGCCTTTATGACGGACTTGAGTTTTGTTCAAATTCAAACTGATAGAATAGAATACTTCTTCAACAAACGTCTGGTCCATCCTTATCGGATAAAATTGATATGAACAAGTGTGAGACAATAAGTTCAAATTCAAATTGACAGAATAGAATACTTCTTAAACAAACGTCTGGTCCATCCTTAGTGGATAAAATTGATATGAACAAGTGTGAGACAATAAGTCAGAAAAACTACTCGTCCAGTTGGGACTGGTTTTGATTGCATCCGCAATTTTCTAGCATATTCTCAACTCAAGTTGTTTACTCCAACTCTGGCACTTACAAAAATTCCATTATAAGGAGTGCCCAAAGGCCGGATCATTTGACAAATTTAACAATTTATATAACACTTGTCTAGAAATAGGGATAGGCAAATTTACTCGCCACACCCTGTTTATATAGATAGTGCACAGGGAAAAACTTACTTAAATAGAATATACATCCGCTTAGGACAAGAGATTCATCTCGTTTAGATATGAAATGTTTCTGTTTGGATAGGAAATATACTTAGAATGGAAATATATTCTAGTTAGATAGGAAATGTACTCTAGTTAGATATAAAATATACGTCAGTTACGAACACAAACATCACACAACCGGACGAGTGAATCATGTTGAGCTGTGTGCGGGACTACATTCGCTAATGTGTATTCAACGTGTTTACACATTCGCGTTCGCGTGCAGATTTTGGGGGGACCCTCCCCCCCCCCCCTTTTTTTTTTTCTGTCTCGTGATGCAATATGTCACTGCCATCTAAATACGTCAGAAAACACTCACGCAATATCAAGAAACACAAGGGCCTGCTAGAAAGGAAAAAATTGTATATGGATGGGTGGGTGGGTGTTGAGCCTGGCGGGTCAGAAACTTTAAATTAATTTATGAATAAGAAAGATAAGACTCTGATGTACTCTTGTATATGTTGATTAAAATAATTTGCATTAGGAGTTGAAAAATATATTTGAGGGATTTTTTAAAACAATATAAATGTGAGGTGAAATAAATGTGCCTGTCTATTTCTATATATATAATTAAAATTAATTGTTGTATAAATTGATAAATTGTCAGAGTAACTCGACCTTGGACACTCCTTATGATGGTATTTTTGTAAGTATCAGAGTTGGAAGTAAACAGCCATAGTTGATAATATGCTAGAAATTGCAAACTAGTTCAACTGGATGAGTAGTTTTATTATCCAATGCATAAGATGTACGAGAACAGGACCAGCCAATGGGCTGAGATCAAAAGGTTTACCTGCTGTAGAAAATTCTATTGTCTGATCACTTGAATTTTGAGTGGAAATCTGGCTGTTAGTTTAATGGTGAGTTAACTGACTTTTGAGAGAGAATATACTTATAAATATTTCATACATTTTGCTATTGATATGTTATACTTGTGTTTTAGAGATGTATTATGTGAGTAGACTATTATTTCTACAAATGTTTTATATAAGCTGCTCATTTGTAATGTGCTAACACTTGACATTGTTTTGATATGCTGTATTTATTATGCTATGTGTGTGAATTGAGCTAATAAATACCATTGCAGGAAATTGTAAGTTGAGACTTGAGTGTAAGAAAGGATGGAGTTGTAAAGCAATAAACTGGAAACTTAGGTTTGCTCCCTGATTATATTTTTCAAAATAAAGCAGCCTTTCTCTTCTTGTGTTATTTGAATCTCCTGATTCACTGATTGTAAAGTTCTATGACCAACCATGGTAGAAGCAGGAAGCAGTGTGTATAAGTGTAAAGGGATACACAACACTTCTTTTATGTATCTTGGTAAACTATGATGACTAGATTTAGTCTGTAGACTACTTAGATCGCAGTCTAAAACACACTCTAATGCGCTGATTCTCCAAACTTCGCTTATGGCTTCTTTTTATTTTTAAGGAAATAATTTTAATAATGTCTATTCTGAATTATACTGACGAACAGTTTATTGTTTGGGGATATTTTTTCCTATATCCTAATCTTAGCTTCAGCAAATGATTGATATATCTAACTATGAAAACATAGTTTTTTCTATAAGGTGAAACTGCAGGTGAATCACGTCCGTCAAACGACATGTCTTAAGCAGTTTGCGTGAAGATTGTGTGTGTGTGTGTGTGTGTGTGTGTGTGTGTGTGTGTGTGTGTGTGTGTGTGTGTGTGTGTGTGTGTGTGTGTGTGTGTGTGTGTGTGTGTGTGAATATCAATAAATCGCTTTTACAAGAATAAATGTCAAGTCATCATTACTTTTCTGTTTGACCAAACACGTGTCATCAGTGTTTGTCAAATACTGATCGATTGATTTCTTACACAGTCCAGGGTTAGAAATCGGTGGTGTCTATAACGTTTCTTTTTTTTCCAAGAACATTCCACTGGCCACAGCTGGCTAGAACATTCCACTGGCCATAACTGTCAAGAACATTCCACTGGCCACATCTGGCAAAGATATCCACAAGCCATAAAACTTCCAGTTCCAGCTTTAGTACATAATACAAGTCCACATACACTGCTACCAATAGAAGTCCACACACATTGCTAACAGTACGTCCATATGCACTGCTAACAGTAATAATCCATATGCATTGTTAAAACAAGTCCAAATGCACTGCCAATAGTACTGGTCCGTATGTACTGCTAACAATACAAGTCCACATGCACTTCTAACAATAAAAGTCCACACACGCTGCTAACAGTAGAAATACAGATGCATTGCTAAACTTACAAGTCCACTTACACTGAATATAGTGCAAATACATTGCTAACAGTACAAGTCCAAATTCACTGCTAAAAGAACAAATACATATGTACTGCTAACAGCTCAAGTTCACATGCACTGCTAACAGTAGAAATACAGATGCATTGCTGAACAGTACAAGTCCACATACACTACTAACAGTACATGTACATATGCTCTGCTAACATTCAAGTACATATGCATTGCTAACAGTACAAGTCCACACGCACTGCTAAGAGAATAAAATACATATTCACTACTAACAGCTCAAGTCCACATGCACTGAGGACAGTACAAATACATATGCACTGCTAAACAGCTAAGTCCACATGCACTGCTATCAATAGAAGTCCACATGCACTGCTAACAAGTCCATATGCTCCTCTAACAGTACAAGTACATTTGCACTGCTAACAAGTCCACATCTACTTCTAACATTACTATTCCATATGTACTCTAACAGTACAATGATTCCACGTCTACTTCCAACAGAACTATGATTGTCCCTATATTTAAAACTTAATTATTATATGATTTGTTAAATGTCAACATGACATAACCTTCGGGTATTGCACATGATGATATTTTTGTAAGTACCAGAGTTAAAATATCATCTCAGGTAAAGAATATGCTAGAACATGCTGATGTAATCCAAACCAGTCCAGAGTAGATGAGTAATTTTGCTATCCAATAGTTTAAGGTTTACAAATAATGAACTAGCCAATAAAAGTAGAGACCAAACCTTACCTGTTGAAGAAAGGTCTATATTCTAATCACTTTGATTATGACGTAACTCAAATCCAGTCATGAAAAGGTGATCGTTAGTTTAATGAAAGGTACAAGCCTTTTTATTGTTTCCCTTTCTTCTTGTATGCTTGTGGTGAATTCAAGAAGTTTCCATCCGAGAGTGTGGCAGTTGTGAAGATTTACTGAACCCTATTTGTGTGCGTTGGCAAGTGTGATGGATTCCACTTGGAAGTTTCTAGCAAAAGGAGTGCTATACGTTCGTTATTGTGATGGACTCCACTTGGAAGTTTCTAGCAAAAGGAGTGCTGTAAGTTCGTTATTGTGATGTGATTGCCTAATACCAGAAGTTAATATGGCGAACGTGTGCCTAGATTAGTCTTGAGGGATCTACAGTGTTGGCACATTCTACAAAGCTTAGCAGAGCACAGGGCAGACTGACTATTCTATTGTGAACAATAAACTTGAGACATTGTTACAAAAGTGTACAAGAACTGTTGCGGTTTAGTTAATGAACATGTTATGTACAAACTATTATCATATCACTCTATAACTCCATTTCTTCTATGATAAAAATAGTCTTGTGATTTATTTTTGACACTAATCTGATGGCTGAATCATGTTTTAGGATATAAGACTAAATAAATATTGGATTGACTTGAACGTTGTTTCATGAAATATAGAGTCAAATAGCCTTCTCAGTGTATTTGTATATATGTATATTTGATTGTTGATTTAATAAATGTATTAAGTTTATTAACCTTCTTACACATATTAATAAAACATATGTTGGAGTGACAGCGGGTGGATGGGTGGGGTGGGGGGCTCATTAAATATAATTACTGACGGATTTGTTACTCCTTTGTAAGAAGTTTCCACCTGCGAAAAAATATTGTTTGACAGTAAAACGACTGCCTTATTGTTGTGAAAGAGAGAAGACTTTTTACTGCACCTGTATAATCCGCCATGTGAGAGGCGAGTGGTGTCTCATGGTAGAATTATCACTTGTAATTAGTTATGGATGATTAATAATAATAACCAGTAACAAAAGGGTGCATTGTCACAGTTTGTTTTTCTTCATCAGTTCCCTTTGTTTTTAAAGTCACGCTGTTTTTGAAATGTTGTATCTAGCGTACGTGTTAAAATGTACAAGCACAACAGTTAAGGGCCACAACTCCGGCCAGGTTAACTTTATGCAATGCAACTTAGTCGATTATTCAGTTTCCTTACTTTTTTACTGCAAAATGGCGCTCAGTCTTGTGTGTGAAAGTGTTTATCAATAAATCTGTCATGCGCTAGTAATTCAAGCTTTATACGCAAGGACTTCCGCTAATCTGTGCGGAGTGTTTATCAATCTGTGTATCTATGTCAGCGCCTGTTTAATCTGTCTACCGGCATTGCGCTACGTCGGCACGAGATAGCAAGAGCATATGGCAAGTCTATTTTTAGTTCTTCCTCAGCAAACGTTGCATGGAAATGTGTGTGCATCCAGTAATCAGATATCCTAATTTATTCACTTTCGACACCCAGTAATCAGATCTCTTAGTCTTTTTACTTTCGACACCCAGTAATCAGATCTCTTAGTCTTTTTACTTTCGACACCCAGTAATCAGATCTCTTAGTCTTTTTACTTTCGACACCCAGTAATCAGATCTCTTTTTATTTTCGACACCCAGTAATCAGATCTCTTAGTCTTTTTACTTTCGACACCCAGTAATCAGATCTCTTTTTATTTTCGACACCCAGTAATCAGATCTCTTAGTCTTTTTACTTTCGACATCCAGTAATTAGATCTCTTTACACCCATTTTCAGATCTCCCAGTCTCTTTACTTTCTACATAATATTATGAGTTTCCTTACTTTCCACAACCAGTAAATTGATCTCCCAGTATCCTTACTTTCCACATCAAATAATCAGATCTCTTTTACACTCGTTAGATCTCACAGTCTCTTTACTTTCTACATCATATAATGAGTTTCCTTACTTTCGACAGATCTCATTTCTCAGTAAAACAGGTCTTCCAGTTGCTGAGTACGTTAGATCCCCCTTGTCTCTTTGTTTAGTCTTCATGTCCCATCCACCCCACCTCCCTACTGCGATAGCCTCTAAAAGGATCTCTAGGCTCACCCTCGCCAAAATTCTAGTGATATGTAAAGTGGGTAAAAGACTAATCCTCAGTGCTTTCACTTAATGAACATTCCCCATTTAGATATTTCGGTTCTTTTTAAAAGTCTGCCTTTTCGTTAATACTTTTTTGTTAAACTGAATGTGCGTGCGTTGCTGTAGAAACATGTTGCAGCTGCAACGTTTTCACATTGTATTTTCATGTTTACAGTGTATTGTTAACTCTTGCATAAAATAGTCGTATTGCTCTGTGGCTGTTAGGCTATTTATTCCCTTCCCTGCCCATCAAGCAATATCACTTATCAGCCAGCACCATTTGCAAACTAAAAATAGCGTGGGTTTATCTAACACAGTTTTCACAGTATGCATTATTATGTTGTCCTAAGTCTCCTTTCGCTCGGTCACCATCCAATTCTGCTTTGTATCACACACACACACAATGTCCTGTGTACATATTTTACAGAGACATACAACACACACGCATGCAGACATACACCACACATTTACGTATACATACACACATAATATACACTTTCGTGCTTTTCAGTGTTCTGACTATATAGTTTTCTTTTCGTTAGTGTATACGTATAGTAGCGGACATTTTTATTGTGGTTATGTCAAGATTAAACTAAAGATTCCACTTGAATGGTACAGTCTGCTTTCTTATCTGCTGTTTGTGAGGCAAGTCATCTTCGAGCCCGTCAAAACGATCAGCTCTGACGTTTACAGCAACAGGTGTTGTTTGTGAGGTTTGTCAAATTAACTCCGATTACGTCAAATCAGTCAAATCAGTCAATTGTCATCTAGACAGTAAAATGACTGGATGGAGGTTTATAAGGTAAGTTTGATCAGGTTCGAGCCAAATCAATCAATTCTGATCTAAACAGCAATGTGGCAGTGGGATGGTTGATCAACTGCATGCAATATAGCAGCAAGACAACAGATACAGAACACAATATATACACACGCTGTGTGTACTAGAAATGGTTGCTCTGCCTGCCAAAAGAAAATGACATTTTCACAGGACTGTGGGGCTTTTATTATTATTATCAAATTAATGATTTTGAAGATTTTTTAATAAAAAAAAAAGATAAAAAGTGCCCCATTCACATAACTGAAACAAATGATTTCAGTTTCCAAAGCAAGGAAAGGAATAAGATTATAGCGTGTTTTTGCAAAATGAAAAATCAAAACGCTTTATAGCTATAATACACAAAAACGACTTCAAGAGTCAACGTTCACACTATGAAATCAGTTAATCTATTTGAATAGACGGCGACTCTATTCATAAGAGTTTGATTTGTTTTTTATTGTCTTGTTTTCAATAGAAAATCAGCGTATCATTTGATAACAATACATGAAAAACATTAAAAATTATGCTTATATTAGCCTTTTCACCTGTATTGAGTAGTAATAAGTGACTAGAAAAGGTGAGTATAAATTATTATTATACGCTAGACAAGTATTATAATTATTATTATGATGATGATGATGATGATGATGATGATGATGATGATGATGATGATGATACAATTACATTCCTCACGGTTTCTCCAATTTAATATTCCATTTATGTACAGTAATTTTCATAGGAGTTAGAAGAATCATTATCTAATAGACAAGCACACACCTAGCTAGAAATAGATGTGAAAGACAAAGCGTTATATATTTTTTTTTCTACAGGTGAAAGTGATTAATCCATTTGGAGGGGGGAAAGGGGTACACAGAGCTTTAGGAAAAGGAAAAGATAAGCCACCTGCTCGATTCCTATATTTCTCGCCAGAACTACGAACTACGAACTATTTTATCTTGTTTCTAATGATTCGCCTTTAAGGGGATATATATATATATTATACAGTCTATTGCATCGCCTTGGATAGTCCTAACAAATGAGGTCACGAGGTTAGCCAGCATTCGTAACAGCATTTTCGAAACGTTTTAAGTTGACCTCAATAAAGTATGTACATTAGTAACAGCATCATCAGCTACATTTTGAGTTGACCTCAATAAAGTATACGCATTATTGCTTGCGACTTGATATAATAATATTATAAATAAAATTATTTTTGTATTAAAATTGGCCTCGAAAGCAATCTTTATTTTGTTTCCACTGAGTGACATTAACCCCACAGCTGATGGCTTAAATAAGCACGTAACTATCCTTTAGTAATTCTTTAACTCTTTATGATTGTTCTCCAACTACGCCTTACCTATTCATAACTGTTCCTTAACTATACCTTACCGGTTTATAACAATTCTCAAACTATAGTTTAATTATTATAACAATTCCTCTGCTATCCATAACAAACAACTAAACAAACTTCAGCTATCTACATTTTCTAAGCCCATCAGAATTAATTCACATGCAACCTGAAAAAAATCTATTCACATTTCTTTGTGTGGTGGAGTAAATTTGCCTATCCCCGTTTCTAGGTTTAATTCTTATATAAATTGTTAAATTTTCAAAGTGACCCGACCTTTGGCACTCCTTATGATGTTATTTTTGTAAGTGTTAGAGTGTGAGTGAACAACTGAGTTGAGAATATGCAAGAAATTACTGATGCAATGCAAACCAATTCCAACTGGATGAATAGTTTTATTATCCAATGGTTAAGATTTACAAGAATGAGACAAGCCAATGGAATGAGAACAAAGTTTACCTGCTGTAGAGAATTCTATTGTCTATTCACTTAAATTTGGTTTGCAAGAAGTCTGGTCATGAAAGGCGGTCATTAGCTTAAGGGTGAGTTAGTGACTGGTTGAGAGAGTATTACGGATGAGTGCCAGATTAGCCTCAAGAGAAGAGTAGAAAATATGTTCTATGTGTGGAGGGAATCACATAGAGCCTGATAAGCAGATTGATTACAACGTTGCTATATTGCTATGCCTCACTGATATTACTATTAATAGAAAATGTATCCAGTAGCTGAGGTTACATAACAAATGTAGAGATTGTATGTGTGTGCACATATTCACTTCTACTTCAGCGTGTACTGCTCTTATCATTAACGGTTATCACCTTTGGGCTTCGCTCCCCTCGCTTTACTCGGGGGGGGGGGGGGGTGGGAGGAGGGGGCGGATGGAAGATGTCATCGTTCCCGTCCCTTCGATGGAGAAAGACATTTTTTGTTTCCTAGTGCCTTAATTTGCCGTTTCTGCGTGTAAGAGTAAAAAAAAAAAATCTGGTCCGTTTCAGTCACTCGGTGTATTTTGATGTGTGTACCACAGGCATTAGACCGGCGGCTTTGGGACCTAAAAGCCTTTATGCCCGTGTAGAGATTGATTACAAAGTTGCCATATACTTATGTCCCCGCCTAGCACTGTCAACAGGAAATGTATCCAACAGAAGAGAGGCTTATAATAAGCATTTAGACCAGTTGTAGGGTGTCCAACCTTTTTTCGGCAAAGGGCCACAACCATTATTGTGAACTAGTTTGCGGGACACGTGTAAAACCATAAGTCGTGCAGTGCACCTAACGATTCTAACTAACCCTGATTGCCAAAGTTGTAAAATTACAAATAGATATAAACTAGTTTTAATATAAAATTAACTGCTATAGTGAGGGGAAATAATGTCATCTTGATTACAATTCTGTATCTCAAACAAATATTTTATTTTACCTCGTATTAACAGATTGTTAATATGAGACTTTCACATTGCTTCTGTCACACAAGATTCCCATTATCAGACATGGTGGTTGACGTAGTGACACAAACAAGATTCCCAATATCAGGCATGGTGGATGAAATATCAACACACACGATTCCCAGTATCATATATGGTGGATGAAATATCAACAAGATTCCCAATATCAGGCATGGTGGATGAAATATCAACACACACGATTCCCAGTATCATATATGGTGGATGAAATATCAACAAGATTCCCAATATCAGGTATGGTGGATGAAATATCAACAAGATTCCCAATATCAGGTATGGTAGATGAAATATCAACACACACGATTCCCAGTATCATATATGGTGGATGAAATATCAACAAGATTCCCAATATCAGGCATGGTGGATGAAATATCAACACACACGATTCCCAGTATCATATATGGTGGATGAAATATCACCACACAAGATTAGCAATATCAGGTATGATGGATGAAATATCAACACACAAGATTCCCAATATCTGGCACGATGGATGACGTAGCAACACACACACGATTCCCAAATTCAGGCAGTAGGAAGGTGCGACACAAACAAGATTCTCAATATCAGGCATGGTGGTTGAAGAAGCAACACACACAAAACCCCAATATGTCGACCTTGCTTTAAAATGTTCTACATTACTTTTCTTTTCGTAATTAATTCTGAAATCATTGTTGCTAATTAACGGTGAACTAAAAAAAAACCAGCCCATTATGAACAGTCCCAAACTCTTGTCAAAAAGTAGGAAAACTACTCAAACTACTACCACTAAAGATGACTGAACACTTAACAGCTGAGACAACTAGCTGGTAGTATGTCAATTTAACCAAGCACTGCCCCACCCCCACTCCAAAACGTACAGTACTGGCAAGAAATTCTGAGCTGTCCAGTACCCAAGCATCCTCCCAGCTCCCTCAACCCCAAAGAGAGATGTACTAGGCAAAAAGAGGACTGCTTAAGTTGATATCTGGCTGGCTGTTTGGTTGGGATTTTAAAATCATATCACTCTTAGATGAGATTTGGTTGGGATTTTCAAATCATATCACTCTTAGATGCGACATCCTATATAACGCTTCCCATCTGAAGACAGTCTCCTTTGCTGTGACTGCAAACAAATCCTCCATTTCAACCGCTTTACATTTTTTTCACGGGCAAAATGTAGATGGATACATTGGATGTATGGATTTATTCTAAGGACAATTCCATTATTATTTAATGTGGTTCTGGATGGCTGCGTGTTAAACACCCTGCAGTATTATTTACTTAAAATTTGTTTGTCTATTGTGTGTGCCTATAAACTGATATATCCTTGATTATAACACGGACGGTGGACTTAATCTATCATTTCGCTATATATTAAAGATCACCAAATTTATTCATCAGAATCTTCTGTACAATCTGTAAACTGTATACATCTGTCTGTGAATGAACATGATTTGGGGTGAGCCACATAGCTGTCAATCTGTCTGGTGTACAACCAATTTGTCATTTTGTGACTGAATGAGCATGATTAGAAGTGAGTTGCATAGCCATCAATCTGTCTGGTGTACAACCAATTTGTCATTTTCTTATTGTTCATAAGCTGCTGCCTGTGAGTGGAGTAAGAGTGATATATGATATACCACACACACACACACACACACACACACACACACACACACACACACACACACACACACACACACACACACACTTTATTCAAAATGTTAGCAAATAAATATTCAATCACGTGTTCACATTAGTTTTATTTTTAAAAAGATTTAATTCTTTTTGGTACACAAAAACAAATCTGTGACAGCCAATACAACAATACAATATTTTATCAATCCATTCTGTCATCAGGATCACAAGCATATTCTATCAAGTACTTTATAGTTACTGTTAATATCTAAATAAAAATAGACAAATTGTTTACTATTAGATGAGATTAAGGTCTCACTTCAAGAAACAGAACTCTCTTACACTGTTCTGTAAAAATGTACAAAACACAGAGCATCATATTAATTATGCCCATGATAATTAAAAGTGCAACACACTGAGATACATGTGAACACTCTCTCACAATCATTTACTCAGCCTGAACAACACTAACATGGCTGTATGAACAGCAATGACCATAACTCTCAACGCAAGACAAACATGACCACACTACATGGCCTGTATGACACTCAGTTCATAAGTTTCAATACCACAGCTCAGAATGAGAACTACAATGCTGCAAATAGAAAACAATGATACACTAGGACACTGATTTTGTCTGTTCTCCATCTAGAGGGGTTCCTTCTGGAGGGGGTCCATCACGTTCCTTGTTCCAGCTCTGCAAACCTTTAGGAAGACTTGTGTCTTCCTCCAAAGACCCTAAGGCACCAAAGATATGCATCATTTATTTTTATTCTTTCTTTCTTTTTTTGTGTAATGCAGATAAAAGACAAAATACCCCAAAGACAACAGATACTTTATTAGTTTCTGTGTGTAAATGAAGAATTGTGCAAGCATATATGTGTGTGTGTGTGTGTGTGTGTGTGTGTAGATGAAAGATAATTGATAAGCCAATGGGCTGAGATCAAAATGTTTGTTTACCTACTGTAAAGAATTCTACTGACTAATCACTTTGAATTTGGAGTAGCAAGAAGTCTGGTCTTGAAAGGCACCTGTTAGTTTAATGGTGTGTTAACTGACTGATTGAGAGAGAATGGACTTAGAAATATTTCATGCATATTTGCTACTGAAGTGTTATACTTACATTTACGTAGAGATGTATTATATGAGTAGACAGTTATTGCTACAAATTGTGAACTATGATGCTTATATGTAGCATGCTAAACACTTGATATTGTTTCTAGTGAACCTATTCATAAACTATTATGCTGTGTGAGTGTATCGGGCTAATTAATAATGTTGCAGGAAACTCTAAGTTGAGACTTGAATGTGAATGTAAGAAAGAATGGAGTTAAAAAGGAATAAAGTGGAAACTTAAAATTTGTTCCTTGATTATATTTCACAGGGAATAAGAGACATTTCCTTATTTTACCTGAATCTCCTGGTTTACTGATTATAAACTGCTATGAGTGTGGTATACACAAGAAGTATCTACCATAGTGTTTAAGGGTAAGGAATACATTGCACTTCATTGATGTATGTTAGCAAGGTATGATGCTGTCTACATTGAGCAATTTCTGGTACGAGGAAGTTACTGGAAATTGCTGCAATTGTTGTTGTGTCTGAGGGAGCTAATACGGCAGAGCACCGGATTAGCCTTGAGAGAATAGTGGCTCATCAGTGTTCTTCACCATCAGAGGGAAACAGAGGAACTGACGTGAACAATAAATTTGTGTCTTTGTTACAAAAAGCGTTTGAAAGACTATTGCAGCTTTGCCTAGACAAGATTATATACAAACTGTTATCACTTATATCTAATAACTCCATTTCTGTTCTCTGATAAGAACTATCCTGTGATTTGTATTGACACTAATCTGTTGAATTGTGTGTTAGGATATAAGATTGTATAGGTATTAAAATTATTAGAAGGTGGTTTCATGGAAATATTGATGTCAAGTAATCTTTTTCATTGTATTTGTTATATGTATATTTGATTGTTGATTTAATAAATTTATCATTAAATTTATTGACCTTTATACACCTATTGATACTATATGTTGGAAAAGAAAGTGGGTGGATGGTGGCTTGCTAAATATAGATTAAAGATGGATTTATCTTCTCCTTTGATAAGAGGTTTTCCATCTATGGAAATATTGCTTCCATGCTTCTTAGCACTAAATCCTTCCTTCCTAATATTAAATCATTGCCACCTAGCATTAAAACTTGCTTCCTAGTATTAAATCCTTACCCCCTAGCATTAAATTCATGCTTCCTAGCATTAAATCTTTGCTTCCTTGCTTTAAATACTTGCTCTAATGAAAGACTATAGATATAAATGAAAAATAATCTCAGAATGTGCTGCTTGAAAGAAAACCAACATCAGTCTCCCTAGAATCAAGGTGTAAAAAGAAGGAAAGAAAATGGGAAATCAAAGCACAAACAAGCTTAAATGAGAACTAAATAAATTTCAATTGTGTTCATACCAGTTCCTTCTACAAACTCCTCATACGTTGATTTCTCTGCAAAAGGACGTTTTCCCAGCAGTTCAACCATGTCTTCTTTGTCCAATTTTTCTTTCTCCAAAAGTCGCAAAGCTACCTGAAAATTATCGCAACAAATTTTAAAACATTTTTAAAACAACATTCCAGAAAATATCTGAAAAATAAAGAGCTCCAGATCTAGTGGAAAAAAATAAAATAAAGCATTCACATTAAAGAACAGTTTAAATTAATTATTAATTCAGTAAGTAAGGATTGTACGCATTTTTCTCTGACAGCACACTTCATGGTTTTGTGAAGTATATTTCCCCTCATTACTAATTGAAGGGAGACAATTTCATATCATTCTTTAATAATCAGCTACATCTCCACAATATGAGTTACTTCCCATAAGTTAAATTTCACCCGTCCACCAGTATCCGGATAGCTTTTTAAGTTAGTGAGAAAAATATTCAGGATAATTCTTAAAGTACAAATGTGGCTTCTCACTAATTCTATTTTGATAATTATAATCCAATTTTGTGTAATTAATTAAAGAATAATTAAGTCATTGTCATAATATTTTGTTAGATTGTTAGAATATTTAGTTTTTCATATATAGTTAAATATGAAATATTACATAAATACAGCTAACATATTATGTTTCCACATCATTTAATATTAATTTAATTTATATTTGTCACTTTTAAAAACAGAAACTTAAAATCTGAATTTTTGGAAATTATACCAATAAATATACGCATGTTAGTATAAAAGAAAAATATTCTTCCTAAATTTTTGCACCATGGTTACTTATTTACTGTGGTAATAGTACATTATTCAGTACATGACACCAAGCATCTTATATTCATCAAGGAAATATTTAAGGCTTTCCAAATTATATATATATAAAATATTACTTATATTTTTTTTTAAACTACCAAAAACTCCGATTCTAGGAAAATGGTATCCCCAAAATTATTACTTGAATGAAAGTAGGCACTGAGAGATGCATCAATGCATCAAACGCATTCTCCTGCTAGTGAAACATACAGTGAAAGAGGGAGATAATCAGCCAACCATACCTTTTCTACATTGGCTTTATGTTGACTCAACAGTTGGTATGTCCTATCATATGCTTCCTTTACAATTTTTCGCACCTCTTCATCAATGAGTTGAGCTGTCTGCTCACTATAAGGTTTATCAAATACCATTTCTCCTTGCTGCGGCAATTCAAATGACAGCTGCCCAACTTTCTCATTCATGCCAAAGTAAACCACCTAGAAAAGGAAATATTAATATGAATGACCAAAAGTATAACAACAAAATGGGAGAAGTATTTCTGAATTAAAAACATAAACTAAACAAGAAAAACAAATCAAAGAATTATTTTTAAGATGCTAAAGATAAATTATACATAATCTATATTAAAAGAAGTTCCTTCAGTTATAAAATGTAATCTGTAATACTATACGAACTAAATATTTTTTAAATTTGTAATAATTTGTATTTTTTAAAACTCTTTCCTAACCTTGCTATAGCACTAAACAGTCACACATTATTCAAAATGGCAGCAATGTGCTAAACATGACATCAAACTTGCAGAAGTAAGCATTTTATTTCAGAAGAAGAAATTATCCAAACTCTTCTGGCACACTTTATTAAACAGACATTATGGTTGCTGCAATAATTTCCTTTGATCTTTCTACCATCCCATTTCATGATTTTATTTTTCAAAAATCTTCATTCAGGTTCTAATACCATGCCTGAGAGGGAAACTGGACTAAACAATTAAACATTTTAACAAGAAAGTGCAGATCTTCAACGGAAAAGTGTCCAGAATCAAATATTAGGAATAAAAATGCCAGATCACCTGAGAATAAGCATTCTGGGTTACTTTCTTGAGGTCATCCTGGGCACCTGTAGTAATGCGTCCAAAGAAGATCTGCTCAGAAACTCGGCCTCCCAGAGTCATGCACATTCGGTCCATTAGCTGCAGCAACAGTTCAATACAGTCAGGACAGCAACAAATATAAACATTGATCACAATGATGTACAGAGAGGTAAAGAAATAAACTCTATTGAATTTTGATGGATAGAGTGAAACAATCATGCCAAAAGTACCAACAAAACTTTGCATTCTAGACTTTTTATTTAACTGCCACTTGGAAAACCAATAGGACAACAACACCATTACAAGTTTATAGGAATTCTTACTATATTTTTGTGTTTCTCAGTTTTGTTTTTCAGATTAACAAATGGCAAGGCATCCAGTGTCAGAAAACTCATTTGTGTGGAGGACAAAATAATATCTTTTTGTAGCTAAGAGTTTGTGGAGGAAAGGAAGATAATCTAATCGGTATTGGAAAGTGGATCATTTATATGACAAGAAAACATTTTCTTTTTCCATATTTGGTCTGAGAGATAGATGCTTTATGCTGTAGAACTAGATACTGAAGGGAAGCAACTTTTGTCTTGGAACTATATATACTTATCTACAAATGTCACAAGTATTTTACCAGTTCTTAACAATACAAAAATTGTTCTAGGGTTTTGGGTGCATTTAACCATAACCAACATTACAAATATTTACCTTTAATTTAAACTTAAATAATGTTCTTTTGGATTTTTTCCTTTGCACTTAATACAAGTATTGATCTGGTCCTTTCAATAAAAATGGGGAGTGTGGCCAGAGCATACTTATACAAACACACAGAAAAAACAACAACTTTCAACATAGTTTTCAACTTCTGAAGCTTGCATTTTGCTTTAAATGCATTTTTTCAAAGCTACATTTTTGCTCCAATGATTGGCATGCCAAGTCCTCCTTTAAATAAATATAATTATTAAATGTACCTAAATGTGGCATACTTTTGAATAGATTTCATTAAAATCTGGCATACTGAACAGATTTCATTGCTATATGTACCTAATATGTGGCATTATTTTGAATAGATATTATTATTTCCATCTGAAATTTGACATACTTTTGAATAGAATTTCATTATTATATGTACCTGAAATCTTGTATACTTTTGAATTGATTTCATTACTATATGTATCTGAAATCTGGCATATTTTTTAATAGAAATCTATACTGTATTTGGATGAGTTTGTATGCAATAGTTTTTGTTTTATAATATTTTTTTTATTTTTGAAATTATTAACAGGCATAAGAAACTTTCTTTAGCTTATGTTCTAGATATGAAAATCAATATGTTAAATCTTTTAACTTGTATAGTAAATACACAACAATATATATGTTTTTAATGAATTTTGAAATGGTACATATTTTCATACACTATAAATTAACAAAATAAAAACTATTAAGATATTCTAAAACTAACAAATGACACTGCTTTCTTATATTAAAAAAAAAGGGAGGGGGAGAGGATCTTGTATTTTAGATTGATAAATAATGTCTTCCTTCTTTGAGTGTAATACTTAGAACTAACTATGACAAGCATTTACCTGTTCCTTTGAATATAAATACTGTTCTTTTGGAAGGTACTGTGCATAACCTAAACCTTTGCCTCGAGGGATGATTGATACCTGCAAAATCCAAACAAGAATAAAAATTAAAAAACATTTCCTTTCACAAGATGGCAAGCAAGTGCTGTGACATAAAATATTCTTGGTGCTTGGAGAAAGAGGCGTAATTTAACACATCTGTCAAAATTCAACTTATAATCTGAGCATGCAATCTGATTGAATGCCTTTCAAATATATTTTAATAAGACATATGCAAATGCCAGCACTAAAGAATTGGTCATTTTTTTCTGGAAATTGCATATAATCTTTCAAACATTTGAGTTGTCTACCAAACATTATGCAGCAATTAAACTTAAGAAATTGAATAGAATCTTTTACAACATGAGCTGTCTAACAAAGCCTTTCACAGCTATTAAAATTGTAAGAACAGAATCTTTTAAAACTTGACCTGATGCTTGTCACAGGAAAAGTGTGGGAGTCAAAATTATATTTTATTTCATGATGTAAAACTGCTAACGGACTAGGGGAGGAAATCCCGTTCTGTCAAAATTCACGCTTTTGACCTCAGTCATACCAGATACATATATGTTATGTGATTCTTAAGTTGTTCACAGAAAGATGTTGTAGACACAGTGCGTGCTGTCATTTCATGCATGTACATATATATTTAGAGAGAATTATATATATATATATATATATGTTGAGTGAATCCACTTGTATTCATGTATGCGTGAGTGATGCGTGTTTACGAGCTAGATAGCCAACATGCATTAAAATTTGCCAATAGCAGACCTGCAGATAAAAAGCGTGCCTCGACAAATTATGTCACAAGACACAAAAGTTCTAGAAGCTTTTGAGACTCTTAGAGTAAAACTATTTAAAGGATGAAGAGAGACATATTTTCATGATGAAAACGTGGATTTACCTGAAGGCATCTTACTTCATTTGCAGTGGAATTTCGTATACAGAGATTTCATTAAGGAAAGTTGGGAATATCTCTTCTCACCCGTTTTTTCATCCGTTGATTGCCAAGTATTAAAGCAACGAGGCAACTTGCTTCAGTACCTCCTGGCAGAGTGGAAAGTTTGACTTCAAGACAGCTTATGCATGCGACATTGGTTGTATGCAGTTAACAACGGAGAAGCCATTTTAATCTCCCTGTCTGAGCTTGTTTGAATTCATATTCTGTGGTTGGAGTGACAGCATCTCGGTGCCTTACAGACACAAGAAGTTCTGCATCCATAGATGCGACGACACACTTCACTAGACGATACATCTGGTAATGCTAAATGTCGCTGTTTTTTTTCCCGCTGTCACAGTAACCAGAGAAAGCTGCGACAATTACCAAGGTTGGCAACATGCCAAGAAGCACAGATTTACCCACACAGCGAGGCTGAGATGGTGCCTAGACCTGCTGGTCTTCACTGTCGGGCGATGCAACGATTGCATCATATCTTCTCTTCGAAGCACCCCTTATGAGTGACATTTGAGATTACGTCATCTCACTTCGAACATTGACTTTACTAAGTTATTAATTAAATAAAAGGCAAACGTGCATCTAGAACTGTTAAGAATAAGAACATTCAATCTATTCCTGTTGGACTCATAGCTATTATTGTCATTTTGTATAATACGAACTTTAATATGATGTTAAATACATGCCTATGTCATAGGTGAATTATCATTGTTGATAGCAGTGCCATTTACCACTTAACAATTGTATATCTATTTTTGTTTTATATTTTGAAGTTCATCATTCTCATTCCCCCACCCCCTTAAGGAGTGTATGACATTGGAAAGTTGTATGTTTGACTAATCACTGTGTGAAAGAGTAATGCCCCAAATTGGGTAATAAACGATCTAATTTCTCATTTTCAAACAAGCTTGTTATTCACAGTTTTTGAGAGGGGCGAAAGAATTTGTATTTGTATTGTTTTGTACAGTTCGTCCGTTAGTCCCAATATTCACTTTTATGATACTTGCATATTTGCACGCACAGCCAATAAAACATTCCTTTACATGACAGCATAAAATGAGCCCCACCCAAACATCAATGGCATGTTTTGTCATGTGTCTTGTGTAACATCTTAAGACAACATATTACTGGCACATGTCACACAAGCTTCTTGGAGATACACTGGAACAAGTCAAACCCGACTTTACCCCTTGTGTCTCTACTTTAGCTCACCCCTCCGCCCGACATGACAATGCTAAACATTTTACAGATGTGAAAGCTGAGGAATTGTATACAATCTTTAAAAAACTTGAATTAGCTACCAACTATTAAAACATAAGAACTGAACAATTCTTTTAAATCTTGACCTATTTACCACAACTTATTAGTTATTAAAGTTGTAGGAATTGAACAAAATCTTTCCAAACTTTAGCTGAACAGTCTTTTACATCTTGACAACCAAAGACTTTCAGAGAAAATAAATAATTTTACTAATGAAAAATATGTTTCTGCATTTGCTAATGAAGGCAATTTCCACAGTAAATAAATGCAGTGCTACATTGAAGGTGCTGTTTAACGCATCTACACAAAGGAGATAAAAGATGACATAAAATGCACAATAATACAAAAGTCAGCTAACAAATTAAATAAAGTTTGTGACATCTCTATGTCAGGAGATAGTTCAGTGTGCTACAAGACCTACAATAAAGTTAAGTGTTCAGCAATATGAGCAAGAAACTAAATAAGTGGCTGTCTATCCAGCTTTCTACTAAAATACAAGTCATGAATTTAAGCACATCAAATTTCTGACACTTGCTATCTGACTTTTAAATGTTACTATATTGTCTTAAAATAACATCACCTTATCGATCTGTTCTTATCATTTCATGACACATCATCCAATCAGCATTACTTTCATTACAAATTTGAAACTTTCCAAAGTGTTTCAAATAGAAATGCAGGTGTTAGGACCTTACACAAATTAAAAGGGTTGAAAGATTGAAAGGGTATACTTTAAATGCATACTAACTGATTAGTATTTACTGCAAATATCCCAAATATATTCAAGTATAGGTTATTTCCTGTGATTCTTTTGCAGAAATAATTCTGAAATCCATCTATTTTAAGATTCAGATGAGTTGTAACTCTGGTTACACTGATAATCTGCTATTTTTTAAAAATACGAATTATTTCAAACTGTTGTTACCTCTCCATGAAAAGTTATTCTGACTTTCAAGTCATTCATCACAGAATCCAGCTAGTACATGATTTAACACAAGAACTTTTAATGCTAGTGAGAGTACTTGCCTTGAGAGTACTATGCCTACTTTAACTTAAAAGTTAATAAAGAAATTCATTTAGCACAATTCTCTTTTTAGTTCTTGCTGCAATAAAAAGTAAAGTCAAGTATGAGATTATATTTATTGAATATATATATATATATATATATATATATAGGTAATTTAAAGATACGTTTGACCCACTTTTAGAAGTGGATCGGCATGTTCCAGAAACCATCCTGCTACTGCATGCCCTGCTTCATGATAAGCAACAGTCTTCTTCTCCTCTGGCTGCAAAACTTGTGTTTTCTTTTCCAATCCTTAACAAATGCAAACATTGATATGAAATGTAAACTGGACTAATATTTGTACCATGAGACAGGTGTTGATAATCCCTTCAAATAAAACTCTTAAGTGGCTTTATTTTTCATTTACATTCAAAAAGACAAAAACAAAATAATGAAAATTATAGATTTAGAAAGCATCTCAAAACACCACAGGAATCCAGAAGGTAACTGATTAAAAAGTATATTTTAAATCTATATGTCATGTCTAATCTAGAAGCCTGCTCCAATTTAAATTATATTTATAGTTTGTTTTATATATTAATATAACCTCTGTAATTTTATTGTTTTATATTGTTGATCACCAAACATTATAAACTACTGTATTAACATACTGTTTTCATTTATTCACTATATATGTATATTGCTATAACTATTATTACTTACTGTTATTTCATACCTCACAGGTAATACTTATTGTTGCTTTACACTGTTATCTTACAAATAAAATACTATTATTACATACTTGGAAAACAGTCACCCATGTGTTAAATTACAACACAAACAGCAATACATCATCTACCATAAGACTTCTTTCTAATCTGGATACTAAAAACTTGCTAAAACCAGCAAGCATTAATTGTGACTTTCCCTCATCCACAAATGCCATTTATGCAAAGCACACCTTATGTTAAATAGTATTATAGTGTTTCTGATAGAAAAATTAACTCTATGGGAAGATGCTTGTAGACATATAAAGAGAAACAGTTCTTATACTGACCTGCAACCACCCTTTCAATGGCCTGTTCAAAATGTTTCAGTTCTATTGTAGTGTTCATATCTCTAGCTGCTATCAAACCAGCCTCATTGCAAACATTTGCAATATCAGCTCCTGTAATTCAGTAGAGAAATAAAAGCAATGAACTAGTAAAATCCAAATCCTAAAACAGCTGATATTAAATCTAAACACCTCAGCAACTTAGATTTATTGAGATCCAGACTGACATTAAATCTGAAAATCTATGCAACATAGAATGATGAAGGCCCAAAGTGAAACTGCCAATCACTATCATAAATCTAAACATATAAGCAACATCAAGTGACTGAAGCTCAGACTGACTAAATCTGAACACCTAAGCAACAGTGATTTAAGGTGTAGCTGACACCCCAAGTTTTTTTCAATAATCTCATGGTTCTGAACCTTCATGAGAAACAGCAATGTAAAAACTCATCACTAAAGAACAGACACATGACTGCTTGTCATGGAAGTTGTTTGTGTACCTTCTGTACCTTTCATCAATTTACAATAAAAATCAATCCATTACCTAGGTGGCATTGACATCACAGTTTCCATTTAAGCTGAACTAGCAATACCAATGATATATTGGTATTGTGCAATTAGTGGAAGGTCAAAGATTTTGTTACTTTTCATTCTTAAGGTTTAATTTTAAAATCAAGTGTTGTGTGACTTGTTACCACTTTTTAAGTTTTCCAGCACAATAATTTTGAATTTCAGTCTAGAATAAAAGCTGATGATGACAAACTTTATAGCTAGTCACAAGCTCACACTAGTCACATCTTTTCTTATTACAAATGCCACATTCAAGTCATCCCAACATCATACTCAAAGCTACTTAACAAATTGCTGACATATGCTACTTAACAAATTGCTGACATACACTCGTGCCTACCAGAAAATCCAGGTGTCAGGGCTGCCATTTTCCGAGACAGATCATCTTTGTTCAAATCTGTTTTCAAGGGCTTCAGGTGCACTTTGAATATAGAGGCTCTGGAGAATGAAAAAGTACAGCGACTAATGATTAAGACAACAATAGATGTTTTTTTAAAAAAATATCTTCACTATAATTAAAATGTGTATGCATCATGAATCATGAGATTCAAACAGTGTCAAATTAAAAGATTGGAGATGTATTTTAATCAGATATATTTAAGGTCCTAATATAAAACGTGTATTCTATTTGATCTCAAATTTTGACCATTATTAAGCATTGTAAAAAGCTAACAGTAATAAACCACTGGATATTTACCGTCCCTTAATGTCAGGTGCAGGCACATAAATTTGTCGATCAAAGCGGCCTGGACGCAGTAGAGCTGGGTCTAAAATATCTACTCTGTTTGTGGCAGCTAAAACTACTACTCCACTTTGTGTATTAAAACCTGTAAGCAATACATATACATTAAAAAAATAATACTCAAAGACCTGTAAATAATATGGTATAAAATATACTACTCCAATGCAATAAATCTTACAAACAATATATTTGTGTATAAAATGCATTACTCTACTGTGTTAGATTTTGTAAACAATACATTTATGTATAAAATATACTACTCCGCTAAGTTTAAACTTGTTAACAATATATTTATGTATAACAGTTATTATGTATACAATACACTACCACTGTGTTAGGTCTTATCACAATTATTATGTATAAAATACACTATTCCACTACTCTTATCAACAATTATTATGTATAAAATACACTACTCCACTGCATTAGATCTTATCAACAATTATTAAAATGTATAAAATACATTAATCCACAGTGCTAGATCTTGTCAACAATACATTTTGGTATACAATGCACTGTTTCATTCTGTCTATTAATCCCTGTAAAAAGTACATTTATGTGCTAAACTACTGTGTCAATGATGCCAACCGCTCACTGTGCAGCTAATAATTTTCTAACATAACGGTTTATTTATTATCATAAAATGAATCAAACTGTATTCATTTACTTCACCCATTTTTAATCTCCATCATCTAAATTTGTGTTTTGGCATTATATGAATAAATGGGGTATGGGCCATATTCCCATTGTTTATTTAGAGTGTCAAGAGACTATTCATTTGTGCAGTATGGTGAAAACTCATTTCCAGCTGCAGGGGTGCATACAGTACATACTCCTATAAACATATTCACAATCACCTAAACTTTACACTCCATTAATGGCAACAACAGCTGAATGGAATTTACATTAAAACATAAAGTTTAATTCCACTCAAAGTGGGGACTATTCTCTAGCACTAATTTATCCACTCAACTCATGACACACAAGAAGAATGGGGATAATGGCTAGGACTGACCTCATAACATGGGATAAGAGCTGTGAATAACCACAATAGCAATGTTATACAGAGAGTAGACAGCAGTGTGGCAGTAAGATGGATAAGTTTTGTGGCCTCTGAAGATGGTCAAACAATCGTACAGAACAATCTATCTATCAAGCTCACCGTCCATCTCAACAAGAAGCTGATTTAATGTGTTCTCCTGCTCGCTTTGGCCTCCAAAGTTTCGACCACCACGCTTACGTCCAACAGCATCTATTTCATCAATGAACAAAATGCATGGTGCATTTTTCCTAGCCATAGCAAACATGTCTCTTACCTGCAGAAAGCAAAGAAAAACTGCAACATACTTCTATTTCTCATGATTGTGCAGTTTGACAGTCAAATGCACACACACAAAGAGTGAAAGATTTAGATTTTAAAAAATAGTTCTGCTAAAACTGGTAATAATAAATACAAAATAAAAAGCACTTACTCTAGATGGACCCACGCCAACAAACATTTCCAAGAACTCCGAGCCAGAAACAGTGATAAAAGGCACATTAGCCTCTCCAGCAGTAGCCTTGGCCAACATGGTCTTGCCTGTACCAGGTGGTCCTGTCAGGATAGCGCCTTTGGGAATTTTGGCTCCCAGATCAATGTATTGCTGGGGGTTCTTCAAGAAGTTGACAAACTCCATAATTTCAATTTTAGCTTCTTCACATCCTGCTACATCCCTTAACAAAGGAATGCAGAGAAATCTACTTATTTGAAAGTCAAAGTCAAATAGTTTCAATGTAAGAAAAGAAAATATATGATTTAATTTAAACAAGGAAGTTGAATGTATGTGCAGATACATATTAGCAATGCCAGCTTACATTTATATATAATCACTGTAATCAAAGATGACTAGTTTACAGTGTAAGTAGTGTTTTTTTTAAATACCTTGTCAATCCATTTAACTGTGTCAGCAAGTTAAAATAAGCAATCAAATGAAATTAGTTTAAAAAATATTTGCACCTATTAAAAAGTTGGAAAAAAAAATCATTTCAACTACCCTTCTCTTTAAACAGCACAAAAAATGTGCAAATCAAGTGATCTTGTAGAAATTCTGAATATGGAACTCTCATCTCCTTCTTACTACATCAACAGTATGATAACAAAGCTACCTTTAGTGAGCTTTACATTCAATGATTATATGTGTCGAATGGTTTTCATCTCACAAAATGTTTTTTTCCAAAATGACATCAAGGTTTGTTTATCTAAAGACACTCAATAAATGACATCAAGGTTTGTTTATCTAAAGACACTCAATAATGACATTACAGGTTTGTTTTACTATAAACACTCTCAAGAACCCAAAACTGCGTGCTTGGCATAACCCATAAAGGAAAATATATTTTAATACACAAAGTGCATTTATTGTTCATTCATAAGAAAATGACTCTGTTTTATTGAAATAAATAGCCCCTTCAACAACTTAAAATTTTGTAACATATTACTAGAACTGTGCTAGGATTCTTTGTTGAAGACATTTACTATCAAAGATGATTTTATATAACTGTAAATCTCCTAAAAACTTATCATATATTACTACTGCTGTATCAGCATTCTTTGTGAAGACAATTACTATCAATGATGATTATTTTATACAACTGTAAATCTAAAAACTTATCATATATTACTACTGCTGTATTAGCATTCTTATTAGAGGTAGTTGCCAAGACATGGATGTCTGAATTTACCAGGTGTTATGAAAACAGTTTACATTTATTACAAATTGCTGCATACTTATTTATTTTCTTGTATTAGTTATATGCTAAACTTTTGCTACTGAATTTAAACAATTGCTTACCCTCATACAAATATGTCCTGTGAATCATTTCAAGACAAAGCGACATATGCATTCGTTTTGAAACATTAGTGGTAATGATTGATGGGATTTGGGTACATAACTCTGGATTATTTTTTTTAAGGTTTTAATATTCGTGTTTCATTATTCTTATGAAATGATAATCAGTAAGTGTTTTATTTGCATATTTATTTTAAAATTAATTATATAAAATATTAATGAGCATTGCCTTTAAAATAAATTATTATCAGTAAGACCAGTGTTAAGATGGCTAATTTGCAAAATTTTAAATGACTACGAAAATGGTTACTGTGACTGAAGACCTATTTTTGAATATGTCAATGCTTTGAAATCTCCATCTATGAACTAAAGAAAATAAAAGTATAATTAAAAAAGAATGGTCTTCAATTTGAAGAAGGGATCTTCGATACAACATTTTCTGATGATATGAGCAAATTTGGATTAGTTTTTTTAGATAAAAAAATTATGTTTAATATTTTTTAATATATGACATTATATTAGTATAGATATATTTTATCTGTTTATCAAACCCTGCATAGTGAAAATAGTGTGTATCTTTTGTTGATGCTTTCCATGCCTTTTGAAGAGATTTCTTGCTTGAATTGGTCCTCTCTATGTATGCACCACTTTGCAGTCTAACCCATGAGTGACTTTTGCAAAGCTGAATTAATCAAGTATTGATTCTGAAACTTGGAAAGTGTGTTATATTGTGTACAATATGGGATGAAATGAGGTAAAAAATCCAAGTTTAGATGTTTACATGCAAATCTTAAATAATAATAGAAAAGTAAAATAAGGAATTTTTTAAAAACAAAATGATGTCAATAATAGTGGTGAGTAGCAGCTGTAGAAAATGTATCTTGGCATTCCATTAAATTGATATTATATAATAATTAATTTTAAGGTTTTTAATGATGCATTTAGCTATATAAACAATGAGCATTTACAATGTTAAATCTATTTTTGTTTAAAAAAAAAAAAAAAAAGCACAATTTCACAACTTACTTAAATTTCACTCCAATGTCATCCTTAATAATTTTTGCTGTACTCTGTCCAAACCCAAAGATACCACCACCACTGCCCCGAGATCCACCTCGTACACCACCCTGTTCACAAAATTATAATAAATCTGAAATAATTTTGCTCATTTTAATACAAAAGCATATGATGAGAAGATAACATTTTTTACAACCATAACATCCTCTAAATAAGACAATGGGTTGAAATTATGACACCTTTCTCAATTTCTGACATAGGACATATGTGTTATAATAATAATAATAATTATAACAATAATCATTTAAAAGCACAATTAATGCTTACCATGATTATTGTCAAAATCAGGATTTTTTTTTTAAAAATACATATTTTTAGCAGATGAAGAAAATATGTTTTTTATAAAAATAAAGCAAACTGATTAAATAATTCTGCTTTCTGCCAACTTAAGAGCTATCTTTGCAATAAACTTCAAATGTTATATAGTTTTCTTTTCACTTAGGTTGAGAAATGTTATATTTTTTAATGCAAAATTACAGATGGTACAATTATGAATTGTGATTTACTACATGCACATACATGAAATATTTCACATGCAGCTGATAAGGGTCTCCAAGGAAAGGGGAGGAGGGAGCAGAGATGAACAATAAAGATAAGATAAGCAATAAAAAATGGACACAGAAACACACCCCTTAATTAAAAAGATTTCTGAGCACCATAAAAGTAATGTAAGGGCTGTGAAAAGTGAGGAAGCATGGCTGTATGTGTGCAAATCTGGAAAATATTTAGGAAAATATTATTGTACTTGAAAAAAAATTCCTTTTTCTACCATACAACCCACAAACAAACGAGAGGAGAATAATGAATAGGAAGTGGAAATTTTCCCCAAGAAACTAATAATTTGTGTTTGCACACAATTGCACAAAGCAAATACAAGTATAAAAAGCTAAGGGAGGGAAACTGCTCATCACAAGAGGAAACAGCAGCAGATTGGAAAACTGCTATTGGAACCAAAGATGGGTCAGAAGCTAAACATATCTTGCAAAAATGATCTCAAGAAAGTAGATGTCTTTCAAAACACTGCCATTATAATCTCCTTCCAGACTATATTCTTATAGAAACAAAACAAAAAAACAAAACAAGCAGGATGAAATTCCTCTAATATCAAGTGTTCTAAGTAATCTGAGTTATGAGCACATATATAATCCTCTCTAATAACCAGCTTTCACCATAATGACAATGTTTGACTGCAAATATCTCTAACTCAAAGAAGGGTAGGTAAAAAAACATCTCAACTTAATACTTCTTTGAGACTGTGATGTATCATATACAAAAGAAAACTTTTACTGCCCTAACTGGGTGCAGCAGGGTACAAGTATTTTCTTCTTCCCTACTTAGCAAAAGGGAGATAATGACTGATGGACTACCATGATCTGAGAGACTATTCCTTACCAGAATAAAATGGATCTCTTACTAATTTAAATGATTTAACTATCACTAAAAGTAATATTTGAGAAATCTCTAGACAAAACATATATCTCACTGCTGCCAATGCATGAAAATATTACAGCCACACAAGAAGTTGAATGTAAAATAAACATAGCAGAAATATGGTACTTTTATATAAATTTTCATTGTTGTATTTAAATTGAACATTAGAATGACGAGTGCGTATTGCGTCCTGTTGACTTAGAAGCGAGGTCCTGAAACGAATGAGTGTGCATGGGGGTAGATTTATTGACCAGTGTTGGATGTTTGCGGCGTGTGTGCATGCTTTGGTATACAATGGGAAAGGGGCCATAGCTAGAGGTCAGCGTGTGCGGTTAGAAGTCGTTATAACCCGTATTAGCGCTAAAAAATTGGCCAGGTCAAAAGTGGGTCTAATAGATGCAGGTGCAATTTCAAGGGTGATAAAAGCCCCACAGTGAAAATTTTATCTTCACTACTTCCTGAAAATCGTCTGAGGGTGACAACTAGAGAAGAGTCCTTCCCAAAACATACTGGGTCGTATATGCAGAGCAAAACCCTAGCTGAAATAGTAAAAACGTCTTTGTATTGTGTGAACGGTTAGGTTTTATTAGGCTGTTATATGCTATGTTATTTTTTGACATGTTAATATTTCTTTCTTTCAGAGGCTTATGCCAAACTTATTATTTATTAACAGAACAATTGACTGGACACTTAGGCTTTGCAATTGTTTGTGTTGCAGGGTTTTTATTCTCGGCTGCTCATTTTATAGCTGTTGTTTTACTTGCCTGTGTAGCTGGTTGCATTTGTTCACCTTGTTTACATTGTCCCTGGCTTGATTTCTTTATCCTCTCTACAACTTGCTCTTCAATATCAATGGCCAATAATTCTCACCTGAATGGTTTAGTCCAAAAGTGGTATAGCCTCTAGTTTTTTGAGCGGCTCGAGGACTCAAAATTCTCAAGCAACATATAAGAAGCAAGACTTTACTAATTCCTCAACGTTTTTTCATTTTAGATATTCAAAGAGCACCTAAATAAAATGCTTGAAGCAGCGACTTGTCACTAGTTGCCATCTTCTTCATCTGACTTTTCATCTGGTTGTGTAATCTTTCAAAAAATTCCAGTGGCAATAACATTTTCATGGACTGGCGGGAAATTTCTGCAGACCAGTTGTTGAAACTCACGGCATTAAACAACATTTTCTTACATGTATTCAGTTGGTTGTAGGATGGGAAAACAAACTCTATTATTAAATTAAAATTGGTAACAGAAAACTGATAGTCCCTTAAAAAAAAAAAATAAAATAACAATACTGAATGTTAATCAGTAAATTCAAATATCAAACTTTGAAAAAAATTTAACAAATGTGAGGATCAATTTCGTATGGATAAAAATATGCACTAATTCATAGAAAATTCAATAAAATCAAAACAATTTAAGGCATACTACAACATTGCAAAATTATCTTTATTTGACCAAATGAAAATGAAACTTATCTTCAATGAAATTACTTCTATAAAAGTAGAGTACAACCCCATGGTGGAAAAAAATTACAAATATATATATATATAAATTACAAACAAACATTATACATATATATATATAAAGGCAGAATATAGTGGATATGAAAAGATATAGATATGGATATTAATGTTAACTAACCTGGAACATACTAGAAGAGCGTCTGAACAACCAAATGATGACAGCTATAGGAAGGAGAAAATTTAGTGCTGAGAATAAAATGCCAGCCCTGAGAACATTAAAAAGAAAAACAAAAAGATGTAACAGGTATTAAAACAAATAAACAGCAGAGGAAAAAGTTAATATGTTATTGTAGTTAAGAAGTTACGACATATTGGTGCATTATGACTTTAAGGTAATACACAAAATAGAATTATATTTTTTAAATAAAAATGTTTTACTCATTATTATGCATATGAACTAAATGCAAGATGAATCCATTCAAAGTTGGGCTTTGAAAAAAATTTTCATCATTATTCCCAAAATAATTGTTCATATTTATAATCACCATCTGCTCAAACCAGGAAACAAATGACAAAATAATATAATGTATACTGGACAGAAGTAATACCCCCTTCATGAACATGAAAACACTTATTACTTCAGTCAAAAGTTCAAATAAAACTATAAATTTTGCACAATAAGTGTTTCTTATTTCATTTTCAAGAAATTCTTGCACTATTCTCTTGATTTACAGCAAGATTGTTCCCCTTGCATCTATGAATTTCAGACTTGATACATACCCTTAAGAATTAATTTAATAAAGAATAAATACGATGAAATAAGGGTTTAAGTATATAATCTTTTAAAATATAATAGAAACTGCTTGTACTTATAAAAACTGATAATGGCAATGGCAAAAATAAAAACAGATATTGCACTTTACTAAACTTTGTTTTTCATAGATATTAAACTGTAGCTTTACTATATGCTAGTGCAAGCAGATTTTACTTCTTTCTTTAAGTTAGAAAGAGTAAAACAAAGTCTGCTGCTGATCCACTAATTTTGTTTGATGATATCAAACAACAAGCAGCAATTAGCAGTATCCTAAACTTTACTCTTCAAATGCGCTCATGGTCTACCTGTGGGAGTGAATTTTTGAGAGGAGAATCAAGAAAAGATGTCAGAAAGTCAAAGAATACTGGACTTACACTTCTGTCTCTGTTTTGTATATCACATTGACAAAATTTACGGGTTCTATATTCAGTTCCAGTTGTGCATTTTCCAGGTTTCTTTCAAATCCTTCAACACTGCCAATGTTAAACCAGAGGAATCTCTGTAACAATTTTTTTAAAATAAAAAATAAACAAGTTATATATTTTCATAAGTATTCTGGAAAAAGTTATTTTACATAAAACTATTTAAAGAATACATTCTAAAAATCATTTCTCCTCTCAACAACAATGCTACTCAAGAGTCATTTCTATGACAATTGGTTTTGTAACCCAAAATGCAGGAACATGATGCCAAGACTCTTACACCAAACTTATAATTCTGAGGCCACTGAATAGTTGGGCATTTTTTTACTTGTTTACCGGACTGGCATGAAGTTTCCACTGACTAGGATTTTACTAAAACTAATTATAAGGTCAACATTCTCTATCCAAACTGTTTTCTTTTATTTTGAATGTGAAACAATATCTGTGACAAACTCTCACATATACTTAAATCAGAATTTTTCATATTCATATTCATTGACAAAATCCAAGTTAAAGATTCAAAGCTAGTTATACAGCACATGTCTCTGATCTGAAAACTTTTTGCCTTTACTTAGGTGCCAACTCAATTCAAACTGTCAGCAATGACATTTAACTTATGCAAATTTCACTCAAAGCACTCAGCAACAGCAAAAATCAACAAAAATAATGTGGGCTATTGCACTCATCATCCAGAGTGAGCAATAATATGAAAGATGTGAGTCTGCTGTCTATTCAATCCAACTCAGTTCCTACAAGCCTGCCATAGTGTCAATATCTCATGTATTGAGCGCAATTCTAGGGCAAGAGTCATGGCAGGAATAAAGACTCAACAAATTGGAATCTTCATATTTTTGTTACAGTGATCCCAAGCAGCTAAACATTTAAATGATTTAGTTTCTGAATATGATCCCATTATGGAATGAAACCTCAAAATCAATGTAATACTAGGGACAATTGGAGATGCACCACAAAATGTTTGAGCAAGCCAGGAGACTAGTGACTGATGCTGAACAAGAAAAAGCAATCAGAACTATGCAGTCAAATTTTCAAGCTGAACGAAAGCCAACCACTTCATCTACAATTCACCCTTATCACCCCTGCTGTCTTGTCAGTTGTCTCCCAGATCATCATCAAGCCTGATGCTATCCGAATAGTGCTGTCACAGTACTTACAACATCTATCTCCACCTCATCATGTAAGTGTTGTCATTTTTACATTATTTTCATCTACCATCAGAGCGTAACCCTTGCTTATCTTGAACAATTATATCTGATGTTTTGTTCACATAATCTACCTGCAGATTATGAACATCAAGAACTGACTTTTAATGTTTTTCAAAGTTGTCAATGGTTAGTTGCACTGTATCACCTTCTTAAACTAAATAGGGTCATGAGAGAAATGTTGTTTACAACCAGTAATGTTCAATATGTTCTCCATTAAGATGTGGCAAATAGGCTATTGCATTGTGGTGAATTTATGAATAAGAAACAATCGTAACTGCATAAACTTTATAACAGGATATCATGAATAAAAAGGAATACTTAATATTTTTTCTTTCATAAAAAAAAATGCAATCTCAAGAAATATTTGAACACAATTGTTAGTTCACTTCTAAACCTTAAAACACACATCTTTTAAGCCTTTCTGATTATGTGGAGAATAAGAAAATTAGAAAACGAGTTTTCTATCATTCTAGACAACAAAGCAGAATGATACTGGGTCACAATATGAGAACATGCATTTGTTCACCAGAAAGCAGAAATAATATCATGAAATATACACATGACAAAAGCAAATAAAAATAAAAATTTTGGAGAACAGCTAATAAATAATGTGACAGATTACACATTTTCTGACAAACCAAGCAGAAAGGTAAATAAATTTGAACAGACAAAAATAAGCGGAATGTGTACTTACAGAGTTCTCCATTTGAGTGCCTGGCACCAGTTTAACCCGTACCCACTTTTTATTGACTACTTCTAACTTGTCAACCTTTCATAGAAATAAAAAGCATACAAAAACAAAATCTAAAAAAAAAATATCAACATTAAAATCTTTTAATAAATATTAAAATCTTTGATTAGTGTAATGTATGCTGATTAATAATTTGCATACAATGGATCCTAGCATAACATTTTTAATTCAACACAGAAAAAGTAACGCTATGTTAAATTAATGTTATGCAAATATGGAAATTATAGTAAATATATGCAATTTAAATAGTGAAACAAATTTTGTAAATTAAATAATAGACTTGGGTTTAATTATTACACTAGACAAGGAAAATTTGTTAATGGGGATTCATTAAAAAACATACTCAGCTACATTATCTAATATGTGCACACCATTCTCACGTTTTGCTAAAATTTCCTGTTTGCAAGGTTCCTGCCACAAGTTTAAAATTTTCCAGACTTTTCAAGACCAATTTTTTTTAAAATTACACACATTTACTGTGAGCAGTAATTAGCAACGCATTAAATAGTTAGGAAAAAAATATAACCAAAATTCAGGTGATACAACTAATATATATATATATAAATTTTAAAAAAACATTTAAAAGTTTGTTTTTTTTTAAATGATTACCTGCATAATCTGAACATGAACTTTCTTCAGAATGATACTTTGATAGCAACCAAATTAAAAATAAAAATATTAAAAGTCAGAAATTAAAATCAAACTTGATATGTGTTTAAAAGTACAAGCAAGTTTGAATAAAACTAGATCATACAAAAGTACACCATGTACAAATACAAAAGTAAATGAAAATGAATCCATTGACAAGCAAAGAAAGTTGTAAATTCTAGTAGTTTGAAAACTGAACTTAAAAATATTGAATATTTTTAAAAACTTCAAAATCTTGCTAAGCATACCTGATTATAATTTATATATATATTCAATTGGCTATGTATAATATTGTCACAATTTAAAAAAGTTTGACTTTGTATATTTTGGGGGCAAAATGCGGAAGTGGATTACTTGATTAACCATGTCCAGTGCGCAAAATTTTAATGCTAAAAAGTTTGCTTTTATTGTTGGAAGATTGGCAATTGATTCCCCCCCCCCCCCCATGAAAATATTGAAGAGAGTGACAATGCAGTGAACAGTAGTACACAAGTGCGATGCCACTGAGAATGGTGGTCATGTAAAATGAGCAATTTTCGTGCTAAAAATGAAACTAATTATCTTCAGAAGTAATGAAAGAATACTTATAAAATAATTCAAGCTTATAGAGGATGTGTATGCCTACAAACATGTGTGTGTGCCAATTTTTCCTAAAGTACTGGACATTTTAAAAAAATCATTTCAGAATCATGCTCAGCACATGATATTATAATTTATTCATTCATAGCCTGATGCATAATACTGCCAAGATTTAAAAAAATTAAACTTTGTATTTTCAGGCATTTGGGGCAAAAATGTGAAAATGGATTACCTTGATTAACCTCATGCTGTATGCAAAATTTTGAAGTTTGCAATTGATGTCCAGCAATTGGAAATTGATGCCTCTTTCAAAAACTGTCAACTAGACAATAGTTATTCCCCTCCACACACACACACACACACACATACAAGAAGAGCATGACCAAAGGATAGGGAGAATGGGAACTCACAATGCCCCGAGAAAGGTAGCTGTTGACAAAGTCTTTGTAAGTGATTTCCCGATACTGACTCTGGTAAAATCCAATGAATCCAACAATGGTAACTCCAGCAAACAAGCCAATAAGCATCTTTGTATTGGGGTCACTGGGGTCACCAAAAGGACTGCGACCTCTGAAATCATGCAGCAATATAAACTAAAAATAACTTTTATAAGTCTGATTTAACAAAGAAAATAACTATCTTCAAACCTGGTCAGATAATTAATAATCAGTGAAAAGAAATATTTCATTAATGATTGTTTTAGAGGATAAATAAATATACTAATTCAACACTAATATATACATATACTATATTTTTTAAATGTGCTTACTAATGCTGCAATAGGCATATGTGGCTTGTCTGCATTTAAATATATATGATTGTACAAACAAGTAAACAATATCACATACTTGGCAAACTGGAAATTTGCATCTGTCTTCTTATCACCTTGGTTTCGAGCAAATGATTTAGGTGGTGGTGGTGGTTCTGTCTTTGGAGCCTCTGCAATGAAATAAAATAAATGATCATAATATTTGTATTTAAATCAGAAACAGATATTATTTAAGATAGTATAAAAAAAATATATTCATAAGTAAATTAGTGAAGTAAAGATTATTCCAAAATTTTCATAAGTAAAACTGAAAGAGTATAAATCACACCTCAACAACACAATGTCATAACCAGTGAGAAAGATGTCAAGTCAAAGTAAGAAAAATTGCAAAGTGGAAAGCCTCAGTCCTAGACAAAGTACAAATATTCTGGATGAAACATCTTAGATTCTTACAATTACATCCTTAGACTATCAAAGTATCATCTAATCAAATGCCTTTCAACTATCTGGAAGTTACTGCCAGGAATTATATCTGATAAAATCACATCTCACCTTGAAACAAACTACTATTTTTACTAACCATATATATAATTACTTCCACATTTATGAATACATGAAACAATAAAATTACCTAAAATGATAGCAGCCTCAGTACAAAAACTAATCCAAGTATCAATGACAAGCTGAAAAACCACACTCCCAGGCAACAATACAGAAACTGCAGACATACCAATAAAATGTGGAATCTTTCAAGATGATTCCCTGTCACCACTAATGTTCTGTGCTATATCCTCTCGGTCAAGTCATCCAGAAAACAGGATTAGGAAACAAAATTAAATCAGGACAGGATATCAGCCATTTGATGATTTACTGTATACAGAGATCTAAAGTAAAAGTGAACATCAAACATGATATCAATTTGCTGATCAATATTGTCAACATTGAAGTGAGGACATTAACAACATGAAGTTTGGCCTTGAGAATGTTAAATGATCACAGTGATAAATCAGTGTCATTATCAGACTTAGAGGTAATAATTTTATAATGCATTGACTGATTGTAAGTGACAAAGGAAGCCTTACAGTTATACCAATTTTTTTACCATACAATAAATTGAACTGTCGGAGGCTCTAAATATTGGAACTAATACTGTTGTGTAATAGAACATATAAAAGGATTCCAAAAATAAAAAGTGCATATTTTCTTATTAAAACTAAAAGAAAATTCTTTTCTTATAACATTTATAATAAGTGACATTGCAAAATACAAGCAATGAATGCTTTACTGAAATTACTCTTTAACATCCTAAAAATAAATTATGTTGTTATTTTTTTTTTTAAAGACTGCTTTAGAATGTGTGATTAATCTTTTCTAGTTCTATTTCATGAAAGATATAATTCATATGCTTGGTAATATACAATTATATGACTGAACTTCATTAATAAAAAATGCAATTGGTGCAAATTTTAAATATTATTATAATTGCATAACATATGCAGCAAAAACTGAAAAAGTGGCTTACAAAAGAGAGATGTATATTAGATTATTACATTTAATGATTTACCACCAATTAATTGAATCAACACAAGTAAAGAACACCCCCAAACTATTTCACCATTTAAAAACATTTGAAGATAACTCAAAGTAGCTCAGCTGTTTGTCTTTTGTATGTCTGTGTAGGACTGTAACTTTGTAAAGTATAAGAGTTTTTTAAAGACAGTTAAAAAAGCTGTATAAGACATAAAACTGCATTTTTGACAATAATGCATATTATTTATTTCTTCTTTTTTGCATAAGATAATAGAGTGACTCTCCTATATTTATTTATAAATTTAAAACTCTGTTGCTCCTCAAAAACTCTTTACCTTTTGGAGTTTGTTTGGCTACCTCTTCTGGAGCTGACTTGCCTTGCTTAGGGAAAAATTTCTCAAAGCCTTTTGGCATTTTTTCTCGAAGAATGGTCCACCCTCGAACCATCGAACCTAAGTTGCCTGCCTCTGTGAACCTGCTTAAGAGGTGTATGCTGTGCTGTAACTGAAAATCATGGTTATGAGCCATGCGGTGAGGGTTGGATTTAAAAGTAATTTTAACATAATTTTAATTTTCAACATAAATGTGTTTACACTATTCTAATAATGAGGATACATTTAGAAAGAGAATAACTCAATAAGCAATTTTTTTTAATCTTGCAGTTTACTGACATATACAATTATGTGACTGAACTTCATTAATAAAAATTGCAATTGGTGCAAAATTTAAATATTATTATAACTGCATAACATATGCAGCAAAAAGTGGCTTACTAAAGATAGATGCTTATTACATTTATTGATTTAATGATTTACCACCAATCAATTGAATCAACACAAGTAAAGAACACCCCCAAACTATTAAATAATAATGCCACCAACCCATACATTGAAGAATGCATTTCCAATATTTACTATTTAGGAATAAATGAAGTGTAAGTTGTAACTAGCTCCAAATGTTAAAATTAAAAGTTAAGCCAACTGATCACTTGAATTTCAACATGAATAACATCTTCACACCCATATTCTCTTTCCACAATTATTTAACATCACTGATTTTCCAATCAATTTTTGCCAATCAATGAGGAATCTAGGCGTCACACACAGGAGCACTCTCTCATTACATGAGCATGACAAGAATATTTGTACATCAGCATACCTAAAGACATGGTAAAAAGCTCTATTAAAAAAATTCCCTGGTATAAAGTCACAAAAGTTCTCGTGCTCATTAGTGCTGTCACTGCAACTCTTCTAATTTTATATTCAGTTCATCAAATTGCTTGCTGCAGAAACTTCATAAAGTTCTAAGGCTGTTTAAATAACTCTAAATAAGAGTCTCTAGGACCCAATACACTACTTATTTACCCCCACTCCCTATGATGGCTGCCTCTTCACCGGATCAAGTACAAAATCTCCTCACAATATGTAGGACACAGTAATTGTCTGACCTCATTCAAGTATATACTCCATCTTCACATTTGTGCTTTTTCTCTGACAACCATATTCTTGGTGTAACCAATATAAACACAAAATGTACTGCCACTTTTCTATCTTATGATATGAAGGTCCTGCTAAATGGACAGTTGGACTGAACTGCATTTAAAACTCAGATATATTCATCTGTCAAAATTCTCTTAAAATATTTTTTCCTTCTAAAAAAGTCCTATACTAGTCTTTACTGAGATTATCTGATTATTTTCTTTATTTCATATCCTTTTCACCACTAAGTGTGCTCTATGTTGCATCCATAAATATGCCCCTTGTGTAGGACTATTGTATTAGCTATTACACATACACACCTCACATAAACAAATCTATATATATATATATATAATTACTAAACATATGTTTTTATTATAAAGTGCTTTAAGTTTTAATGAAAGATTAAGAACTGGCATTTTCAACTATAAGCCTACTAATTATAAATTTCTACACTGTGTTGTGCTACTTTTCATAACTCAACAAATGAGTTATATAATATTACTCATTTACTGTATTACTATTAGATTTATATTTACAACTACTCAGCAATTAAATTTCTAATATTAATCATTTTTTTAAATGAGAAAATTTAAATAGTAGCAATATTTTTTTTTCTTTTTTTTTCAACAACTCTCACTTTTAGTTCTACTTCTCAAAATGATCAGGCTACACGGTAATCTACGCAACACTATATTATAGTATATAGCGATTTACTTAAAACTTAAGCAATAAAGTTAAAGCATTAAAGGTAGGTAAACTTCAACTCAAGATTATTAAGACATTAAAATGTTAAACAATATAAACAAGCTTCAGTTTTAAAAAGGGTCCAATCAATAATAATCCGACATGTTAATTTTATTAGATTAAGGGGAAATGTACTACTAGTACTAATTATGTGTTTATCATAAGTTGCAGAATCATCGTTTGCCGAAGGGATTCGAACAGGACAGAAAATGAGATAATTGTTGATTAATTGTCATACCTCATGTGAGGAGCAGTTTCTGCACATCACCCTTTGAAGCAGCCGCTCGCCTCTTCGAACGGCATATATATAACGAAAAGACATCGTTTGTTAGTCTGTATGCCGCTTCGTCCTCTATCCACACGTTTTATTTTCAACCCAAAATATTAAAAAAAAAAAAAATCGCAACGAAACTAGCACTTTAGTTTTGCACTTCAGAGAAGCAGTGAGAAATAAATATAAATTTCTTCCTTTTGTAAATCAACGTTGCAATTAAAAATATTAAAATTATTAATAAATAAGTATAACAATTTAAAATATATGTATTAGCATTATTTAAAGTACGAATTGATGGAAATATATTGTTGCATCAGATATACTCCGACTTAAAGGCACGTGTGAAATGTTTGGTTGATAACAACACGTAAATTCATGAGCTGATTAGTACAGGGAGAAACATAATAGCTGAATATGCATAAAAAAAATCGGAAGAAATTTTCTAAGCGTGTAGGAGGTCGGGAAAAGAAAACAAAGCTCGGTTATTTGCCTGAAGACACCCTCAGCTATTATCGCCGTGTGTCTGAAGCCCTGATTGAAGGTTTTGAGAATGAAGAAGACAAGAGTGAGTGATGTAATTTCATTTTATAGTAATCAACATTGGTACAATGGTAGGTTATTAGTGCAGTTTGCATACTTGAAAGCCACATTCTTTGGCTTAATTCTTAAGTATCACAATTTTAATGAACTTGATATTCTATGAAGGTTATTATTAAATTAATTTATTACTAATACTTTAATAGTAATAGTAATACTAGTAATACTAATAGTAATATTATTAGTACTTATTTAGTAGTAGTACTTAATAAATAATAGACTAATACTTGTATTATAGTTGTAATACTAATAGTAATACTTGTCTTACTCTTAGCATTTATTTTGATATCTCATAATTTCACAGTGAATATTATTTATAATATAAGTTATTACAACAAAATACATTGTATAATATTATCAATATTTTATTAAAATTGTGATTATTTACAAATATTTGGTATAAATATTTTTTTCCAGATATATTTTTGAACAACAGCTTTGATCAATTAATTCAAGAGTCATTGACAGTTGCACAGAATCAGACGGCCAGCAGAATAATTGAGTTGCTCATTTCAGATGCCTCTGCTTCAAACCTCCGCAGATTATTTGTCTCTATGTGCTCGGATCTCTCAGTGGCTTTTCTTGATCGTTTTGCTAGCCATGTGTTTCAAGCTTTAATTCAGTTGCTACCAAAATTTATCTTGCCACAATCAGAGCTAAAGACTGAAGGCAAAGCTGTAGAAAATGAGGAAGATGATGTAGATCAAGGGATAATAGAAGAGAGCTTCAAAAGTGTATGCAGTTTTGTAGAAAAGACATTTGAAGTGCTGTTTTGTCATACATATGGAAGCCATGTGATTCGAGCACTTATGGAGGTGTTGGGAGGTGTACAAGTGTCACATGAGCTGAGCAAAGGGCATGGCTCTCATGAGGACCGCCATGACAGAGGTTGTAAAAAATACTGTTTCAGTTTTTTAATAATAAATTTTAATTTACTCTGTATAACAATAACATTTTGTGTTGAATTTGATAGCATTTCAAATTAAATAACCTTTTTTCTTTTCAAATATATATTTATGCAAGTTTCATACTTCTGATTGTTGTTTTTAATTTCTACATGAAATAAAGAATGTAATTGTAATTAATCTACTCTATCAAAGTGTACATTTTACAAAATTTACTTTAAAAATAAATGCTTCTAAAGTTCTATGTCTTGCAAAAATATGACTTTTATGAGTGTCATCTTAAAAGTTAAATAATTTAGGCACCACAAACATTCTCTGTATCCTATATTTCAGCTTAAATACTGCTAAATTTCTGAGTGAATGATACATTGTTATAATAATTAATATTATAATTATATTAATTTTTCAGATGGTGTTTTAAATTGCAATGTTTAATAGTAACAAATACTAACATATTTTCTGCTTGTTGTATTTTTATGTTACTGATATAGTTATTTGTATACTTTGTTGACAAGCTAATATTATTAAGTCTAGCACATGATGGTAACAAATATTTTTCTCCACAAGTGTGCGACTGTGAGTCTAGAACAATAGTCTCCTTTAGAAATTTAACTTTGCTTATTTAGCATTTAATTGATCACTAGATCAGTAGATGCATTTATCTTCATAAATTTGAAATAACGCAAAGCGGCAAACAGAACTAAAACTAAAAGACACTAATATTTTTCTTTTAAGTTAAAACCTTAATTCCCTTCACAAATAACTGATGCTTTCTTAGATACCTGTTTTATTGATAAACTGATGTTCCACTTCCAAAAATTTACCCTGTATTTAATAGACTCATCATTCTTTCGTAAGTCTTCATTTTAATTTCTCATTAGACCATAGCATCCATCCGCAATTGTTGGAAGTGGATGTTGTGCATTTACTCTAATGTGTTCTAAAAGTTTTGTCCCAACTTTAAATATTTAGGCAACTTACAGTTACACCCAGGATTTGTAGATTGATAGATAGAAACCTGATGAAAAGCAGTAAAACTAGTATTCAATGTATTGATATCATTGTATTTTATGATTGAACAGTAAGTTAGTAACTAAAAGATATTTAGAGTTTGGATTGGTATCATAGGTCTGAACACTAGATTTGCTTGCAGATGATAGATGGTTTAAACTCTAAAGCCTTCATATATTATTCTCTTTATAAGCTTGCTCCCAGCACTATCAGATGATTTGAAATTTATTCCATTTGTCCGCTGGTTTTCAGAAAATGAGAAATATGGCTTAAGTGAGAATTAATAGAGCTCTACCAGATGATTTTGACATTTATTGTTTACAAGTTTAGATTTTCATAAGGCAATTTCATATATGTTGACTTGAAAAGCTTTCTTATTCTTTCTAGGACTGTTCATTGTTTACTTAGAATCTCAGTAATAAATATCATTAATGGCAGTGATTTTAATTTCTTTTCCTTATGTTATTTTACTGTTTGTTTGGAGTAGCTCCTGAAGGCTGCAATGTCAGTCTGCCATCAGAATTCAGATCCCAGTTTGATCAGTTCACAGAAAAGATATTTCACCTATGTGACAATGAAGGTAACTTATTTGGAATTCTTCCAGTTTCTGGGTTTTAATAGTACTTGTAAATTTAGTAATTATTAAGTCAGTGCCTTATTTGACTTATTCTTAATGAATTAAGCAAGATTGCTCTCATTTATTATTTTAGACATAAACTGGTAAAGTGTATCCAACCATGATCACTCCATATTAACCTACACATGTGTAGCTTATATGCAATCATCACTTTGCAATTATGCATCCCCCAGAATGATAGTGTTAAATTGTACAAGGTATGTATTCTCTCTCTTTCTCTCCCTTTCTGCTTAGCAGAAATATCATTTCTGTGGAAGAGGTCTACGTTAAAAAATGTGATATGTTTAATTGGCTGCCAGTTAAAGGATACAGGATGATCTCCCTATTAAAAAACTAAACCAAAGAAGTCTGAACTGCTAGCTTCTGAAGAGCTGTGTTAGGAAATTGAACAAAAAAAGACTGATTTAGTTCTGGCAGAACATTTCTAAGATATCTGTGATTGAGGTGCTTTGATAACTCAAGATCAGTTTGAGCACCACTTGTTTATTTATTTTTTTAATTTAATCAGTTTTTTTTCCTGTTTCAGTGTACTTAAAAGATCCCAGTGCAAGTCCTCTGGTGCAAACTGTCCTGCTAATTCTGAATAAAATTGACCCAGTTCAATGTCACTTGCATTGTAAAACCATCATGCAGCAAGTTGCTTTGACCTGTGTTGAAACCAAAAATCCTGCAGAAGTGTAAGTTATTTTATGAGTAAGAAGGGATAGTGAGAAGCATTTAATCCAGAATTGCAAATTACAAGATTCACCCCAGACTCTTGCTTGATCTCATGCACTATGAAATGGTTTCCAAAAAAAAAAATGGTTCATTTACAATTCTTGGCTGACAGTAGCACTAGAAGATCCAGTTATTTGTGGCATGGGGATTGCTAGTAGTGATATTGCATTTACACATGGAATCTAATATGATTGCACTGTAACTGTTGTCTAATTATAGCACTTTTTCTGTCCATTTTAAACTTCATTCAAAGTAGTACATAGCATATGGCATTTATAAATTATATTATATAGCAAAACATGTTCATTAACATACCATGTGCATTTTCAATATACATGTACTTTGTGCCAAGAAGCAATCATGTGCACTCAGTTTGAAGTTTCTTTTTGGCAGACTATGTACAAAATAAAAAGTCTAGGCTACCATATGTCACAAAATATTTAGCCTCTTAAAGTGTAAGCAATTTTCTTAGATTGTAATTAAGGTGGGATTGCTTATGAATTATTTTTAAGATGTGATTTTAAGAGATTTTGGCTTATTTACATAATTCAACATTGTGTTAAGTTTATTTCAAACTATTCTGGTCCAGAGAAAATGTGTTGGAGTGAACTTTGTAATATTTACTTCTCTGATCTTAATCTTAACTTTTAAACTTAAAAATATGTTATTGCTTTTTCTTCAGTGCATCAAGCAGGCATCCTTGAAGAGGTTCCTTTTATTTATTTTTGTTGTTGTTTGTTTGTTTCATTTTAAGAGTGAACTTTCATGCTAATTTTAATAATAAGCCATACAAACTCACAAAACTGTATGTAACCTGAAGGTTGGGGTTAAGTTTGCTAAATACTAATTATTAACCAGTATAACCCCCCTTAGCACATATTACCATAATCCAGGGGGAACCATCTTTCCATTCACAGTACCTAGCCTATACTGTTCCTCAGCTTGAACCCTCAACCCATGTAAGGCTGCTGTTTGTCACGCTTGGCAGGCAATGATTTGAGAAGACAACACACACAACGCTAACACTGATAGTACAATAACACAATCAGAGACACAAAATGACAATAAAACTGATTATTACAAACTCATTCTATATCAGGCAGTGATACCAACCTTAAAATAATAAAATAATAATTTAATAGAATTTATATTCCAAATCAAGAGCCAGAAATATCAAAACAAAATACATTCAAAAGATCATTCATTGATACATCAATGCAAAATATACTTATGAAAATTTATTAGTAACATTTAAAATAAATGGCTGCAGAGACAGAGGACAAAACAGATGAGCAGCTTCCGGCAAAACATGACTGCTGATCCTCAGGTCTCCACAACCTAATCTAATGATACAGAAATCAGAATTTACACCCGCACCAAATCCAGACTCTGAATATACAAATATCAAGATTGCAAAACTACCATTACTCTTACAGGCAATTCACAACTGCTGGCTCTCAGCTCTCCACAAACCAACCTGATACAGAAATCAGAATTTATAGCAACATGTCCAGACTCTGAATGGACAAAGATCAAGATTCCACAATTACTTCAAAGGAGCACACCACTGGGAGGTACTTTATACAATCCATAATTTCACAAATCCAATTCGTTGGGTTACACTCTAACACACACTGCCTGCTACATAGACCAAGTCTTTTGCAACACAACAGCAGACCTGCTTAACCATAAGACAGGTGAAATTCACAGCTAGAATGTTGGATGTATATATAGCTGGCTATATCCTGCCACCTATTGTACCTATGAAGTTATTTGTGCTTGACATGCATCCACAGTATACATATCTCTAAGGGAGGTAATCAAAACAATACACACTGCTGACTAGACAAAATTTGATGAACTAATTTGTGCTTGACGTACTCATGCCATACATATCTTCACAGGAGGTAACTGAAACAAGCAAAAGTAACAACCACAGTACAAGCAGGGAAGTAATTAAATAAGAATGTATACAAAATGATCACACTGACTCTCTTGCAGAAAATGCAAAATATTTCATGACATGATTATTCAATACACAAAAGGATCATATATATATATATATTTTTATGCCATTGGAAAATTTTTGTCACACTTGAATAATTATGTGGTTATTTCTTCAGAGTTCTTTTTAATATGCCAGCCTTCAGGTTTGTGTTGTGACACAGATCTAACTTGTACATTTTGTTTATTGTAATTCCTCCCTTTGTTACTTTGACATATTGTTATAGCATTCCAGACTTAGCACAAAGTCAAGTTGGATCACATTTACTGGAGGTGATTTTTAAGCTTTCTCCTGCCTTGGAAGAAATATTTTCCAGTCTCTTAAAAGGAAGACTACTCCAGTATGCAATTCATCCAGTGGCCAACTATGTCCTGCAACGCTTCATATATAGTTTAAAAGATCGAGATTTGGTAGGTATATAATGTGAAATTCCCAGTTTTAAAAATGCAGTTGTTAATCATATTGAATATTTGAAAAGTAAGTATTGTAGCTACTGTTGTTAGATGATGTTGAATAGTTTATAGATTATTGAGTACCTGCAGTTGTTACTCCTAATGAATAGTTCAGGCTGAGTGCCTTGTAACTGCAACTGTTTTTCATAATAAATAGTTGAGACAGTATTCTGTGATTGCAGTTTTGTAGTTGTTCTGTTTAATGAATAGTTAAGGGTAAATATTATGCAACTGCAGTTTTTATGCATTTTGGATAGTTGAAATTGAGTATTGTATAACTGCAAGTTGCTAAATTTAATGAATAATTAAGACTAAATATTGTGTTACTGCATTTATTATGTTTAATGAATAGTTAAGAATATTCTGTAAATGATGGTCAGAATGGAAAGTATAGAGTATGTTAATTCTTACGTTGTTGTTTTTTTAAGGAAGAGTAAATAAAACTTGTAATCCAGTTAGAATTGGCATGTCATTTCTTGATGTATTTAACCTGTTCAGTGTCAGGCTTATACGCGACGCCGGGCAGCTGTGTCAGATACTTACCGATAATATTCAATGGGTCAGTGTACTAAAAAATTATCAATGGATTTTTAAAATTTAAATTACTACCTATTGTAGACATATTAAGAAATTTTAAAAGTATTATTTTAAATTTATTTTCAGTGACCATATTTTTATTAAAAAAATATAAACAAATGAAATCTGATACTGACAGGGCTTTACGAAAGAAACAATGAGCAAGAAGTTCAAAAGTTTAAAATTTTGATAAATACAAGGTTTCTTATCTATTCACATCAAAAGAATAAGCCCTAAAAACATATTAAGAAATTTTAAAAGTATTATTATTTTTAATTTATTTACGGTCGCCAGATTGTGGTTTGAAAAATGTAAACAAATACCTGACACGCCTTTACGAAAAAACGAATGAGCAAAAGTTAATTTTTTTTTTTAAATTATGATGAATACAACTTTTATTAATTATTCCCATCAAAAGAATAAATCCTAAAAACTGAAAAAGTTTGAAAAATTTCGCTTACCTCTCCATTGACAGCCCACGCTATGAAATTCACACCACGTGATCAGACCGGTCTGCTCCTAGTGCCATAACAATGTTCTTTCTGTCACTTCATGTTTCAGTATTCAATGCCCAATGGTAAAATTTATTACATAATTGTCTGCTGAAGACAAATACACATTTTTGAACATGCCATCACAAAAATCAGCTCGAAAGTTGCCATGAATAACACACACAAAATCCCACAAAAGGTGGCTGCTGACTTCTTGTGCAGAGTGGGAGGGGGGGGCAGTTGTATGGTAACAGGCACCCTATGAATCACCCGAACTTCTATTTACAGCATCCAATGAAAAAAATTATAACAAATTGGCTGATGAAGTGAAGCATATGTTTCTTTACTCTGATTGGTTATTTTTAGTGACTAGGATCACCGAGACTGAGTTTTTCATCCCAAAAGCACTGAACGGGTTAATAAAATAATAATGCTCCATCTTATCTCAATTTGGTTTAGCATAATGTTCATTTTTACACTCATCTTGTTTCATTTTGATTGTTTTGATTTTGAACCTAAATTTCTATAAGCAATATTAACAACACACAAGGAGATAAAATTGTTGAATAAGAGCTTTTATAATTATGCCTATAGTATTAGGTAGTCCCAACGTCACTGTTTTACAGGGGACAAATGCACTTTTACATAAAAATTTACTGAACTGTATCTCACAGCATTTTTCTTCATATTAAACCTAAACTAAACACTTTTTATATAAAAATAAAGAGCTATGTTTCGTCTTTTAAAGTATGTTCTTGCTTTTCATTGGAACTTTATTATTGTATCCATAAACATTGATGAAAGTACCTTAGGGTTACGTAGAAAATTTCTCATCGGGAGCTTCACGGCCGAAAAGGTCAAATTTGCGTTTTTGGGTACCATTTTTTAAGAATTTTGCAATACCTGCATGGATAAGTAAGCTAAATTCTGATTGGTCCATTAAAAAGAAGAGAGGTAACTCTGTACACTCATATTTTTTTTCATAATTGTATGTTAAGAATAACAAACACAAAAATTTAAATTAAACGTTTGCGACAAATTTTGGGGGTCAAATATTTTTCACAAAATCATGGAAAAAATATCATTTTATTCAGAATTTCAATGTCTTTCCAAAAACATAACACCATACGGGATTATTAGTCCATGCAGTTCTTGCTAAATTCAAAACTCTGTGGCATCTTTCTCGGTTGACAAATTGCACATTCGTTACGTCTAAAAAATTATGATTATCACAAATTATGACACTAAATTTACAAAATCTCAAAAAGTATTATAGCTATCATCATATTTTTTTCTGTACAAATTATTTCATCAGAATGCATATTTTGAGCATAAAAGATTTGTACAAAATCAAGTAGAAAAAATTAGTGGGACTACCTAATAGTATTTAAAGAATATCTTGCAGTACACTTAAACATTTTATTGCAAAATAAGTTAAACAGTACTAAACATTCCTACATTTCAAGGCTGAATTTGATAATTTGTTTACAACTATATAGGCATTTTTAATGTCAGCCCTGTCAGTATAAATTTAAAGCAGAATTTCTTGGGGAAATTTCCCAATTTCTGTTTGAGGTTCTTTGTTACTGTACAAGTGAACAAGTAAATGACTGTATTTCTTTTGTGCACATTTTGTACAGATGAAAAAGGTGTACCTGGAATTGTCTAAATATGTGGAAGACATTTTAGCTGTCGGACACTTGGGCCTTATCACCTGCTTGGCAGACTCTTGTCGTCGGCTGCATGTTTGTCAGGATGAGTTTGTCACAGTAAGTTTTGATTCTTTTATTCAGAATTAGCATGAAATTATTTTTAAAGGCTTATCTTTTCTGAAGTAGTTTAAGAGATTATTTTCACACCAAATTAAAGATTGATTTAATTTATACTGTTAAAAAAAAAATGTAGAATTAACAATTGTTCCATTACAATATAGTACCTCGTCACAATGGTGAAGGACCAACAGCAAAAGAAATCCAGTTCACATGTATTTGTTTAGTAAAACTAACATATAAAAGTTTAAGTTGAATATGAATCACAGATTATGTTGACACAAGAGATCTCCATTTCATTGTAGAAATGTCTTAAATCTGACCATCCTGACAGTGAATATCAAAGAACTGTGAATAAGAAGAGTGTTATATTTGTTTATTATACATTTAAGATAAGCTTTAGCACAATGCAGAAATGCAAATTATATTTTGTTAGTTATAGAAGATTTTTAAAGTAGTTTTTGGTATCACCATCTCTGCCTACTGCAAAGACATATGGGATTGTACCACACAGACATAAGTCAATGTGAGTATAAGTTGCAACTTTTATATTTTAGTTTAAAAACTTCTAAGCTTACTGAACTGAGTATAAGACAGAATTGACAACAACAAAAATAGGATATTAACAAAGCATTTAAGCAGATTGCCAAGATGAAACTCAGTAACATTTAATGTTAAATCCTTGTCAGAAACAGACATGTAAAAAATATAAATTTAATAATAAAGTACATTAAATGTTTGTTACTGAATATACATTACGCTGTAATGCATACAAATTACAGTGAAAGAAATCAAATCTTCAAATAGCAGTACTCAGGTCACCATAACTTCAAGTGTTTAAATTTAAATATAAAGTTTGAAAACATTAATAACTTATTTGAATCTAAAATGGGTAAATATGTGATATATCAGTAATCAATGTTATTATATCCATAGTTATTTCAATGCTAAACTAGAATCAGTCATGCATGCTAATATTGCAGAGATGTTTACAATCAGATGCATTACAGAAAGCACATAACTCTGACGGTTGCTGATATTTTGTTCATATCATCTATATTTATCACTATATATCAGTTAATAGAAGGGACATTTCTATGAAGCAGTCCTGAGAACATTTTATGTGTGTGTGTGTACTCTGTGTTCATTTTTCAGGAGCAGATGGGTTCAAGGATAACTAATATATTTTTATCTTAGGTATTGATGGAAGCATTTCATTGTAAGGAACCAGAGGAGAGAAACATTTACCTGACAAGACTTATTTTGTCTTTTGTCACATATGAAGTGTTTTTCAAGGTGGACAGTGCAACAGAAGAGAAGTCAGCTGAAAAGTCAGAGGTAACTTTAAATGTATTCATTTTATTAAAACATGCATTTAACAGTTTTGTTTTTCCCCCATGTTTTTGTTATTAAATATAGAAGCCTACTAGTGCACATTTTTATTTTGTAACTGATGAAATAAGTCACATATCAGTCTCTGTATTGTACTCAGTCATCTTTTCAGCCATTAATGTTGATTGATGGATATAAAAAAAAGAGAGAGAAGATAATAGTACAAATAAAATTAACAAAATACAATGTTTATCTTTCTGAAAAATAAAAGTACCATTGTTGTAGGCATTTCTTATTCAATAGATACATTAGCCTCTCACTTTCAGTAAACATGGGAGATGGAGTGGGTGTTTTGTTTGTTATTGTGTGGTCATGATATAGGAGCAGAACTGACATTGTTAATGCATGCATTTCTCACCAGGAAAAATTGCTGTCATCACTGAACATGCACGGGTCTTTGCTTTTGCAACAACTTCTCCAGTTTGATAAGCCCAAGATTATAGCCCTTGGTGTTACAGCAATGAAACCTGCTGAATTGAATATTATGTGCTGTGATCCTTCTGGTAGCCATGCTGTGGATGTGTTTTTCTCTAGTCCTACCATACTGGACAAAACCAAAGAAATGTTCCTCAAGAAAATGAAGGTACACTGTGTATATTTTTCAATACTGCATTTTTTTTTTCTTTCCCTCAAAAATCAGATGGAAAAATATTTTCTTAATTTATGTGAAAGGTGAATGGCAGTAGGTAATTGTATTGTTCAGTATGTAAGATGACTGTAGTAAAAATGTATGGAATAATTTACATTTTATTATTTTTAAGATTTTTTTAAAAATTAATAATTTGAATGAATTTTGTTTTCTTTTGTTGCCTTCAGAATGACAACACTCATGATTGTAGTTTATAATGAACTTTCAATAAAAAGACAATTATCAATATACTTTATTATATTTTAATAAACTTAATGTCACTTCTAAAAATAAAGGGGAATATTTTAAGTAAGAAAAAATCTCTATTTTATTATGAATTATCCTGTGTAAAAGTAACAAAAAATTATTTGCTATTGGATATTCAGAAAATAAAGGGTCTTAACTTCTTGCTAGTCCCATTTTTGTCCCGAAAGAAAATGTTTCACTATTTTTATACTAGGAGTATTATATCTTTCCAAAACTTAGCAAAACTCTAGCCCTAATCAAACTGAACAAAGTGATACTGAGTGTGACTCAGTTTTTCCCCTTGAATAAAATACATGCGGGGAAAAAGATGGGTAAGGAAAGAATAACCATTGCCTAGAAATTGCCTTAATAAATTTTTAAAAAACACAAACAATTGCAAAGTCAACTTTATGTAATAGTGACTTATTCAAAGATGGCCTCAAAATTCTGTGTAACAGATGAAAATATTTTTTTCTATTATCAGCTACTTTATTACAGCAATAAGCATTTTGACTGATATGAATCTATTTTATTTTTAAAGCATAACAAAATTGATTACATTAAAAGACAGGTCAATTATGGTAAAGATATTGGGTTTAGAGATGTTGCTACCTTTTTAACTACAACTTATGTACATTAGTAACATACCAGTTTGCTACCAAATAGTGTATATTTAGTTTTCCATAATCATAAAGACTGCCAAGAGAATCAAAATATTAAGAGTAAATTTATTTGTTTGAATTTTTTTCAGGGTTTGTTTGTAGAAACTGGTTGCTCAAAGAATGGGAGTAGGTGTCTAGAAAATATTTGGAAGAACCTTGATGTTAAACAGCGCAAACGCATAGCAGAAGAACTATCTCAGAATGAGGATCGTCTACGTAGAGATCGATTTGGACATTTCCTATATCGCAACTTGGGGTTGAATCAGTTTGTGAAGCGACGAAATGACTGGCTAGAGCACCAAGGGGTGTTGAGCAAACGAAGGCGAATGTTAACACAACTTCTTCATGGAAAGGGTAAAGAACTTCACTAGTGTCAATAGAATTATTACGTGTGCATGCCAGTTAGAAAGTGGTATACAGTTTGTTAAATACATGTGTATTGGACTGTCATGGTCTCCACTTACATTTGCTAGTTATATGGTCTTAACCAGTAAGTTTATTTCTGGATTTAAAAAATAAAATAAAAAATTTACACAATATATTTTTATAGAATTATTTTTCTCTTTCGTTTTAAATGATTCAGACTATTACGGTAATGTCACAAGAACAAAAAATGTAAGGAAAGCTGGGTTTTTTCTTTAGTATTCTATGTGGAAATTTAGTTTGTTACCCTAATGGCTAATCACAAGTCATTTTTCTTGTTTTAGCTGCTCCAGAAAAGAAAGAAGATTCCTCTCTTCCATTAGTAAGTATTTTATTAATGATAACCAGTCATAAAAGAGCGATATCATAGAAACTTGTTTATATTTTAAATTTAAGCATTCACATGACCTAAGTAGTAAGAAATAAATATTTAAATGATATTTATAATTTTAAACTTTCTTAAATGAAAAAAGGCCCATAATCTAGAATGAGTTGAATTCTGCAGACATGGTTTTTAAAAAGAGAAAAAGAATAATGCTGGCTTCAGTATGAAGCAGATATAAAAAATAAAACATTAAACACTGAAAGTTTGTTTTGGTTTTGCATTTTGTTTGGAAGTATTTTTCTTTAATTTAAACTTGTGTGAATTCCACATTATATTTTTTTATGTTTATTTGTTTGGCCACCTTGTTTTCCAAGATAAGAAAATAATATAGCTGGCCCTTTGCACCTAGTGCCAGCAGTATGGGCTTCAATAGTGCACACATTGGTTTTCTTAGAAATTTTGACAGCATAATTCCTTCTTACCATTCTGTGACACGTTATAGCGAGGTTTCACTGTATGTGAATCATTGATACACCAAGGTTTTCTTCACAATTGCAATGTATCACTGCATGTAATTATTATTTCGCTTTTACATTAAATTATTTAAGTGTAAGTCCTAACTTAGAGAGTTTAATTATATACTAACTGAGTTGAAATCTTTGGAGTTTTTCATTGTTTATTTTTCTGTGGATTCTTGTATTGTGTTGATTTGCCATTAAGAGTTTTCTTCTTTTTTTTTTCAGGAAAGTGATGGTGAGGAGGACAAAGTGTCAGCTATCTTCAACAAGCTTGCTCATGCAGAGCAAGCTTTTGAGAGAGTCACTTCCAACTCCAAACAGGACACAAATGACTCAGAGTTTAACTCTCTGGCCACTGCAAAGAAAAGAAAAAGAACTCACACAGATTTACTGGCCAATGAACAATCACGTAGAAAGAAAAATAAACAGACAGAAACTAATGAGAGTAACCTTGAAGCACACCCCAAAAAGTCTGTAAAAAAAAGAGAGAAACAGACAGGCCAGAATGAGAGAAAAACTAATGAGCGTAGCTTAGCAACACACCCTGACAAGCCTCTGAAAAAGAAAAAGGCAGACCAGAATGATACAAAAACAAATGAGGGTAGCTTAGCAACACACCCTGACAAGCCTGTGAAAAAGAAAAAGAAACGGGCAGACCAGAATGATAAACTAATGAGAGTAGCTTAGCAACACACCCCAAAAAGCCTGGGATAATGAAAAAGAAAGTTACAAATGAAAAATGTGAAACACCTGAAACAGAAAATGTTGGTGTAATTAGTGAAGGAGGAACACAATTTGTACACAAAAAATCCAAGAAAAACAAGATAAAAGGGTAACATTTTCAATGCAGCTGGTGAGAAAACAAGACAAAGACATTTGAAAATACTTTTGATTCAGACAAAGGCATCATCTAAATGAGAGCAAATGATGCTTCAAAAAATTCCAGAAGAAATTTAGAATTAAAAAAACAACAAAAGATATGAAAGATTTTTAAGATATACTAGATAGGAAATTATTATTCCTATTTTAAACTATAAAACTGCTTTTAACAGTTGCAACAAATTACATGAAGATATCAAGTCTTCAGCCTAACATGTATCCCAGCAACCCACTAAAGTAATTCCTCACAATATGGAGTCATGGATCCTCACACACAAATTAGGTTTGTTGCAAACCACATTTTCCCATAAAAAAAATTTTGTTGTAAATATGGGGAAGCACTTTATAAAGGGAAATCCCACACACACTTATCCTACTTTTTAAAATTACTACTAATAAAAGTATGAACATATTTATTAATACAAAAAAATATTGTAATATGTAACAGTGTTTAAATTAATAGAAAATATACAATGCAGTCAAAAGAATTTGCTTGGCCTCTTCAGAAGAAAGCTATTCTTCCTACTTAGTGGCATAACAAGCAACTACAAATTTGAACACCCAGACATCTGCTAATTGATGGTTTTAATATTCTTTTTCAATAATTACATTTTCTTTTCTGTTTTATTTCTTATGATCATTGACAAGATGTAACAGATTAAATCTTTCAGTTTATCATACATGGATTTGAAGGAGCAAGAGAAATAATTCTTGTCATAAAAAGGGCTAGTTGTAGTACATTTATCTACCTTGACAGTTATAGATGATCTTTGATACCCACAGCTGTTTCATTTAAACACTGCTTTTTGTAATGAGAACCATGAACACAAATTAATTAAAGTGTGTGTAACTAAACAAGAAAGATGTTGCATTTTCAAAGCAAGCCATCTGATTTTAAACATTTGTGTGTGTACACTTTGTCACTGTATGTCGTGTAAAATAAGTGCAAGTTCATCAGAGGAATTTATTGTTGCTGTGATTAGGATTTTTAAAAAGTAACAAGTATAATTCCACATTCTGCATGTTGCAAATCAGCTCTTGTAGAGCTTTATTGTAAAATTATCAGTTGTATGTGAGGAATATTTGTATAAATGTATTTGTGAAAGAACATGAAGTGTGATGATCGTTAGTGTTTCTTTCTTGTATGAGAATTGATGTTTGTTTTTATCCCAAACATTAAATAATGTCTGGAGAGTTTCATGAGTTATAAAGAGGGGCTTTTTTTCATTCTTGAGTGCTGATCTTTTTTTCTTGTGTGAATGTTGCTTGTACAGGGCCAGTTGATATTTTCTGCAAAGAGAAATTGTTGCCACTTCTATACAATTAAAACTAGTCATCCTGCTTGGATTGCTTTGTTTTTATTGTTAGGATTACACTGATGCTTTGCAGTCCTGGGCCTGTTTTCATTGTTTGGGTTATACTGACACTTTGCAGTACTGGGTCATTTTTATTGTTAGATTATACGCTAACACTTTGCAGTCCTGGGCACTATTTTGTTATTAGGGTTGCACTGACATTTTGCAGTCCTGGGTACTCTATTTATTGTTAAGGTTACTCTATCACTTTGCAGTCTGACCACTTTTCGTCAGGATTACTCTGACATTTTACATTCTAGGCACTGTTTTTGTGTGTTCAGTTTATATTGCCAATTTGCATTTTAGGTCACTTTTGTGTTAGGATTACATTGTCACTTTACAGTCCAGGACACTTTCATGTTAAGGTTATATTGCCACTTTGCATTTTATATCACTTTGGTGTTATGGTTATTTTGTCTAATTGCAATCTAGGACACATTTATGATTATATTGCTATTTTGAATTTTAGGGTTGCACTTGCAACTTGTTTTGTCACTTTCAGCCCTGAAAGTCACATATATTGTCCACTAATCTTTGGCTAGTGACTTCAGAATTGTACTAACCAAACTGAAAATTTTACTAGTCAACCTAAAACATATAAAATAACAACAGTACAAAAACATATCACAACAGGATTTTATTTTGGCACAGAGTTTTATTGTGTCAAATTTACCAATCATCATCTAGTTCTGGGATCAGAACATCTGGCCACTCATTGTATTGTAACTTTCTTGTCTGCTGGATGAAGTTGTCCACTTGATCCTGTAAAATCCGTACGACACTAGAATCTTTGGAAACTTTCATGCTAAAATTATGTATGGTGTGTACTAATTCTGCTGCCTTGACACGGTTTGAATAAGTGAGGAAACATAACTCCATTCGTTTGAAGATCGAGAAGTGATTTAAATTTTGTGACGGGCAGCTCTTCTTTGCCCAGCAAATATGCAGTGTTTATTTTAAACTCAAGTCGGCATTGTCCTTTTCATTCTGAGTAGCTTTTTGTTGTACAAATGCTGCTTGGATTGTATTCTGGCCAGCCACTTGCAAACCTTGCCTACACAGTTCACCGTCACATGCAGCAAAGTGTTTTTTTGCTGTTGGAGTGGTATTGCAGCATCTCTTTCTTGAAACAGTCTTTTCCTGTTATGAAATCAGACTTTCCAGCCAGTGTAGGATTTCTTGTACAGTTTGTCTCATCAAACATCAACCATGAATATTCCCTTTTCCACTTTTGAAGGAACTTTTACTGGCTCCCACTTGCAGTTTTCACTTGTCTACTTTTGTTCGACTCGTGACAGCTTACTGGATCACTTTATTGTAATGATTTACTAAAGTTTCTGTCATGTATATAACATGAAATGAAAGTTGAACATTCAGAAACTCCTGGATTTAAGATTGTGAAAAAGTATGGATCGGAAAATGTGTGAACCCATTCAGCTATCAAACAGAAACATTTCATTTTTGTGCACTCGCATTTGGCGAATGGATTTATTTTTCTTTCTCACAACTTTTTTTCTAATTTCTTTCAGGGCTGACTTTGCACTCTAGGACACTTTTGTGTTATGGTTATGTAGCCAATTTTCCATCAGTGGCTTTATAACACTGGGGATTATATTGCCAATTGTTATCTAGGGCTCTTTTGTATTATCACTTTGCAATTACAGGCATTTCTGTTACAGATTTATAACGTTACTGCTTCAATTCAGAGCAGCCTTGAGACACAGACATTTTTTGTGTAATATAGAGACTAAAAAAAAGGAGCATATTTTCAGCAGCTGTCATGTCAGCATAGCAGGATGGGTTACAACAACATAAAATGTAAGAATGGTGAATATGAAATTGTACTGGATCTGAAAACAATATATTGTGAAAGAGCATTTAAAACTGCATCATTCTTCTGCTTATTTTCTCAGAAAGAAGTGTGTGTTGGGAAAACTCGGGATTTTGCCAGTATTTCTTTGCAACAATTCAGCCAATAAGTGTCACAGCAATTTTATTTTAAGTAAGTAAAGTAGCTTATGCTAACTTCTTGATTATTGCCAGTGTTTTAAAATCAAATACACCCCCCCAAAAAAAAATTCTGAACCAGTTTATATATAGACACTCCCTGAATAATAATAAACACAGCATGACACACAAAATGCAAATGAGCATTACTTTTATTTTAGATACTGTTCACACATCTTCACTTCAATGTCATGATAAACATCAGACAAGAATGACAGTACTGCAGACTGTATGGCATCCACTTGATCTTGTGGACAGTAGTCATCTGTACTTGATCTGACAATAAAATCAGTAAAACCTGAGTGCATAATTTGTTTTAAGAATGAAATATATTTTAACATGTTATGCAATTCTTATGAATGGTCTTTACAAAAGCCAAAAGAGGCTTAGGGACAATGAATCTATGTCAATCTATCAACCTAAAAAAAAAATAATAGAACAGAGATGCTATGATTATATATATAGCAAATTTTTAGTCCTAGACCCAACAAATATTTTCATGTAGACCATTTTTTTTAAAGGTTTTAATTATACATTTATGCTATTTACTATTCGCAGTCCCTTGGTACTTAAGAATGAAGCCATGCTGTAATGAAGGTTTACAACCACTCTACAGAAGTTAAGTCACTAGACAAATACAAGATGTCAGCTCTTCTGTTCCTGTGCTTATGCATGATTTCACTGCATCAAAACTTAAACGTCTTAAATATTTTGCAATCTTGCAAACAGCAAGTTTCCGTCAGAGACTCATTTATTTAGTGGACTGCATGCACTAAGACTTCTAAAGTGGTGACTTCATGCGTCAAAGACTGGTTCGATTTTTGGGTACAGTAGTCTTGTTTTAACACCAAAACAAAATCACTTCAAAAAGTGTTGTCTATTTAAACTTTATCAAGATGTTTTAAAAATGTTTTATCAGTTTGAAACTATTTATACAGATTATTTCATCTTTACTTTGTCTGAATAATAACCTTTTCTTAACTGGAAAATGTTCATCAACTAGAACTGCTACCACAGAGCCACTTTACAACCAACAATCAAAGATCATTTAGTTAACAGTTTTGAACTAGAGAAAGCGTGACTTATAAGATTCTAAAATCATCTTGAGAGGTCTGAAAATATAACATCGTGTATTCTGGGCTAGTAAAGTATTGGTAGCTCTCCTGTATAAAATATGCATACATTTTAATTTTTTAAACTAGAATCCACTGTTCTGTGCTCTTAAATACTAAACAAACATTTTAATTTCCCTCAAGACTTACATAATACCAAATTACTATAATCTCATAGATGAACAATCAGAAATGTACAATAAGGTGCACAAGTTTAAGCATACACTATACAAAGAAATTATATAATTTTGACAAATTATGCATGTATAATAACATTCCAACAATATTTAATATTTCCTTTTCCAAAATCTAAAGACTTTAATTGCTTACCAATCCTGTGACTGAAACCAGAGTGTAAATGTGAAAAAAGTGGACTGAACAGTATCACATCATACAAAATAATTTCTGATTTTGATCCTTAAAATAATTAAAGTCAATTTAAAACTAAATGATTCATACAAGCAATAAAGTGACAATTGAAACTAAAAGCATGACAACTCCAAACGTCTGATTATACCTAGACTCATTGAAAACTTTAACAGATAGGAAACAAAAACAATAATTTTAATAAAATACAGTGTGATTTATTTGAAATATAATTATTAGTTTGTTGTGATATTCAATGACAAAGCAAAACATAATGCAAACTGTTGCTTCCTGCCCAGATGGTGTGACAGACATGTTTAATAACAGCTGTCCAAGTTGTATGTATTGTTGTTAGATGATATGTTCTATCACATTTATTTCATTCAAACTATCTTTGGAAAGAAAAGAAAACTGCATAAGATAATATACTCATGCCAGTTAAAGTTCATGTAGAAAATAATATGAGCATTATCTGAAGTGTGACCACCAATACTTAGAAGTCTTCCTAGAAAATATAACCAAAATAGTGTGTACAGGTACCTAGCAATGGTTACAACTGTTGGTGGAGGGAGCCTCTGACAGAGATAAGTACAGCATGCTAGCAGTTGCTCTATCTGTTCCCAGGAGCTGACATGGTGAGGCAACTCTGTGTCATCCATTGTACAACCGGCTTGATAAACCATCTCATAGTTAATGCTGTTGTTACAGTTCAGACTCTGCAGGAGTTTGTCTAATGCTACTTGCCTGTTATGAAAAAATATTACAAACAAAAAATAAAAATGAGAATCAAATGAATGCATACTGTGATGTTTTGCTGGGAGATGGGCAAGATGTTAATTCTCCACTACCCTGGGCCACCTGTAACCTTAGGCTAATCCCCCAAACACCTGGCTGGTCACAGATATTAGAAAGATGAATAATAGAATTGAAGAGTGATAGTTCTAGAAGATAGCTCAAGCCCCCTGATACAGGTATAGTAAGTAAATACAAGTGAGAGACTACAGCATATAACATGTGAGTCATGCTAACACAAGTGGTCTAAGTATCAATATTAAATGTATTCAACAAGAAATAACATAAGACAGCAAGGTTACATATAGCAAATAACTCAACAGTTACAATTTGAGTTTATAAATGCTCATAGCTCATAATCATGACCATGTGGTGTCATAAGAGAAAGTTCATTTCAGTCCTATGGCACCGAGGTAGTTATTCAGTTCATTTGTGTGAGTGAACTATAATTGAGTTTGTAAGAGAATACTGAATGTTTCTGAGTGAACTCTAAATTACTTTGATTAAAGTTTGAATGATTTTGATTGAATCTTGACTGAAGCTTTTCAGCTTGTTGATCATAAGATCACTTAGCTTAGGAGTTGCCTGAGGTGGTGTCTAGAGTCCCAGTGACTTTTATATATATAATTATATGTATGGTCATGCACATGATCTGTGGAACAGTCTCTGGCCCGTGGGTCGTTCTGCTCTGGCATTGCTTCACAGCTTGATGAATTCAACAACCAAGATAATGTTCTATTCTGGCATTGCTTCACCACTCAGTGCTCATCAAAATCAACATCTCAGATAAAGTGGTTCTGTTCTGGTGCTGCTCAGCACTCGTCAAAGTCAATGTCTCAGATAAAGTGCCAATCTGCCAGTAAAATACGCAAGGGCTAAGAATTCGTCCACACGTGTTCTCTGACAGAACACTCTTACTTACATGGTCATAATATATTTTAATATCATAAGCAAAATATAACAATATAAAATATAGTTAATGTTAAGAGATAAACATTTATGCAAGCAAAATCACATATCTTCAGCAGTAATATATACAGAGGATGGTTTCCTGCTGTGTTGATAACCAGCAATATGAGTTAGTACTAGGTTATAACTTATTAAGGCTGGGAGCCAAAATATGTGTCGCCTCTGCAGTCAGCTTGCATTTGACTGATGAATATTAGGTGAGTTTGTTTGCACACAGTTTGGTGGCACTTTGATTGGTTCATTAGAGTGAGTTTGGAACATTCAGGTATGTTTCCAGTCTGGGGATAAGGGTCAGCCATTCTAGAAGGTAGGTTTGCATGTAGTCTATATTCAAAGGGTGGGTGTGGACTGCATAAGCCATTATGTGACACATACACACATACATAAGCAAAACTAAACACCCACAGTCTAGATTTTAAAAAATGTACCTCCCTAAAATCAATGGTAGTAAAAAAAAATGTCTAGCCAAGTCTAACCTGAATACATCTTTCAAGATGGGCCTGGTCTGTGGTTCTTTCTGTAATTCTTCAAAGACTCTTTCCAACTCCTCTAGTTGTGCTGCTCTGGTTTTTGTAAAGTCTGCAAGCAACTGTAAAACCAGTAAAAATCCCACGAGCAAGAAATAAGACCAACTATAGTAGCACATTTATTCCTGCTGGAAAAATAAGGCATCCAAGTAACCTATCATCAAGTGATGTATGCAGATTTGCTTGTTTTTGGAGGTTTTTGTAAATACTCCCTAAAATAACAATTAATCATAAAAATTCAGTGTTACCACAAAAAGGATACCTATATCTAAAGGCCTTTAAAGTGTGTAGGAAAATGACATACTGACATTAAATATTAAATGTCAAGTAAAATATGAACATTAGTTCAAGCTTGCACGCCTCATAAACTGGATCATAACTAATAGTAAGTCAATAGATGCATACCGTTGGCTACTTTGTGAAATAGAATGCATACTTAATGGTTAAGTAGCTTTGTGTAGAGATCACGAGTTGCGATGGAGATTATGCTAATTTTCGAACAGGTACCCTGGTAAATAGTAAATGGTGGGTCAAAAAATTTTTTACATAATTGCATCATACACAAATTAGTCTGATTGTAATTCATTTAATTTTTAAGACCACAAATCTTTTAGCTAAAATCTGTAAAGAACTTAAAGAAAGAAAATAGAATAGTATATTACCTGATCAGAAAAAGTACCTGGAAGGGTATAACCAAAGACTTCCCTAAGTGCTAAGGTTTGTTCTGGAGTGAATTCTTTACAAAATGGATTCCTGGTTGAGAAGAAATCTAGATCAATGTCTAATATGTAAGGTTTTCCTTGTAACTTCTCCTGCATAGATGCAAAACAACCTTTCCATGTTGAGGCCACTTTAATGTTATGTCCATGGGCACCCTTTTTTGAACAAAAACTTGGATCACCACATTCTTCTAAAATTTCTAATTCTACCCCATCTTTCAGTTTATTTGTTTCTTTCTGCTCCAAACAATGACAAGGGACTTCCATTCTCTCTGCTGAAGATTCTTCTTCTTGTTGATCTAAAGTAATACTACTGCAAGCATACTGACAACCCATATTATTACACTTTTGCATATTCAAAAAATTATGTGTATACTGTTCACTCTCTGAGACATCTTCAGATGCATTCTGTAAAGATGTTGGAAGTTGGAAGTTTTCATTACTACGACTTTTCTTCTGATACATGCAGCCAGGTAGTGGAATATCTTCAGGCAATGCACTTTCTGGCACTAAATAAGTTTTGAGCACACAATCACAGTTTCCACTACAAAAGTTACTGTCGCATTTAAAAAGGTTTCCAGCACACAACCTGGGATGCTTAATGGTGGTAGGATCAGCTGATGCTGAAGTTTCAAGAAAATGCTTTCTACTGGAACACTGGTTGTGAGCTTGATCATCTTTCATGTCATGATGCAAAACACCCTTGGCAGCAGAATTCTTCAAGTCCAAAATGACATCTGAATGGTCCTTCCAGTCTTCTGGGGTGATGGTAATAATCAACAAAGTAACAGGCTTTGCATCCATCATTTCTGATTCATGTAAGAATAGGGCCTCAGTAACAAAATAAGGATGTGTACCAGACATTCTGGAGAGAAGGAAAAAAGAAAAATTTAAATACTAAATATTAACATATATTTTTTTTAAAGCTGCCAATGAGTTAAATAAACAGTACTACAAAATGTCTTAACAATACAATTTTCTATCCATAGTTAAATATGTGTATGCATATTTATGAGAAATGTACATATGTAATAATTACAGTAAGCCCTTGATTATATGATATGCATGTGTACTAAAGTTTGCTAACACATAAGAATGAGATTGACCATTGCAAGATCTTGAAGTGTCAACTTCTCGGTTAAGCAAGGGAAATGTTTGGTGCAAAAGCGCTGCTAAAGATATATGTAATTTTAAATAAAAGTTTCACAGAGAAATGAATGCCTTGTCTGTGCAACTTTTAGTGAGAAAATATTCATTCAAATGTAGTTACAGCAACAATTTCAATATGAGCACATTTTTTAACCGATTCCTAAAAACTAAAAGCTTGAGTTTTAATGTTCTGGTAATAAAAGTGATATATGGAGAAAGCTTATGGTTACATCTTTTATTTGTTGTTATTACCTACATTAGAAAAAGTCATATGCAGTCATGCATCAATAGAAATCCAGACCAATCATGATGGCATGTCTAACACTAAAATAGTGTAATTATTCTTTGCAAAAACAGAGTTTAAGATACATTAAATATTATGCAAGATGTGTTAGATGAGAGAATGATCTTTAATTTTATCCAATTTACATTAACAAATAATTGTATGAAAGACTAACAATGCTGCAGAAAATCATCAAATTTGTGCACTAAACACTACTTATTCCTGCAAAATAGTGACATTGGGATTACCGACTCAGAGCAAGTGTCATTAAATAATACTCAGTATAACCAAAGATAACTATTCAAGAAATAATATAAATTTAAAAGTAAATGATGCAGTCAATCTTTAAATTCAAAGCAAAAAGGTGTGTTGGTTCAAGCATCAGTTTAGCTGATAAAACAATCAATTTATTCAGCTGTCTGCAGTCCACACAAAATTGGTGTGTGCCATCCATTTTTTTAACTAGGACAATAGGAGAGCTATATGGGGACTCTGCTTTCTCAATCATATCTAAGGCTAATATGGAGTCAATTTGCATGTATTTTGTATTGCTAATTTTTCAAAGTTTGTACTATTTTCTCATTTCTTTTTTAAGTCTTTGAGTTTGACAGCAAACAACAGTTTGGAATACTGCAGTAAAACACCATAATTTATTTATTTGCATTATCTGTGTCTGTTTCTATGTGTGTGTGGTTGTTATGAAAATTAGCTAGTGACTGTAGCTAACCATTTTTCATTGCTTCTCACAAAGACAACTTCAGGATTAAAAACATCTTCCTTCCAGTTTCTTCTAATTCTAATCAAATGTCTCAAAATATCTTCTGACCCATTTTGTGATGGCAAGCTGCTCATTTGCCCAACCACTCTTAATTTATTATAATAATTAATATGCAGCATAATCAGAACTCTGCAAATTAAATTTTTAAAAATTATAAAGCACTTTCTCATGAAGACTTGCAACCACCTACAGGGAAACTGTGCATTGTACGAATTATAAGCCACTTTTTAATTTATTCCAAGTTTATTTACCTAAGTTTTCCAGTCTTCTTGCACTTCCCCACAACAAAGGAATATGTTCCATCAATTATCTGATTTGACCAAGGTGGCTTCAACCAGTAAATCTCAGTCACATGACCAGCATATGCCAAAGGCAGGATCCAGTTTTCTATACTCAACCAGCTGCAAGCAAGAATATGGGAGATATGAAGTAACACTTCATTAATTATTCCCAAAATACTTTAACATTATTAAATATTACTAAGTATTACTAAGAGAAATTTTTTATTATAACTATAACTTCTGTAAGTGTTTGTGTTGGATGAGGGTGGGTGGAGGGTACGAGTTATAAATAAATGTAAAGCAAAATTCTCAAATCAACTCAAACTCACTTCTATTTTTAGGTAATGTCATATTTTGAAGTCAAATAACAGTTGAACTGGTCAACTTCTTTACATATTTTTCATAAGTGATTATTTTTTTGTTTTGTTAATATTTCTCTCTTTAAAAATATGTGTCTCAATAAAACATTACTCATATTTTGTTGTTAAAATCAGGCAAAGCAGTATTGATGTATTTATGAAATCACTACTACAGTACTACTACTAGTACTAGTTATACTTTGCTTCGTATAATAGTTAATACTGTGCACAAAAAGAGGTAAAATATAAACTGATTCAAAATAATTAGAAAAATTTTAATCAATCATATAACTTATGAATAGATGCATATTTGAATTACCAGTTCAAACTTCAATGTCAGAATTTTTTATTAACTGTTAATGCCAGACCAAAAAACTAAGATTAAAAAAGAAAATTAATGCTAAACCAAAATTTATGTTCATAATTTAATTTCTCTTCTTTTTGTAAGAAAAGATGGGAGTGGGTGGAGAAAAAGAAAACAACAAAATAAATTATGAAAACTGTTTACAAAACTAACAGTTTGACATTTCACACACACACTTACAAAGCCAACCAAAAATTAATAAGACCTTTTAGCATTCTTTAATATGTCATTAGTACCTTCACAATTTGGTCATGGTCACTGCTGCCTACACAGTTCTCTCACTGTTATTACCCATACAAATTACAATATTGATCACTGTCAGTGAACATTTTGTCACAACTGTCACTATTGCATGAAAATTTTGGTCATCAATTTTACCTGTACAATTTTTCTTTGTTGAAAACATCATCAGCAGGCATATGGAATGGAATGAGAAGATCTGGGTGGGAATCCAAATGAATAAAAGGAATTCCTTTCAATGGAAGGTGCCGTGAGGCAATGGCACGGTGAATATGGGGGACTACCTGTCAATAGAGAGCAAGAACTTAAGAAGGGAAGAAGCTAAAATCTGAAGGAAAAAATACAAGGAACTGACACTGGTTAAAGTATAAAAAGTTAGATCTTTGTTTGTGCAATACATGTGTTCCCAAGAGCCTTGCAAAAATCAAAAATTGCATAAATGTAACAGGATTTTCCACTAAAATGCATATTATGTAAAATAATATGTAGAGTACAATGTCTTTGTGGCATGCCAAAGAAACTGTAAACATGGGAACTGGCATCACTTAGATGATGATTCATCAATTTACTCTTGTTGTGGCCAACATCTCAGGTCACATAACTTTGAGTTTGCATGAAAATTAAACAAAAGTAAATTAAGTACATGTACCTAAATAATATTTTTAAAGGGTTACATAAACAGAGAATCACTGTAATTACACTTAGTTTTATTCAAATAATGAATAAAAATTATTGTGTGATATATATATATATGTATACAAATAAGCACTTAGTATTATGGAAAATTTCAAAAATTACTTCTGCTATCTTTCCATCTGAAAAGATCATAATTTAGTAAACTTACAGGCAGACAGGAATTTAAGAAAAAATGTTGGAAATACCTTGTTTTAAAATGTGCATGAAAGTTACAAAAGAAAGAAACATAGAAAAAAAGAAATCACATTAAATCAGTCTATTATTACACAATAACTGAATGAGAGTCACTTTTTGAAGTTTTCAAGTATGAAATTAGTAAGTACTCCCAATACAAGTGCAGTACAGTTTTTATGCAACATTTTTATAAATATAATTATAACAATATAAGGCATAAAATTAAAAATATCAAAAATGTTTTAACTTATAATATCTAGAACACATAAAGTGCAAAGTTAAAACTGTGACATTTATATCATGTATCAATTATCACTAGTGAAAATTAATATAATTGTTATATTGTATTTGTAATAATTCATTGACAGCTGGAACCAACTTACAAAAGTTACAATATTATTTTAGTCTTAAATTTTCACTACAGAATAGTACCTCTATTGTTTCTTACAAAATATTTCTCTTGATTTAAATGAAAAACAATATCAAAGGTTATAACTTATATAGTTAACACTTTTTAACTTAAGACAGTAAACCATTTTGTGTCATGAAGTGCAAAAATAAACTGGATTAAAAATTTAAATCATTTATACATGTTTTTAAAATATTACTTTACTCCTACAGTGCATAATCACATAATGCTCACATAATACATATATGTAGGTAAATATAAAAAAAAATATTGATGCTATATGAGTTTGAAATAGAGGAAAATCATTAATTTTCTGCTGTAACAATGAAACTAAATTTGTATTTTTACTAGACAAAAGTGCTTTTAAAACAGATTTAAATAAATATTATCTAATATAATAATGTGTTTATTATATTGCCTTTCAAATCACTTAAGTTTTCATTAAAGAACATTGAAAAGAAATTTGTCAAACTATATTTATTTCATCAATGCCATTCTGTTTTCTCGCCTAAACTTTAGACTGCAAAATAAATCTAGTATTTGTACTAAACTACTAATATTAAAAAATATTAATTACACTTCTGTAATAACATGACTAATACAAAGAATATAAGAGGACTTTTAAAATACTGCTGTTATAGGAGTTTAAAATTCATGAAAATCATAAATTTTATTTTCTAACAAAGAAAACAAATATGAAATATAGGATGTTTACCAAACAGAAGTATTGACAAGGCAGAGGTATAGGGGTGCAGAAATTGTGATATCAAACTGTTTTTTTTTGCTGTTGAAATTTCTTTTGTCCTGCAGTTTTGTTTTGTGGTCATAAAACTCATATAGTAACAAAGAAATTCTGTTCATAGAATTATACTGTACACTTCAAGTGATATAATTATTGTAACGAAACTTATGACATAATGCATGCTTTCTACAAAATACTTTAAAAGATATATAATTTTAATATTATTATCACTCTAAAGTGTTTGATAAATGCAATCTATTATAGGACATTTTAATAGATAGCATCTTTGCCAATTTGTAGACACTGCTTTAAAACTTAAGGTATACTATCTTTTGTTTTTTTTATTGTAGTTATAATCATCTGTTCTAAACCAATTAGCAAATTGCACCTCTAAAAATTAACAAAATTCGGCATATATTCAGTTGCAAATATATTTTTTCTATAATTATTAAATGTGTTCATTCTATTCTATAGGCATATCTATTCTAATTGCTATACAACAGTTTTGTATGGAAGACACAACAGCTCCCATACAAAACTGTTTTAATTTAGAGAAAGGTTAAGGTTAGGGTTACTCAACTTACTGTTTGGTTGTTTTTGTTTTTTTTTAAGAGAAAGGTTAGGGTTATGATTAGCTGGGGGGGGGGGAACGAAAATAAATCCATTAGACTAGAGTTATATTGTCAATAATTTTTCATTCCTCATTTAGTTTTTGTTTCTGTTAATTTTTATGTGTTAATGCATCGGGTAATACTTTGCACGTACATGAAACTTTTGTCTTTCGATATTATGTATACAGATCCTCTTGTTATTTTATACACTCCGTTTTTATACAGAGCTGTTGCAGTCGAGTCTTCCGTACACAACCATTGTGTACAGAGGAGTGCCTGCCAAAATTCAAGGTAAAAACACTTTCTACAAATAGCCTACCTCATTGTTTTTATTTACTCGAAGATGGGGAGTGGGTTACAAAAATGTGACATTATTTGAAAGGGGTACAGTTTCGGGTGGCAGGATGTAGGGGAAGGGGAATTATAGTAGTTGATTTGTGCAGTATTTACAACGGTCCGTGCCGATAACGATTCTAAGAAGAAAAGATTTGTTTTAAGGTAGAGTCGTGCCGAAAAGCACTTTCATTTTAAATACCTCATTGTGATCTTCCTCGACATATACGGGCAAGTGTTTGTAAAAGCGCAAAGTTTGTTCTCGATTCGCCATTTCAACATATTCACAAAATGTGTGCACTCATCACTTTCTTATGTTAATAAAATATTTTCAGTATCCGACTCATTCATAGAAATCCCATAGAAAAAGTTAACTCTAATATCTGCAAGTTCAGAATTACTTCCCTTGAAAATGGAACTTTGAATTCACATTTAGAGGATATATTATTGCTTTAAGAATGTACCAACAACTTTGTGAAAATGATTAGTGTACAAACTGTACATGGATTTACTTTCTTCTTTTTTATTTTTTGCAGCTCATCCTAACCATAGTCTTTATATAAAAAAACAAAACAAGCCAAACTCTAACCCTAACCTATCTCTAAAATAAACCCAACCTTTCTCTAAAATAAAACACGACAGTTGTGTACGGAGTTGTTGAGACACTCCCAATTACCAACGGAGTGCGGGTGAGGGTGTGCGACCTTCTTTACCCCTCTCTGCCAGCCCTCTGCCCTACCCGTCGAACACAAGTGTGAGGCGATGGTTTCACTGGGGCACTCCAGATCATAACGTTAATTTGGTGACGTAAAACTGCTATCGGAATACACACACACACACACACACACACACACACACACACAACTTTCAATTTAATAAATAAACTTAACTCCCTGCCATGACGATAGTTTAACTGAACTACAAATATCCATACAAATATAAATATCCATATTTATGCAATTGCAAATACGTAATATCGTAATATGCACATCCATATTAAAACTTATTAAAACTGATTATTACATTAAATATAAGATAGTTTTTCATTAATTTTAGAATCCTACACAAGAAGGTCAGGCTCCGTATTACGCTAAGTTGGCTATACAACCACAGCTTCCATACGCTTCAACAGCACAATGTCTTCTTTTATTAAAAGAACTCACAGAGCAACGATTACGAACTCTATATCTCCTGTTATCTTCTCCATATTCTGAATATACGTAACATGCAGCTCAATTTATAATGTGTGTGTGTGTGTTTGTGTGTGTGTGTGTGTGTGTGTGTGTGTGTGTGTGTGTGTGTGTGTGTGTGTGTGTGTGTTTGTGTGTTGATATTTAGGTCACTCGTTCTAAGTTATTAGTCTATCACTGAAATTAAACAACCCTGGTTGCATGTATCAGGAAACTCGAAGCTTTATTCTAGTCTTTCACTCTTCAGTTCTACCCTCCCTTTCTTTCCTTTCTATCCAAAATGTGTGATGGCCAGAAGATGCATTTGGGTACTAGCCCGCGGGTACGAGGAGCCCAAGATGGTGGAGAATTGACATCTTGTGCCACCCCAAACAAAACATCACAACTTGCAAGGCATATATCTGTCTAGCAGTCTGTCCAGTGTGAAGCTGATCAATCAAATTTCCGTATTTGTGTTTTGCCATGAACGATATGAGCATGGCACACAAAAAAAAACATCTGTAATTGTATCCCAACATTATAGTCAGTTTATTATATTACATTGATTACAGTGAGACGATTATTTTAAACAAAGTATTACTCATTATTTTCTATACTCTAGCTCCGTCAGATTTGATCAAGAGTATGATACCACACTCATATCTCACACTCAGCCTTATGTAATGTGTACACTAACTTTACATCTGCCCCTCGCTTTATGTGTCTGTATTTAATGCATGCACAGCAAGGGACTGTCTACTGCTACGCATGCCACTTTTACGAATTTACGGACGTGGGGTGAGTGGGGTGTGCGTTAGATATTTTAATGAATGGGTTGCATGAAAGTAATTTTGTGTGAGTATATCCCTTTAAAAAGCTTTCAGAAGGTTGCATGAAAGTAATTTTGTGTGAGTGAGTATAGCCCTTTAAAAGGCTTTCAGAAGTTTGCATAGAATAAAATGTATTCATCCCCATAACTTTCCTATCAAGCCCTCCCTCTATCTTCATCAACAACTACAACAGCGCCACAACGCATGCCACGCAACGGCCCACGTCGGAAGCAGCCATCACCCAAAGTCAGGAAGCAAACATAGAAAAATAAGATAGAAGGAAACTTGTGTTTCAGAACGCCATAGAGTCTTCATTCCAAGAAAATATAGATATGAGGATTATTTACGCGAGCCAGTCACTCATTCGGATGGAAATGGCTCGTTCTAGCATTCACTTTGCCGTTAAATTTATTTTAAAATATGGTTGATAGCTAATTTCTGTTTCAGCACGGAAAGTGTGTGCAGGTGATGAAGGCCATATTGTGTTCATCGGTCTGTGTGTGTCGCTTACTTTTCTCCAGAGGATGCAGTAAGCCTTTTATCAGAGATATTCTCAGCTTTGGAGGTCCTCTGGAGAAAAACTTCCTCTCCTCACTCATTTCTGGAGAGGGCGGGTGGTGGTTGTGTGTCGAGTAGATGTAGTGTGTGTCTGTCTGAAAGTGTGTGTGAGTGAGTGTGATGTGTGGTGTGCTGTGGTGTCGTTGGCGTCTGTTGTCGTCAGATGTCGTTACTCATCGGTCTGTGTGTGCATGCGTGCTTTATTATATGTTTGCTAGTTTGTGTGTCCACCTATCTGTGTGTGCTCGCGTACGTGTTATCCACTCACTGATAAATAATTGTAGAATAACAAATCTTTTGTTAATTTCTCTCTGAATGGTAGGAAGAGAGCTATTTAAAATCAGTTGGAAGCTTTCTGTGAAACGAAATAAACGTAAAAACTGATTTGACATTGATGAAGAAGAGTTTATTTTAACTATCAGATCGATTTCATTACCTGCTTGGACGTTGATCAAATATTGCCATAGATTTTCATTGAGTAATGATAGACCTAATGTGGTCTAAAGCCACTCTTCTAGATCAGGGTTTTTCAAGTGGTGTTCCGCGGAACTTTAGAGAGCGGTCGCTTGGGAATCCCCGAGAGATTATGATTGAAAAAAATAAGCATCGTAGATAGAGTAATTTTTATGCAGGGATTCCCTGAGACATGAAAATTATTTCACGGGTTCCTCCGATTTAAAAAGGTTGAAAATGGCTAATCTAAATCAAGGTCGGGCTTGCAATTTTTTAATATTAAAATTATCAACTTATAAATCTTTATTGTGAAGCTATAAATCGTAGGTGTGTTTATATTTCTGTCTAAACAAGAATGTAAGGGTGTAAGTAAATCGCAGTATTGTCATTTCTTTACTCATGTCCGTAAGCTCGCTTTGTCTGAAGGAATGGCGCACGTAGTAGTAGACAATACCTTAATTGGGGCTAGATGCCATTAGTCCAAGCCCAGGAAAATAGCACTGGACAGGAGAACCATAAGTTTCACTTACTGACCTGGTGGTCCGCATTCCCATCTTCGTGTCTGCAAAATACTAGGCGCACTCTGATGTCTAAATACTCAGGTTGCTTCGCTACTATGTCTACTGATGCCCGTCAGCAGGGAAGATGAATTTTCTCCCTTATGTCGGACATTGGATAACGTTTACTTTGTTCAGCCACATCCCTCCAGCGGATGAGCGCTAAATAAATTTTAATCATCTTTAATCAACTTTAATCACCTTGAATCAATCTTAGTCATCTTAAATCAACTTTAGTCATCTTGAATCAAATTTAGTTAACTATAATTAACTTTAGTCAACTTTAATTAACGTTAGTCATCTTTAACCAACTTTAATCATCTTTAGTCGTCTTTAATAAAATTTAGTTATCCTTAATCTAACTTAAGTTATAGCTCAACTGAAGAACATTGTGTAAAATCATGTATAAAAGTAATTCAAATGATAATAACGAGTTTGATATTTAATGCACTCTAAATATATACTTAACTATAGTTATAAATAATCCTCTGTCAAATTGAATTCCAAACAATTTTACTTGTATTTTTTAAAATTTCCCTTTAGTTAGCAACAATTGACTTCGTCCTTCGGCTTATAAAGTGTCAATCAACGTTTTAAACATTTACTAGAGGAATGGGTCAGGAGCTAGACTATAAATTTTAATGAATCTTAAATATACCTAACATACATTCGGTGTTTGTGAAAGTATATTTATGTCGTTCCTCTTTTACCTGTAGAACAGAAGGTGTTTTGTGTATTCACTGAGAGAAAGGTTTACAGCCCTAGCAGTGAAATGTGTGTGTGTGGGGGGGGGGGGGGGAATAATCTAAGAAAGGTTCAGATATCCTTCTTGTCTTTCCCTCCATTCACATTTCACACATCCATACGCCACGTGAGCACTGTCTGTTACTCTAATAATAAATATTACACTATATTTTCTGGTAATTTATTGCTGCTGCCCTAATCTTTATTCGGAAATGTTGTAAGGCGATTGCTTATTTAGTAACGACTTTTCAAGTGTTTTACCTTACTGTATTATTGTTAACAGAAGTGAAGTCAACGCACGTTTGTCTCCCCGATCTGACAACTCGGATACAAGTCATGATGGAGTACACTTGTGTGTGTGTGTGTGTGTGTGTGTGTGTGTGTGTGTGTGTGTGTGTGTGTGTGTGTGCATGTGTGTGTGTGTGCGCGTGTGCGTGTGTGTGTGCATGTGTGTGTACGTGTGTTTGTGTGCGTGTGTGTGTGTGTGTGTAAGTGAGAGAGAGAGAGTGAGGGGGAAAAACCCAAATGTGTGACGTGAATCTTATTTTAATAAATAAATAACACATAAATTTAGCAGTCTGCCAGTCATCTGCTTGAACTTGAGTACAAGTAATAAATGGAGCGATATGTGACCATTACTGTATGGGAATAACATTAAGAATAGCATGCGTGTTAGTGCAGTTTGTGCGTTTGTTTTGGAGTACGACGGGACCGGACTGTTGGCTGCCAATTGACTGCTTCACACATGGCGTGTCCATTCGCTTAGCGATCCCGGAAAGCGTTTCATCCCACTTCCCACTTAATTTTTGTTTTTCCAATATTACAGCATCACTGGGGAGGGAGCAGCAGACGAACGCTGGTGGGTGGGATGGGGTGATTAAAATATAGTGAGTGTGTCCGTACAAACTCAACAGCTCTGTTCACGACTGCCGTATTTTTTAGAGAATAATTAGGATTAGGGATTTTAGGAAAAAGTTAAGGTTAACGACAGATAAAAAAAAAAAAAGAAAGTAAATCCATACACTAAATATGTTTGTACTTAGAGTTCTATTTTCATTAACTTAACTTTCCTCTTTTATTTTTTCTCTATGCTAATTTCTTTGGGATAACAACGTATTAATACATGCGGTAAAAATAGCATCAGTTTACACTTTCCACGTACAATATAAGTTTTGTCCTTCGCTGTGACATATATAGACCCCACCATAACCACCAATGACTTATTATTTTAAATACTATGGTCATAATCGGAGCTGTTGGGTCTTCCGTGTACAACGGTCTAATACCGAGTGCCTGCCTAAAATATAACCGAATACGATCCGTACACTGTAAGTACATAACAAGCGTTGATAGCGTGATGACTATGTCTAACAAACGCAATGAGGTCTGCACGAGAGCGTTACTAAGTCAGTTCTTCACAGATGTAGTCACTTATCGACCGTCTTCTGTGACACTGTACGTTTACATGCGCACGTTTCGTGTTGGGGTGTCTGGTGTGTGCATGCGTGCGTGCGTGCGTGCGTGCGTGCGTGCGTGTGTGTGTGTGTGTGTGTGTGTGTGTGTGTGTGTGTGTTAGTATTCATGATCGAACTATTAAAGAAAATACCCACTATCCATACATATAATCACACAAACACTCACAACGTACCTGGAGAAACATTACCCTAACACACCACGCCATCACAGGGCCGCAACCTACCATTAAAAAGAATAAATGCACAAAACAAAGAGATGTTTAAAGTAAAATGATGCATCACTGTATCATAACTAATATCTCACTAGCCTTTATCGATTTCGGGATTCAACTATTTCGGTTGACTGTGATGGCAGATGCTTTCAATATACGTAAACAGTTCTTTTTGGCGGCTAGAAAAGAGGACACCGATATACTAGACTGGAGGACACCGATATACTAGATTGGAGGACACCGATATACTACACTAGAGGAGCCGATAACCTAGACTGGAGGGCACCAATATACTAGATTGGAGGACACCGATATACTTGACTGGAGGGCACCAATATACTAGATTGGAGGACACCGATATACTTGACTGGAGGGCACCAATATACTAGACTGGAGGGCACCAATATACTAGATTGGAGGACACCGATATACTTGACTGGAGGGCACCAATATACTAGATTGGAGGACACCGATATACTTGACTGGAGCACACCGATATACTAGACAAGAGGAGCCGATATACTTGATTGGAGGACACCGAATTACTAGATTGGAGGACACCAATGAGTTTCGATAAACTAGATTGGAAGACAGTGACGTTTTGCATCCACCTTCTCTCTCTTTATTAAACAATTACTGATAGATATATTTTAACTCATAATAATATTTTAAACTTTGATAATAATACCTTGAGTAATAATAATATTTTAAACTGTGTTACTTTAACTCATTATAAAAATAGTGATTTCAAACTTGTTGCATTTCAACTTTTAACATTTCAATTAACTCAGCCTTGTGTCTTCCCAACTCACCTCTTGGTTATACAATCTTTGGTCTAATTTTCAAAACTTTGACATCAAGAGGAACTAATACATAACGGTCCATAAAAGTGGATAGCAGTCCTGGCCTATGGACTATAGATCGGGAAATCTGTCACCCAAGGTTGGGGAAATCTGGATAACAGATGTTAGGATGTTTAAATAGTGAGAGCCGAGGAAAGCATAGTTAGATTGCCTTAGACACCCACTCTAGATCTCTCGTACACAGCAAACGCCTTAACAAAATTTCCCAAACTATACGAATTTGTAAGTTTGTGGACTTTGTGGAAAACCTTAATTTTATAATTCAGTTGTGCTAGCAAAAGGTCAGTCTCGTGGTTTTTCTACCTATACTAGACTATAGGGCACAGGTAAATACCAATATACTAACTCTAGGGAATAGTTGAGTACCAATTGACGGACTATAAGGAATAGCTGAGTACCGATATATTAGAATATTATTAGTTTTAAACAACTAGATAGTCACATAACAATATCAATGTTATAAGAACACATAATTAAATAATAGCTTCTGTTGCTAAATGTAAATAAAACAATGTAAAGAAACTATACTCTCAAAATAACATTGTTTAATTTTAAAGCAGCAGCTGTCTGAGCCTGTTATAAAAATATTCTCAGAAAGGAAAATGTTATATCAACGAAAAAGTAGAAAAGTGAGAAAGTAGAAAAAAAATTAACAAAATGATTGCAAAGATTTAAATAGTAACATAGAGACACTATTTTCTCATAATGGTTCCTCCTCCCCCCCCCCACCAATTCAAAATGAGCAGAAGCAACAAAGCAATAGCTTGATAGAAAGTAGGTCAATATACACCCCCTTCAGAGAATAGCTTCTCAAAAACCCAAGCAGTTTATTTACTTGCACAGCCAGACTCAGGAGAGAACTGTAAAAACTTTGACTTGCTTCAGATATTTCTATGTCAAACATGATAAAACTAGAAAAGGGTTAGGGAGGGGGAAGATATAATTGATAAACCCCCTGACCTGAAGAATAGTTCAGCTATAGTAGTGTTCCACTAGGAAGAGGGAGAAGGGGGTATATCGCTACTGTTGATAAGCTGTATTCCTTCTGTCCAATTTTCTTTCCTTTAAAAAGATGTATTGTTTTCTCCAAGAGTTTGACGCCAATATACTACACATATTTCGTAGTAGTCAATGACAAGCATAGTCCTTCAAGATGATTGCTATTTGAAATCATATGGCGTCTTTAATTAGCCTAGTGCAGTGAATAAGTGTACTCATAGGCCTAAACTGTATTTACTCATGAGCAATCCTAAGGACACATATCAGTGACATCTAAACATTTCTAGGAGTATCTGAATTTGTCCACATCTTTTGAACCAAAAGAGTGATGCCACATTCTTTCAATAAACACCAGTCCAGGCATCACTATTTCCAATCAGTGCATGAACAACGTTGTTTTGTTTTATAGTGCCATTTGCAACCCTCTCTCAGTCGAAGACACAAGAATTTTCTTGTACTTATGTGTTAGTACTACCAAGACTGTCTTACTACAACCCTCTCTCAGTCAATGACACAAGAATTTTCTTGTATTTATGTGTTAGTACTACCAAGACTGTCTTACTACAACCCTCTCTCAGTCAATGACACAAGAATTTTCTTGTATTTATGTGTTAGTACTACCAAGACTGTCTTACTACAACCCTCTCTCAGTCAATGACACAAGAATTTTCTTGTATTTATGTGTTAGTACTACCAAGACTGTCTTACTACAACCCTCTCTCAGTCAATGACACAAGAATTTTCTTGTATTTATGTGTTAGTACTACCAAGACTGTCTTACTACAGCCCTCTCTCAGTCAATGACACAAGAATTTTCTTGTATTTATGTGTTAGTACTACCAAGACTGTCTTACTACAGCCCTCTCTCAGTCAATGACACAAGAATTTTCTTGTATTTATGTGTTAGTACTACCAAGACTGTCTTACTACAGCCCTCCTCAACTACATTATCATTCTACCTGCAGCAGAAACTTCTGAAAGTTCAAAACACAACAGATTAAAGTACAAGGTCTCATTCTAAGTTCTCTGATTTTGTCCTATGTCATCCCTGTATTTTCTTCATTTCGTTTTTTTTTTTTTTGCATTCTTCATGAATTTGTGTGGCCAACCTTCTTACTTAGACATATCAGAATCCTGCCACCTGGAATGAACTATCTTTAGAACTCAAGACATAGTCACACCTAAACATCTCTCAGTAAGTTCTAACACTAGTTTTACGTCCATAATCGTCTTGATTTATTTTTCTTTAATCTATAACTGGTCCACTTGTGGAAATGTTGTTGCATCTATAAATAAACATCTTGTGCGTGACCCGTTTTCTTTCATATTTTGTGTAATTGTAATATTTTTACTGAGTGTGTTTCATTATCGAGCGTTATCAAATATATTTATTAGATATGTGAGAGGCAAATACTCACTTAATACTAAAATGTTTAATTTGAGTATTATTATTATCATTATCATCGTCATTAATAATAATCTTTTATTTGCATTTTAAATATGATTTCAAGTTTGCCATTATTATTTCAACTCTACCGTTGACATTTTAAGATTGCCATTATTAGTAGTATTGGCATTTCAAATACACCAATCTTATTATGTGTCTTCCACCAGCATTGCAAATTTTATTAACACTTCAAGTCTATCATTAATATTTCAAATTCGCCATTTTTATTTTGTGTCTTCTACCAGCATTGCACATTTATTATTAGCACTTCCAGTCTATCATTAACATTTCAAATTCACCATTCACATTTCATTTGCCATTAGTATGTCAAATCTGCCATTCACATATCAAGACTACTACCATCACTTTTTAAAATCTACCTGCTTGCCTCCATTAGATTTACAAATCAACACTATTACATATCAAATGGAAATCAGTACACAAAAGAAGCCAATCGGTGCAACATATCCCGAAAGTCTTAAAATCGAAATTTGTTTTTTGTGAAGCACAGAGTTCCAAAGATGATTAAGCAATTTTGGTACTCGGAAGATTCCCAGGGCGTTTGGAATGTTGAGGAATTGGCGTCAGTTTGGTGTCTCTGGCAAATATTTATTGTCATTCTTACAGCTTCTCTACTGCAATGTAATGCCATGGACATTATTAAATCATGCTAATATATGACAAAACTAATAACCAACAGCAACTACACTGAAATGAATCGGTATAGCTTCAAGCTAAGCCTTGATGTTCGTTATTTTACACTGAAATGAATCGGTATAACTTCAAGCTAAGCCTTGATGTTCGTTATTTTACACTGAAATGATTCGGTATAGCTTCAAGCTAAGCCTTGATGTTCGTTATTTTACACTGAAATGATTCGGTATAGCTCCAATCTAAGCCTTGATGTTCGTTATTTTACACTGAAATGATTCGGTATAGCTCCAAGCTAAGCCTTGATGTTCGTTATTTTACTCTGAAATGATTCGGTATAGCTAAGCCTTGATGTTCGTTATTTTACACTGAAATGATTCGGTATAGCTTCAAGCTAAGCCTTGATGTTCGTTATTTTAAAACTATAATCTTGGACTCATTACTTTCCTACGTTTGAGCCGCCACAGTTTTGCTTGAGATAAAGTGATTTACTCTTCTGTGAGCACATAACTCGTCAATATTCGGGGTTCGAAAGTAGTAATTCTCTCACGTCTATATAGGTCTATAGATGCCTTATGTACAGACCCTCCAGTATTAACGACTGAAACACTGAATTAGCATATTCCAAGTCCGAAACCTCTTCGACAGGCGGGGCCGTTGGCAAAAGTGGCCCAAGGTTCGACGCCGAGCTTTTAGAAATAAAACCTTTCAAATTCTCATAACCTTCCTGCTTGCCAGAATACCTGCGCATATTTCTGCACATCTCTGTGCATCTGTGGTTTTGAAAGAACGCACGAATTCCCTCCTCGCCTCTGTCTTTCGAGCCGAATGTCTTTTCTAATGAGTGGATAGTAATGGTCGTGAGGAAGTACAATACCTCAGAGAGATCTTCGTGTTGGCGTCTGTACACCCCTTTCATTCCGGAAATGACGTACGTGCCTTTAGAGAGATGGAAGCTGGCGTGTGCAAAAGCTTCCAGGAAATGATGAGAGCTTGGGCACGGGACAGCACTGCCATCAGATGCGAAAAACTCACGAAACTTCCCTCGTGCAAATGTTTGAATCAGCACCGTCTCACCTTTTCGGAGGTTGAAGCAATTGGGCACCGATTCTACCTTTGCGTAAAACATAGGAAGGATAACAATAGTCTGTCTCTTGGAAGGACAGTTGTTTCCCTTGAATTCCTTCAAGATTCTTCGGGCTTCTGCCTGTTTCTTCACTTCTGCTTGGCATTCCATCTCTGAGGAAACAGACCTGTTCGCTTTGACCCTCACAGCAACAGTGAAAGGTGGGTCAATTTTTCGCATGACCTTTCCCTTGTAAACTTCGAACCTTGAACCCTTTGCACAACATCTCGATGTGAACGAGCAGCACCGCCATCCTTGTTGTAGATTGACTGGGAAAGTGTGACTGTATAAATTAAAGAGTTGCAGCATTTTCCCAAAGACGGCAATTCTAGGATGTCAAACTCCAACCAGAAGTGTTTGCTTGCTTGTTGTATTAGACCCTGTCGTTCTAACAAAACCATTCCGATGACGCTCTGAAGAGAAACGCCAGGACAGACTTTGTCTGGGAGTTGGACCAAAACACGCAGACCTTTCTAGCTAGCTTGATTGCTGACTGTGTCTTCAAAGGTGGCTCTTCTTCCGTACTTCTTTCGTGGATCACTGCAATCAATGCACACTGTTGATTAAATACACAGAAATATTTCTGCACAGGCATATAACAACATGCAAACTATAACAAGAATTGTATTAATTAAAAGCAGCTAATTTTATGAGATGGTGGCAAAACTCTTCAAGGACAGAAACGTGTGGCGCCGCTTCTCTTTCTCATCTTTATAAATGGATCACACAATGAACAGTCTACATGAAAGACTGTTTTTTCACTCAAACTGAATGTACTTGCCTTCTGATGCTAATAGGTATTGTTGTAAATGCTTATTATGTTTTATATATAATACACTTTTGGTGTGCTAATGGAGAGAATAATTTTACAGAAAAAGTCTACTTGCCAGTTAAACCGTATGCACTATTAATAGATCTATTCGAACACCCCTATTAGATAGTGACTTACGTGTGAAATAGGAATAAAAAGGAGGGCTCCTATCAATTTTTGTTATTGAGAAGAGTTTATTTGCACGACAAAATTATGTGACATCATCTAAAATTACGTCAATACTTTACGTAAACGATTCTAAGTTGGCTTGTCGCGAATTTGTGTTATTTTTATTTATTTATTTATATATATATTTTTTTTCTTTTTTGGGAATCCTAATAGAAATATACGACACACTTAGGTCAAATTTCACTTATTCTGATGCCTCTAAGATTAAGTGTGTTGTTTGTGTGTGTGCGTTCGGGCGTGTATAAAGAGACATCTATACATAAAATGGCCTCTTTCAATACAATTAATAGCATCAGCGTTTACGCCTGAGTGCGAGGATGTGCTTGTGTGCGTGCGTGCGTGTGTATGTGTATATATATATATATATGCATTTGATGGATCTAATCATGTTCTCTTCTAACGGGAATTTCCCTTCGCCTCACATACAATACTGTCAGTGCGAATAGGTAAGATACTGACTGCATTTAATTGTTATTTAGATACTAATACGACTTTTGCATCAATCAACATGTTCACTGTTCAGTGTTGGCTTGGCCGTTATGGGAGGACACATCTTAATATTTAATCGTTATTTAATTACTAAAATCTAGTCGCCATGTTCACTGTTCAGTGCTGGCAATGACAATATACTTACTCAAGCATCTTCAATATCATGATCTATTAATCCTCATGTTTAAAATGCTAAACCAATACATTTGCATACTTTTAACTTAGTATGTTTATGATCTGAATGCTAATCTAATACATTTGGAAAACTTTTAGCTTTGGACTTAACAGATCAATGAATGTTTGGGGCGTAAATTTAACCGATCATTCATTCCTTAGTCCATTAAGATCAGCGCAATTATAACGATATAAAAGGAGTTTTGGCAATGAGAAAATATCACACGATAATTGCCATTAATGAAACGCTGCTACTACTACTGAGGAGGAGGAGGAGAATGAGGATGTCGACCACAACTTTATTTTAATAAAACATAAATGCATTATTTTATATAAATGTATATCTCGGTGCAGCCATTCTCACGACTGTTGGGAGTTTGATTTAGTTACACAATTCAAAATGTAATCAAAGTTTTCACTATATATTGATACGTTGCTTTACATGTACAAGAGTACACAGTACATGTATACGCGGATTCACATTATACTGGCTTCGAGTATTTAGAGTAGTGTATGTTTATAATATTCTTTGCATCTTTATAGTATGCTGTATATTTCCAGTACATTTTATATCTTTAAAGTATACTTTATATTTATACTATACTTTGTATATTTATAGTATATTTAAAGTACCTTTTATATCAGTATAGTATATTTAAAATAATTAAATGCACATTTTATGTCGTTAGCTTTTTATCTTAATGTTGTGCGACTGAGCCATTTTAGTAAGGCAGCATGACCTAATTTCCCGATCAGAGATATTAAGTTTTCCTGTATCGTCTACATACATACATACTTGCGCACGTACACACATGCAAAAATATATAGATTCGTACATATAGAACTATACGCAAATCTCCATACATAGAACTACACACAAATCTCCATAGGCACACAAATCTCCAAACAGAGAACTATACACAAATCTCCATACAGAGAACTATACACAAATCTCTATACACAGGACTACACACAAATTTTCATAGACACACTACACACAAATCTCCATACAGAGAACTACATACAAATCTCCATATAGAGAACTACACACATATCTCTATATGTATGAAATCTTTGTTCTTCCTAACTAATATAGGCCTACAACATAATGAAAATGAATGCTGCAATAAGAACAATTCGAAGTCGTTTTCCAAGACAACAGGAACACTGCTTGGATACTAACAGATTGTTTAGTTGTACATAAAACCCAGATTTTCATCACAGAGGTAACATATGCATAAATTCTTCGTTGAATTGACATTTTACAATTGGAATAAAGAATAACAAAAACAGAACTTACAGACATTGGTCATAGATTGCTTTTTCTGTACATTGAATAAGACAGTGAAGAGTCGAACAGCTGGTGAACAATGTTGAGTAATAACTGCCAGCGAAGTCAGTGACAAAGACTTTTTCCGGAAAATAAGCATGTATTCGGGAATAATGTCTATCAGAACCCAGATAGAGTATATTTGCCTTTTGTTTGTGCGGTGCTCGAGTGTTCTGGCTTTATCTCTGAAAGCGCCTCATTTTAAAAATAAAAATTGATAACCTGTTGTCTCAGATAAAGATGAAAAATTTGAAAGAAATGAAAGCTCACGCATGCACCCACCCACACACACACACACACACACACACACACACACACACACACATACACGCACTCACTCACGCATACATCGACAGAATGTGCTATCGGAACTCAGCAATCTGAAAGGAGTAGACTTCAGGAGGCGGCAGAAACGTCAGGACACTTGTATATCAATGACAAAGGGTGAAGTGCTTTGAACGGAATAGCTGATTAAAGTGCTTTAATGTCCTAAAACTGATCTTTGTATTTTGTTTGTTGTGTTTAATGAGCTCTCTGTTCGACAATTAATTTCATTATTTTAAACTGTTATGGTCATATTATGTACAAAGACCTCATATTTAACTGTGCTTTAAAAACATTATGTCTGTGTCGTCCATACCTTTCCACGTATTAGTCAATAGAAAACGTGTGCATTCCAGTAAGCGCAAGTGAGTAAATTCCTGAACAGACTAGAGAAAGACAGATAATGTCATCCACTTACATCAATTTTAACATTCAGTAACATTTAAAAAAATCCATTTTACTAAATTCCCCTAGGACTAGCTATTCTATACAACTACTTTTGTAAATAAAAGATTAGCCTTCAAGCGTACCTGCATGCGTGTGTGTGTGTGTACTGTAAGTGAATAAGGTAGTGGGAGAGTGAAAGGTCTGAACACTCTACAACCCTCGACCTTCAGTTATTCCTTATCCATTAATATAATATTCAAAGTTAATTAAATGCGAAATCATTACCTTCTGCTACACTCCATGGGAGTAACAAGGCAAGGTTTCAATCAAAGTAAATGTGTGTACGTTATTTATACGGGAGAGTTTTGTTTTGCAGTTAGTGTCACACTAATTTCTTATTTTCTATACAAGAGATGTGTGTACGTTATTTATACGGGAGAGTTTTGTTTTGCAGTTAGTGTCACGCTAATTTCTTATTTTCTGTACAAGAATTACAACAGGCTTAAGTTTAGTTGAACCAAAGACATTTTCTATTTCAATCCTTCGCTGTTGATGATTCCTATCTATCTATCTATCTATCTATCTATCTATCTATCTATCTATCTATCTATCTATCTATCTATCTATCTATCTATCTATCTATCTATCTATCTATCTATCTATCTATCTATCTATCTATCCATCCATCCATCCATCCATCCATCTATCTATCTATCTATCTATCTGTCTGTCTGTCTGTCTATCCATCCATCCATCTTCCATCCATCTATCCATCCATCCATCATCTCTCTATCTGAGTCACATCCCAGCTTCCATTTTCAGCTGATTGCGTCGTTATCTGTTCATGAACCTCTCGCTGTTTGTCTTTAAAACGACCTCGACCTTAACCAGTTTTTTGTTTTCTAAGTGTTCATATTTATTTGTATCTGACACAAAGTGGTTTCTTTCGTTCAAACCCTGTGTTCGGAGTGATTGCCCTCCCATGCCCCCTAATAAATACTACAAGAAAGAGACGTGTGCTCTTGCCGGTGTTAATGTCTTTTTACCTGCTGGCGGTAGATTTCACCTGAGCAAAGGTTCTTTTAATATATTAGGATAATAATCAATTTACAAGTTATAGCTCCATCCCTCTCTTCAAGCTAAAATGGACCTACAAAAAACTCACTTTCATTAGATATTAATTACCAGCCAGTTGAAGTACTGACAGCGTTTAATTAGAAACTATAAATTTGAATCACACAATTGAATACTGTGAGTACTCACCTACTTTTCACTAGAAATGTGGGTGTCTTTTAATTGAAACACTGTTAGCAGTGAATCACTGTCAATAGAAATGTGTCTGTAAATTGAAATACTGTTTGTAGTGAATCACTGTCAATAGAAATTCTTATTAGCAAACTGAAGATTTGTAGTAGGCACGCACTATTTACTACAAATTCCTATCAGCAAATGAAGTATTCTCAGTTATCACCGCCTATTTACTAGAAATTCCTATCAGCAAACTGAAGTATTGTTAGTTATCACCGCTTATTTAATAGAAATTCCTATCTGCAAATTGAAACATTGTTAGTTATCACCATCTGTTTACTACAAATTCTTATCAGCAAATTGAAATATTGTTAGTTATCACCATCTGTTTACTACAAATTCTTATCAGCAAATTGAAATATTGTTAGTTATCACCATCTGTTTACTACGAATTCTTATCAGCAAATTGAAATATTGTTAGTTATCACCGCTTATTTACTAGAAATTCTTATCAGCAAATTGAAATATTGTTAGTTATCACCGCTTATTTAATAGAAATTCCTATCTGCAAATTGAAACATTGTTAGTTATCATCTATTTACTAAAATTCTTACCAGACAAATGAAGTATTATTAGTTATCACTGCCTATTTATTAGAAATTACTTTCAGCAAATTAAAGTATTGTTAGTTATCACCGCCTGTTTAAGGAAATTCTTATCTGCAAATTGAAGCATTGTTAGTTATCATCTATTTACTAAATATTCTTACCAAACAAATTGAAATATTGTTAGGTACCATTGCTTTTTATTACCAAAAATTCTTACCAGGCAGTTGAAGTATTATTAATCACTGCCTGTTTACGAGAAATTCTTACCTGACAACTGAAGTACGTGTAAAGGTCATTTCATGTATTCATCCCACCATCTACACACACGCGCGAGCACGTACGCACACACGCGCAAATATCATTCGATTCACCTTTATTCTGATTCTGAAGTATTGCTATTTATCACCGACTGTTTACGAGAAATTCTTACCAGACAACTGAAGTACGTGTAAAGGTCATTCGTGTCTTCATCCCACCATATACACGCATGCACACACGCACGCATGCACACAAACACATTTCGTTTTATTCGCCTCTAGTGTGACTTTTTGGAATTTAGTTGGATATGAGCTTCTCTATTAACACCAAACTGTCCTAAAGTAGCAAAAGTAAAAGACATCACTTTCAACAAGGCCAAATTAAGACGAAATGCGAACACTGTTTGACACAAAAAAATGCCATCTATCTGACAAAAGTACTAAAAGTCAAGTCACCGTGACTTTTGACAACTTTGTACGTTTAAACACAAGAATTGCTCTCACAGTCTTAAAAAATACACTTTACACTTTTTAATTGTAGATTTTAGTACCACAAGTTTATTGTTTAACATTTAAAATATTTACATCTAGACAGTGTATATAACTTTTGCTTATTTATTTTCCTTTTCCTTTTGCTTCACCTTAAAATAATAAACAAACAAGAAAACAAATAAAGAAAGAAACGCAAACGTAATAAAGATTGAAATAAATAAACAAACAAAGAAATACATAAAAAGAAAATCTTTGAGCATATTGTACTACTACTACTAATTCTTATTCATGTATTCCTTTTTTTTTAAAACAAATTTTATTACGGAATAAATATGAGATGATGTCTGTAAGCAACATGTAATTTGTTCATTCAGGAATTCGTGAAATGTCATTAAAACTATAGATCATTCATTCATTTATTCATTCTTTCATTTTCTATAGTATCAGTACTAACGTTACGATGACTATTTCTTAAAGCAGTTTCGTGCCCATTGAAAGAGATATGCAAAATATAATAGTACAGATGTTATATTTCAGTATTTTAAAATTTTATTATCTAACGTTCAGTCACGTTTTCTCTCACCTAACAGAATGGCTGTTTTCAACAAATTCAGTACAAAAAGGGTTTTACTGACTAAGCGGAATAAAAACACTTTACCTAACAAAACAACCCAAACATCTACTAAGACTATTCTATAGCTAGAGTCAAGAGGGGCTTGTAGCAAATTAATTTGCCTATCCCTGCTTCCAAACTTATATATTTGCTGCCAATGTTAACGTGACCCGACCTTGGGCACTGCTTATGATGATATTTTGTAAGTACCAGAGTTGGAGTAAACAACTCAGATGGAGAATATGCTGGAATTTGCTGATGCAATCCAAACCAGTTCCAAGCAGATGAGTATTTTTTCTGACTAATAGTCTCACACTTGTTCATAACAACTTTATCCAATAGGGATGGACCAAAAGTTACTTTGTTAAAGAAGTTCTAAATTCTAATAACTTTGATTTTGACATCTGGTCATAAAGACAATCATTAGCTTATGTTAAGTTAACTGACTGATAAAGAAAGATTGTACTTAGAAATATTTCATTCATGTTTGCTATTGATGCATGATTTGAATTGGAGAATGCATTATGTAATTGAACCATTATTTCTATGTTCATTAATTTGATTACTTTGTGCATTATACTGGTGAATTTTGATCGATGCTATATTTCTTATGCTGCCTGGGTATCGGGTTAATGAATATCATTGAGAATTTGTTAGTTGAGAATATATGTAAGAGAGTAAGGGGTATAGAGATGAAATATGCTTGTTTCGTTACCTTGTATCCACTTCAGACTGCAGTGATTACTGTACTCTACCACATTCGTGTTGGTGTGTTTCCAGCATTATCTTCAAACTTATCAGTGAACGTGTTGCTGTAAGTTGATTCCAGTGATTTCTGTTCAAGAGCCAATATGGCAAAAATTGAGGCTTGAGTTTGGTCTCGAGAATTCACAAAGATTATTTTCAATATTCTCTATTGTGTGCTTGAGTAGTGCACACACAGATTCTAGAACATTCCGTGTGATGTGCTTTGATAGCGCATACAAAGTTCTGGACAATTCTCTACTGTGTGCTTTGGGAGCACTTTGAAGATTCTGGAACACTTGTTTAATGTATTTAATTCTGAAACACTTGTTTAATGTGTTTAATTCTGAAACACATGTTTAATGTGTTTAATTCTGGAACACTTGTTTAATGTGTTTAATTCTGGAACACTTGTTTAATGTGTTTAATTCTGGAACACTTGTTTAATGTGTTTAATTCTGGAACACTTGTTTAATGTGCCTAGAAGGGAGACAATCTAATAAGAAATGAAGTGACTTGTTGCAAACCGTATTATTGTGAACACGGCTGCCTTCATTGAAAAGGTTATGTACAGGTTATGTACATTGACAATAATTACCTCCCTAAAACTCCACTCTCATTTCTATGATGAATTATATCTATGAACTTGATTATATATATGTTGATTTGACTGCTGGTGACTACGCTTTTATAAATTGAATTAGTGTCTAATGCTTAATCAGACACTGTTGTGAAATGATATAAATGTCAAAGCTCTTTGGTTTATATTCATATATTGTGTTTTTGATTGTTGATTTAAAAAAAATATTTATTAATTTATTAATCTTCTTGCACATATGTTAAACTTATGTTGGAGTAATAGAGGGTGGATATGGGCTTGTTAAATAGAAATAAAAGACGGATTTTTATTACTCCTTTAGTAAGAAGTTTCCACCTGCAGAAACATTAAGCGACAGTAAAGCGACTATCTTATTATTGTGTAGAATTTTACGACACCCTTATAATCCGACATGGAACAGACATGTTGGAAGGGTGCCAAGAGGTTTCACATGGCTACTTAAAGACTTCCTTTACTGTAGTTAAACTACAGAATCCAGCAGGAGAGTTTTGCAGGAAAACTAAAAAAATGGGGAAAATGCCAGGAGCATATGTTAATTAGTTTACTCAAGCAGAAATCCGGCGGATTAAAACGGTGTGCACAATATATACTGGACTTCATTTGGCAAAGAGACAACAGTTGCAGCTAGCCCAACTAAGAGAAAGCTTAATGTTTATTTATTTAGTATCATTTTAAGTATTTATTTTAAATTTAATTATTTATTTTAGTTAAGTAATTTATTTAGTTTTTGTTTTAAATTTAATTAACTCCGATTATTTGACTTATTTTTGTATTTATTTATTTCAAATTATTTATTTTTAAATATGTACATTTTTATTTCGTGCTATTCATACTAGATTACTTGTTCACATTTTTATTGTTTATATTGACATATTTATTTATGGAAAAGCAAATTTAAGAACAAAATCGCAGTGATAGAAGTAATTAATATATTAAAACAGAGTATTATATTATAGATTCTTTGTATTTTTTAAAAAAAGACCCCCACCCCAAAAATGATTATAATACAACCAAACCAATTTTATTATTTATCACAGATCAATTGGCTTCTAATTTGGCTCGAATCAGTGCAAGAGACAACGTTTAGCGTTGTGCAAAATATATAGGCAACACACATGTTTATGTTTGCATAGAGAACGCACTGAACAGAGCACGAATAAATACAGATCATGCACACCTTCCACCTTCCCCACCTCCTTCTTAGCTCACTGACTAGAACTAGAGCACACATTGACACTTGCATGCACGCTTTCTTTCACAAACCCACATACACATTTAAACAAATCCAGACCTCGATCATTGCCCTATCAAGAAGTCTTGCACGAAAGCCATAATCAAGTACTCAAAGATGCTATCGTGCGCCCACAAACCATTCAGTGTCTGTGCAGGCACGCTTTCGTCTAGCAGGCCCCAGTCCGGCTTGACGTCACTCAAGAGACCATTCTTCCGAATACGATGGAGGTGGACAAGTGAAAGTATTGTCCGGACCCCAAAGACCGGAGTCGAAGTTATCTACACCATATGGTGGCAGATACAATCTCGTGCAGTTCTTGTTTAAATCTGCGTTTACCCCCCATAGCTCTCCCCGGAGATCGCGTTTGCTGTCAGAGGAATAATTATCGTTCTTGTTCTCTGTATCCTCCAGATTTGAAAGTAGCAATCTCTTCTCCTCTTCGTGAGAGATCTTCTTTTGCTGGAGATTGGGCGAGATCTGTACGGGAATGTGGTCGTATTTCAGCATGTCTTTGCACAGCTCTGAGCATGTGTGACGTCTGAAAAAGTCGCGGATCCCAACTTCTCCCTTGTCTTTCACTCCAAATTCTTTCTGCAGCGAATGGACAGTAAGGGATGTTATTAGTACCATTTCTCTCCCACCAGCACAACCATTCGGTTTAGTCGGTTTAGTGGTGAATTTCACGTCTGCCATAACATACCTGCCATCCGAAATGTCGTAGGTGGCATGCGCAAACGCATCGAGCACAAGATGGCTGTTCGTGTCGCGAAGGCCGTGAAACGGTTCGTCCAAGCGCTTCTGCACCAAGACCCAGTCGCCCTCTCTAACGGTGCTGACGCTCGAAGCGCAGAACGAGCTTTGACTGACTTCGTCCACCTCCGCGTAGTAGAGGGTAATGACGTAAATGTTTTCGAAGGAACTGTGCCTACTTTTCGCTTTCGACAGTGTCTGTTTGATCTCTCCGTGTTTCCTGACTTCCGCCTCGCACTCAGCTTCAGTAGCGACCCTCCTATCGTTATAAATCTTTACCACAATCCGTTCGTCGGGGTTGAGATTGTGCAGGATTCCCTTGGAGATGTTTCGAAGGTTACCTTTAGCGAAGGACTTGGCCTTGAAAGAGCAGACTGTTGACCCACAGTCACTTTGGCCTTTGATGGGAAAAGTTAGATGGTACCCAGAGCTCATGGTAGAAGATTCCCTATTATTTCTTGTATCTGTGGTGCAAGTAAATAAATGAAATACAAAAGATTACAACAATCATAGCACTGTCCACCATAAAATAGAAAACAGCAATGAACATTATTGTAGTTCATAGTTATCTGTCCACGTAGTAGAAAACGTCAATGAACAGTAGAGTACTTCATAGTTATTTGTTCACGTAGTAGAAAACGTCAATGAACAGTAGAGTAGTTCACAGTTATTTGTTCACGTAGTAGAAAACGTCAATGAACAGTAGAGTAGTTCACAGTTATTTGTTCACGTAGTAGAAAACGTCAATGAACAGTAGAGTAGTTCATAGTTATTTGTTCACGTAGTAGAAAACAGAGCAATGAACAGTAGAGTAGTTCATAGTTATTTGTTCACGTAGTAGAAAACAGAGCAATGAACAGTAGAGTAGTTCACAGTTATTTGTTCACGTAGTAGAAAACAGAGCAATGAATAGTACAGTAGTTCATAGTTATTTGTTCACGTAGTAGAAAACAGAGCAATGAATAGTACAGTAGTTCATAGTTATTTGTTCACGTAGTAGAAAACAGAGCAATGAATAGTACTGTAGTTAAGAAAAGATCGATGACATAAACAAAAGACAGTAAAACATACATAAGCAGTTTAAGGGATAAACAAAGAAACAAACCAAAAGCACCCACACACACACATACACACACACTGAACAGAAAGAAAGAAAGAAAGAAAGAAAGAAAGAAAGAAAGAAAGAAAGAAAGAAAGAAAGAAAGAAAGAAAGAAAGAGAGAAAGAAAGAAAGAAAGAAAGAAAGAAAATATTAATAGAAGAATTTTTATTTTAAGACGACTTTTGGAAGAAGGATATATATAATAAATTTTGCTGGAAAAAAATGTCTGTATATGCCTATATTGAATAGAAGAAGTCGAAGAGTGAACAGCTTAAATGCTCACTTATTATTACAATGAAAATACTAACAAAATTATATATATATATATATATATAGAGAGAGAGAGAGAGAGAGAGAGAGAGAGAGAGAGAGAGAGAGAGAGCGAAATATAACTTTTAATATAAATCAAGATACTATAATTGTATAAGAACGAATTTTTTAAACTGATAACCTTTTAATGGCAGATGTGAGAAATTCACGAACAATAATGATTATTCATACATAATTTTATGATAAGGTGTGCAAACACACAAAATGAATTACTACTTCAATATAATTATGATAGAATATTTGCAAAATTGACGAAGTAATTGTTCATCCTTGGATATGTTTGAAAAAAGCACAAATATATAAACAGCTCTCCATGTTCGCTGAAGGATCGAACTTGTTTGCACACGGAACAAATGATTTCTTTACCTGCAAAAGCTAGTTAATATTTTTAAGAACATTATCTTAGAAAAACAGAATAATTAGTTAGGCAAAATGTGTTTCTGATAGCAGGTCTGTGATCAGTTTAACTTTTATGCGCTAATGTTATTGGTGTGTAGGACCTACACATATATTATAAGCAAAGAATAAGCTAATATTCTCTTACTTGTGTTTGCATTAGTTCATGCTCCAGACACCCTAACTGATTCTGACTGCTAACTAGTGAAGTCAACAACAGATCTATTCACGAAAGTCAACTATAAAAATTATCTTCCTTGTTAACACCAAGGCTTTCTATTATATAGATACAAACTAAACCACACTAACGGGATTTCCCGAAGCGAATATAAATAGAAACACATGAACTGGTATACGAAGTTATTTCTTCTGGTTTCAAAATATGGGCATGTGCAAGCCCAGACTAAATCTGCGCAAGTAAAATAAAATAATTAAGTTTTTTTTGGACCTCTCACGCCACTCTAGATACACATGCAGGCAAAGAGGCACATAATAATTATTTTTTGTGACCTCAATAAGTGTGTAAAAAAAATTCACTTTTTTATTTCTCGTCCGCGAAATCAGCGAACTTTGAAAGTGGACATTTAACCAAAACCAGTTATTTTTTAAAATGCAGTATATTCTCTCCATATCACACTACAGTGCTGCTGTAACCGATAATTGCAAAAATCACAAAGATTATCATTTTAACCGGTCATATCACTGAATGGACCTGCTGGGTGGGAGGGGAGTGGAGGGGGGAAGGGAGATCGATAAGGAAATACACAATGCATAAAAATGAAATCACGAAAGAGCGAGAACAGCAATCTCATTAGTACAGCAGTGAATCTGAGCGTAAATGATATTTACTCATGTCACTCATAAGACTGGTACACGTGTGATATATGTTGCAGTGGCTGGCAAGACTGGTACATGTTTGATATATGTTGTAGTGGCTGGCAAGACTGGTACATGTTTGATATATGTTGTAGTGGCTGGCAAGACTGGTACATGTTTGATATATGTTGTAGTGGCTGGCAAGACTGGTACATGTTTGATATATGTTGCAGTGGCTCGCAAGACTGGTACATGTTTGATATATGTTGCAGTGGCTCGCAACACAAGGTCAATGTGTGCGTGGTAAAGTGTGCAGCACTATAGTGCATAATGACACGTGTAGTGTGTAGCCGCTGTAATATATATTTTATGTATAGTGTTCAGTCTTTATAGTACATAGTGACACGTAAAGTGTGTAGCATTTATAGTATAAAGTGTAGCCGTTCTAATATATATTTCACGTATAGTGTTCAGTCTTTATAGACTAGTGACACGTGTGATGTTCAGTCTTTATAGACATAGTGACACGTGTAGTGTGCAGCCCCTACAGTACATAATGACACGTGTGGTGTGCAGTGTTTATAGACACAGTGACACGTGTAGTGTATAGTCTTTATAGTAGATAGTGACATGTGTAATGTATAGTTTCTGTAGTACATAGACACGTATAGTTTGCAGCCCCTATAGTACATAATGAATCGTGTAGTGTATAGTCTCTATTGTGCATAGTGCTACCCGTACAGTGTGCAGCCCCTATAGTAGATATTGTGGTGTGCAGTCTATAGATATAGTGACACATGTAATGTATAGTCGCTGTAGTACACAGTGACACGTAAAGTGTTTAGCATTTATAGTATAGATTAACCTGTAAAGTGTAGCCCCTCTAGGGCAGAGCGACATCTGTTATGAGTAGACTGAACGGTCACGTAGACCTACGAAATAAACGTCATTTCTCAGAAGACCGTGAATTGGTGGGGCAAACGTTCACCAGATAAGAGGGCAACCTCTCACTGTCAGTGTTTAAAAATAAAGTTGTTGTTTTTTTAAAGTACTCTTTTCTTTGAGCTTGACGTCCACTTCCAGTTGTCGCAAAAAAAAGCAAAAGAGGAGGAAAAAAAACAAACGTATTTCCATTAGGGAGTACGGGTATTGTTGGGTAGGATTTGTCATGCAGTACTATCTGAAGCGTGCGTAATTTATAGCATACGGGGTCCCATTTATTGTTCCATCCGAAAGACTTGTCACTAAGTTCTCCGCTTTGAGAAAGGGAATTGCCATGTATCACCAATGGCTTTTTCACCCCTAGCTGGGAATGAAATCATGTCCCTGGAAGGAGAAAAAAAAATCCTTACTGCGGCTATCGTTTGTCCCCAAATTTTAATAGCAGCAGAAGTAGACAGGGAGTAGTAGCAGTAGAGAAAGCAATAGTAGCAGCAGCGGTATTAATGAAAGTTTTAATTATTATTAGCAGCTGGCATTTCGCATTTGATAGTAGTAGTAATATTTAGAAATAATAGTAGCAGCAAACAAATGAGAAGTTTTGTTGTTTATCTGCTAATTATTATTATTGAGAACAATTGGTAGTTTGCATTCATAGTAATCATAGTAGTAAAATGGCAGCAATTGTGATAGTACAGAAGTAGTAGTGCAGTAGTAACAATAATAGTAGAAGTAATAGAAATAGCAACATAATTAGAAGCTTTTGTTGTAATTTAGTTATCTACTCTTTGTTATTATCAGTAGTAGTAGTGATAGTAGGAGCAGTAGCGTAGCAAGCTTTTCGGGGGCCCTTTTGCAGACCTTCGTGGTGGGCCCCTTCGATTTCAAACGAATCAACGCGTTGCATACTACATAGACTTCGCTTGCTGCCAGGTCCCCCACAAACCTGCAAGCCGCAGGGGACCTTGTGCATTGCACAGTCCATTTCCACGCCACTAACTAGTAGTAATAGTAGTTGGTAGTTTTCATTTGATATCATAGTAGTATTCATAAAAGCAGTAATAGTAGTGGTTTAGGATTAGCACACAAGTATTACAGATACAATAACTATGAATCATAACGCTACCGATTTGTTTAATTTGAAAATTGCAGCGAGAAATGATAACTTTGAATTGCCTTTTACTAGAAGCCAAAAGCAGTAGATTTGATGTTAGAATCCAGCAGAAAAACACAATCATTTAAGAAGAAATGATAAAATAAAGCAGAAAATAATTGTATTCGATCTAATTGTGTACAAAACTTCCATTTCGTCGCAGTCTCGGCAACAGAATTTTAAGAAGTTGTTTTCTTGCATCATGATTTTTGCATTTTTATTCTTCATTTGTTTCATCACAACTCATGTAGAGATAATGCATTAGATAGCTCACAAACAAATGTTCATTGTAGTGTGCACGTGCGCACGTGCGCACGTGTGTGTGTGTGTGTGTGTGTGTGCGCGCGCGCGCGCGCGTATGTCAAAAAGTAGTTGTTAACTCAACAACTTTATTACTTTTTGTACTGAGCTTATCGGGTGACCAATTCCAAAAAGTACAAGTCGTTATTAATCGGTTCATCACATTTATATCGGTTTTAAAGGCTCGGAGCAAGTCTTGCGCAGCATGTGCTGCAAACCCGGAACCTGAATAACTAGAGATCATGCCTTGAATTAGTATATCTAAAGCAAAACTTTTGTCATAATGGCATGCAAGCTCTATTAACCAGGCTTTCTAACAGTTATGTGTCGAACAGGGACTTTCCCATATATCGCATCCATTAATTATGACTATAGGTAATGCGGGATTTACAATATTAAGAAAAAATGTGTTAGGTTGACCACACCATACGGATGAGTGCTGAACACAGCAAGACTGAGTGCTGACTTCATCACAAGGCTGAGTTCTAACCACACCACTTGTGCTGACCAAACAACAAGGCTGAGTACTAACCCTACCACAAGGCAGAGTGCTGACTTCACACCACAAGACTGACTGCTGAACACAACAAGGCTGAGTGCTGACCACAAAACAAGGATGAGTGCTGAACACAACAAGGCTGAGTTCTGACCACATCACAAGGATGAGTACTGAACACAACAAAGCTGAGTGCTGGCTTTACACCACACACACACACACACACACACACACACACACACACACACACACACACACACACACACACACACATACACACACACACACACACACAGTGCCGTCTTAATGCACGAGGCATGCTGGGCAGTTGCTCGGGGCCTAATGAGCTTTACAACATGCTTTAATATTAAAACACTGAATTTGTTGGTGCTAGGGGCCCCAGTACATTGCTTTGCCAGGGGGCCTATAGTGTTGTTAAGACGGACGGCCATGCGCGCCCGCGCGTTCACACACACACACACACACACACACAGAGAGAGAGAGAGAGAGACAGAGAGACAGAGAGAGAGAGAGAGAGAGAGTACGAATAGAGCCTAGAAAACAGGAAGAATGTACATTTCTCGTTATGCAGAATTTTCGACTAGCCAGTGGATTCTAGCAGTTAGTCGAGATGTCGTTTCTTTTCTTTCTTTTTTTTTTTTTTGAATGCACGTGACCTCGCATCGATTGAGTTCAAGTAAAAACACAATTCGGCATACATTTAATATTTACACATTCAATATTTACCCATGCAGTATACTTATGGCTCACCTGACAAGTCATCGAATCAAGATGTTCACACTGAACAACTAAATGTTATAAGAGTACAATAAATATTTCCCTCCCCCGCCTCCTTTTCAATCTATTCAAAGTGAATTATAGTTTAGAGATGAAGAATTGCACATCGTGTAAATATCGATCAATATTTAACTTGATATTAAAACATGCTTGCCGTTTTAATGCTAAAATACATTACATCAATGTATATTTTGTCATTAGCACAGAGCTATAAAGTGAAATGCTAAAATACATTACATCAATGTATATTTTGTCATTAGCACAGAGCTATAAAGTGAAATGCTAAAATACATTACATCAATGTATATTTTGTCATTAGCACAGAGCTATAAAGTGAAATAGAGGTAATATAGGTTTCATGAATAGTTGACATGACTGCAATTATGCGACTTTTGTAAGTACATGTATCAAACAGTTTTAAATATCAATTATGCTTTCCATATTTTTACAGATTAAGCATTCTAGGTTTTTGTTTGGAAAGAAAACACTATAAAACTAACTAACTTGTGCTTAATAAATTGCACACTCAGAGACAGGTCAATGGTCAGAGTAATCGCAGCTTTATAAATAAGTAGCTTGTATTAATGCCTTGCTAATGTTATTCTCTAATAAAAATAAATGAATAAATTAAAAGTTATTTATCTACCCGATGCATCATGCTAAGACATTATTACTGCTGTTCGCAAGAATATTTTGCAATCCTCAAAAGGCGAATTTTAATAATTAAAATCAAACTCATGAATACTAAACATTTATAACAAGATTTCAGACTTTTAATAAAAACGGAGTGTGAGTCTGTGTGTGGTGGTGGTGGCGGAGGGGGCGACGGGTGCAGCACTGTTATTCCATCACTTCCATTAGCAGAAGCTTTTGGGTATTGTAGACAAACTGCAAGTGACTCAACTGCAGTTTGTTTAGAATACATTCAGTGACTCGGCTATCTATCTATCTATCTATCTATCTATCTATCTATCTATCTATCTATTTATCTATCTATCTATCTCTCTATCTGTCTATCTCTATCTGTCTATCTCTATCTGTCTATCTCTATCTGTCTATCTATCTTGTTAGCCATTAACTGCATTTCAACGCAGTTTAATTTGCAGAAAGATTTGAGTGTATAGAAATAGTATACGTGTTTCTAATCTTGAAATACATAAGCAAAGCAATCCGGTTCAATCATTGGGGTTTCTCCATACTTCTCTAATGTACTCTGCAACGCGGGAGACTTTTTCCAGGTAAATATTTCCAAGTAAGTGACTTCTTTAATAAATATTTATTGATCTGATTGGTTCTGGCCACAGCGAGCTGACGCGATCTCACCTTATTAGAATTCTATACCTTTAGGGTGTGTTCTGACTACCAAGTTCGATACGTTTGGGAGTGTTCTGACTATCGAGTTCGATATGTTATGAGGTGTTCTGACCACTGAGTTCGATACTGCTAGGGAGTGTTTTGACTACCGAGTTCCAGCTAACAGGGAACACATTTGTCACCAAGCTTCTTGTGGTTCGAGGTGCCCTGAAATAAGTTACATTTCTATTATGGTTTGTTTTAAGTTATGATTGTGTTAATGAAGTTATTCATTATGCAATATAATAATCCTCTTGAAATATTTCGTATATCTCTCGCATGTTCAGTGCAACGCTTTTACGTTAACACAGGCGTTCTAAAGTCGGGTCAGTGCAACGCTTTTACGTTAACACAGGCGTTCTAAAGTCGGGTCAGTGCAACGCTTTTACGTTAACACAGGCGTTCTAAAGTCGGGTCAGTGCAAACTTTGTTGCCCACTCTTAAAATTGCTGAGTTACGCCACCCTCCCCCATCCCGCACCGTAACCATCCTACACTTTGGTGTGCATCACCTTTCACCTCACTCTTACATTTGCTGTTGATTGTTTGATTTGGGGGTTTTCAGACGCGCATTCGTCTTCAGCTGATTTCGCGGACGGTGACGTTTGCTACCCTCGCTGTAGACAATTAAGGTTACGGAACCGCGTTATTGATGGCAAAAGAAAGTTATCTGGGCACGAGCAATTGCAGAAGATGTGTATATGTACAACTTGAAATATATCGATTTTCGCAAAACATGTATCGATCATCCTGTTTATATTCTTCTGAAAAAAATGCTAATGTATTGATTTTCATATTAATAGTAATCTATAAACAGTTATTAAAGTGTACCGATTTTCGTGGTTTCTAGCTATTTATAAGTAGTGATAAAGGTATCAATTTTCGTATTATAGTAATCTTTAAACAGCGTTGCAATCTTCCTGTTTTCATGTTCATAGCAATATGAGAGCAGTGCTAAAATGCATCCATTTCATTTTTATAGCAATCTTTAAACAATGTTAAAATACACCGACTATTATACTAATCTGTAAACAGTGCTACAACCTACCGATTTTCATGTTTATAATAATTTGTAAACAGGTCTCAAATGTACAGTTTATAGTAATCTGTAAAATTAAAATGCACAACTTTCTTGTTTATAGTAATTTGTAACCAGAGCGCTAAAATGTACAGATTTTCGTGTAATTTTTAAATAGAGCTAAAATTTACAGATTTTCGTGTTCAAAGTAAGTTTTAAATAAAGTTAAATTTACAGATTTTCGTGTTTAAAGTAGTTTGTAAACAGCTAAAATGTACAGATTTTCGTGTTTAAAGTAATTTGTAAACAGAGCTAAAATGAACCAATTTTCGAGTTTTATTGTTTTTCTTGATGACGCACGGTGACGTTCAGGCCAGTGAGGAGCGAATTAATATAATTGATTTTAAAATAAATATTCGTTATCTGAACTGCCAGACCGTACTAAAGTGTATACATATGTGACAAGGATTGTTAAGAGAGAGAGAGGGGGGTAGGGAGGTAATAGCAAGGGGAGAGAAGCGAGCAACGAGATAGTACAGAAATAGAGGAGAGAGAGTAAAAGAGAGATGTATATTTTTTCAAGGTGAAGTGTCCGTTTACAACAGGGATTTCGCCTATAGCTAACTCCCCGACTCCATTGTATTTTAACAGTTGTTAAGAATCTCAAGCAAATACACCCCACCACTCCATCTCATTTTTAAAAAAAAGCACCAATTCCTGTATGACCGTATGCAAGATTTATTCTTTTATTTCTCAGGATTGGCACTTAAGTAGCCACCATCTCTTATGCTAAATGAGTATTATTTGTGCTAAATGAGTATTATTTGTGCTAAATGAGTATTATTTGTGCTAAATGAGTATTATTTGTACTAAATGAGTATTATTTGTGCTAAATTTTCGAATGAGCTCGAAGCACTTACAGTCATGGCCGCCGGTGTGTGTGTGTGTGTGTGTGTGTGTGTGTGTGTGTGTGTGTGTGTGTGTGTGTGTGTGTGTGTATGTGGGAGGGTGGGTGGGTGGGTGGGGGATAATGAGGTGTGTGCAATTCGATTCGATTTGGTCGAGAAAAATCCTGGTGACCAAGACTGGGCTCGATCCTATGACTTCTATATGCTAGACTAGCACCATTACTTTGCAAGCCATCTAACTCTCAGGAAGTCGTCGGGTACAAGTGTGTTTATAGATAATTGCATCTGACTGGTGTTTGTGTACATGTATAGATCAATTCAAATATTTTCAAATTTAAAATCAAACATTTTTGTTTATTTTTTCATGATTCACGATGCTTGAAACTTCATGAAAATCTTGGAATGAAGGAACAAACAAGTAAACCTTTTCACTGACAAATGCACACAACCAAACTCACTAACAGAGATAGGCAAAAAATCATTCATAAGCACTAATATACATCTATATCAATACAGTTTAGATACACAGAATAACCCAAATATCCAACATGTGAGGGAGAAAGAGAGGAAGGGGAAGTTATAAACATCCAAGACTAGACAGCGATCTATAGAGGATAAAGAATTAACTCCTCATGGTTTCCAGATCACATTTAAAAAACTTCCACCTTAATAAACTTTCTCCAAGCTAATCTGGTTTCTTTACCACGTGTCTACAAAAAGAGATGAGACACATGTTGCAAAACACCACGACACTCTGGACTGTGAAATCTACCTGTGGGAATGTCTAAATGAACATCTCTCAATAGTAGAATACCACAACCATCAACAGACAGTTAAGCACAAACTAACATCCAGTGGAAAATACCACCAAAACCCAAAGACAGCTTAACACAGACTCTTACCCCAGTCAACAAAAAAAAAACAGGCTTTCTCACAAACTCTGACTACCATCAAGAAGGAAGAAAAGAACCAGACAAAAATTACCAACATAGAGGAAAAGGAAGTTCAAACAATTCCCGCAACCAACAAAGTTGACAACAGGAAGAAAACCTTCAAAATCGGGTACACACAGACTACAACTACAGCAAGGAAAAATTAATACAAACAGAATACTGCAGAACTAAGAAGATATATCCATTTGCAGAGAATGAGGCTGCCCTCGATGAATACACAAGGCTGCCTGAGGTTCTCCCCTCTTTCACCATTATCAGTGTCGTGGAGTTAAGGGCAAATTATACCTATCTTACAATTTTATCTTCAATTCTTATTAAGCTCTTTGATGTTTTAATCTTTTGTATTATACATTTCTTGGACTAGTGATCACAGTCAAGTTATGTAATTGCATGTGTCATGCCATAGCAGATTACAGGCAATTAGAAGGTCTGGTGTGTGTTAAAAACAATATTGGTCACTATAGACAGATTATGTTTTATGCCTGAATGATTGTAAGGAAAGGGTTGTTTTCAAAACCGATGCCAATTCCTGCCTATAATTCATAGATGTACATAAATAGCATGAGACTGGTTTGAAAATTATTCTTGAGGGAGACTTTGCTTAAATGTACAGAGGCTACACTATTTCCATGAATCGAGGATAAGCCTGCTAAATATTCAGACAAGGTAACACATCAATTTCTTAATATTTGTTAACTATATTTTATTAAGAATGCTGTAGCATGATTTTGTGTATTTTATTATGATTGATTATGACTTGTTGCTATTTTCTCCTAACGTGTGGCCAGAGAATAGAATGACCACAGTTATTATGTGTTCCGAACTTAATAATTTATTGAGATGTATACTGATATTGTGGAACGCTATTTTATTTCCACTAAAGTAAATATTAATTTGACAACTGTTAAACGTTGTGAGTGCACGAACAGTTTGTTTATCTAATAATTATAACCCACCTGTGTGCGACATATTTTCATTTCTAATTGTGACACGCACGTGCATGGTTTAACCCATTTTTATTTTCATTGTAAAAATACATGTAATGGACAACTATTGTCTGTTGCCACTACTGCTGTGAGTTTTGAGCCATTTTAGAATGTTATCTGTTAACTATTATTTGTTATAAATAACATATTACTTTACTTGTTACTAAGTGGTCCGCTCATCTACACAAGGACTCTCTGTCCGCCCGTAAATTTACCTGGGGAGGGGAGGCAGATGTATCAGCTAGCATCTATTGTGCGTATCTATTCCATCAATTATCTCAATCTTGTCCATACGTTTTAAGTCTTGTTGAAGGGAGGGAGAGAGGAGATAAAAATAATGTCTAGTCAAGGCATCGCTCATGTACATATGATCTCCATAATATTTGAATCAGCATCAGAAGGGAAAAAGATTTCCGTATTATAGCATTAAAGACTTGTTAATGTAAATGTTAACTCCCATAAAATGATGTAGACGGGTTGACTATCTGCATGTCTAAATTTAAAGACAAAGTGAAAGCGAATTAACATCTTGATAATACATTTATAAAGACCAGATACATCCACCACACAGTGACCAATGGTACATAACTTTGGGAGGGGGGGCGGTGGAGGCTAAGGAACAAAGAAACTGATTACTCTCTAGGATCAGAATTACTGTTGATCAAATTTGAGTCTTTAAGAAATACATCCATGTGGAAAGCTTAGTTAACCCAATACATTTTTAATATTCATTAACTATACTAGTATAAAAGTAACTTGAAATAGTAATTAATTAATTAATTCTATTATTTATTCTGAGAGTTGTGCATTGCTCTCCTTGTGAAATCACGATGCGTGACGTCTTCAGAACAAAACGCTGTTTTCTTATTGATGTCATGATGCGTGACGTCTTCAAAACAAAACGCTGTTTTTTTTATTGATGTCAGGATGCGTGACGTCTTCAAAACAAAACGCTGTTTTCTTATTGATGTCAGGATGCGTGACTGACGCCTTCAGAACAAAATGCTGATTCGTTTAGATGTCATGATGATTTATATCTTTATAACAAAATTATTTGTTCTTAGAAGTGAGCAGTGGCCTTACTTTTGAAATCATGATATGTGAACAAAACAAACTTTTCTTATTGGTGTGATGCGTTAACCCAATACATTTTTAATATTTATTATCTATATTAGCATAAAAGTCACTTGAAATATTAATTAATTCTATTATTTGTTCTTAGAATTGTGCATTGCCCTCCTTTTGAAATCATGATGCATGACGTCTTCAGAATAAAATGCTATCTTCTTATTGATGTCACGATGTCTGACGTCTTCAGAAAAAACGCTGTTTTCTTTTTGAAAACATGATGCATGACGTCTTCAGAAAAAAACGCTGTCTTCTTTTTGAAAACATGATGCATGACGTCTTCAGAAAAAACGCTGTCTTCTTTTTGAAAACATGATGCATGACGTCTTCAGAATAAAATGCTATCTTCTTATTGATGTCATGTCTGACGTCTTCAGAAAAAACGCTGTCTTCTTTTTGAAAACATGATGCTTGACATCTTCAGTACAAAACACACTGTAGCGCCAACACCAATAGTTAATGGTTAGGACTATTATTAATTAGTTAATCATCCATAATTAATTACAAGTGATGTGAATCTTAATTTGTGTTATTAATAATTCTCCAGCAGACATTACTCGTCTCTCTCACTGGCGGATACGCGGGCGCTGTAAACGTTTTCTCTCTTCCACAACCTTAAAGACAAACATTTTCGTCACAATCTTTCTATAGGTGGAAAACTTCTTACTAAAGGAGAAGACAAATCCGTCTTTAATCTATATTTAGCAAGTCCCAACCACTTTCTTCTCCAACATTAGGTTATCAATATGTGTGAGATGGTAAATAAATTTATTAAACCAACAATCAAATATACATATAATAAATACAATGAAATAGATTACTTGACATCAATTATATTTTATTTGCATGAAGCGATGTTCAAATAATGTTGTCTACACAGTCTAAAATACAATTCAAAATAGTACCAATTGCAGTATAGTACATATTAAAGAACAGAAATGGAGTTATCAGAGATAAGCAATACCACTTCTACATAACCTTGGACAGATGAAGCTGAGATGTCTTTTTCACAGGCTTTTTCATATCAAAGTCACAAGTTCATTGTCTACGTTAATTTCCACATACTTTCTCTCCTCACACTGAAAACACAGATCCGCCACTATTCCCTCAAGCCAACCTGGCCACTTTTTCCCAACAAACCAGCTTCCTCAAGCAGAATAACAATTACAGCAATTCTAGTACTTCCTTATTCCAGAAATTACTCATGTAGTCAGCATATTTTGCTGCCAAACATCAATGGAGTGTAGTGTATTCTCCACACTTACACACTGCTCCCTACCTCAACTATGGGTGGTCATAGAAGTTTACAATCAGTAATCCAGGAAATTCAAATAATACAACAAAGATAGGCTGCTTTACCTTGAAAAATGTAATCAGGGAGCATACGCTAAGTTTCCAGATTGTCACTTTATAACTCCATTCTTTCTTACATTCTAGTCTCAACTTACAGTTTCCTGCAACAGTATTTATTAGCGCGATGCACACATTAGCATATTAAATATGGGCATTTTACTTAACATTTGTAGAAATAATAGTTTAGTTACAATATACATCTCTACATAAAGTACAAGTATAACACATCAATAGAAAAAATGCATTAAATATTTCTAGGTCCATTCTCTCTCAAACAGTCAGTTAACTCACAATTAAGATAACGGCCACCTTTCATGACCAGACTTCTTTGCCACACCAAATTCAAGTGATCAGACAATAAAATTTCCTACAGCAAGTAAATTTTTGGATCTCAGCCCATTGGCGTCGTTCTCATAAATCTCAACCATTGGATAATATAACTGCTCATCCAATTGAACTAGTTCGCATTATGTCAGCAATTTCTAGCCTATTCCCAACTGAGTGGTTTACTTCCCACTCTGACACTTACAAAACATGCCATCATAAGGAGTGCCCAAAGTTGGATTACTTCAACAATTTAACATTTTATACAACAATTAAATCCATAAATAAGGATTGGCAAATTTACTCTGCCACACACACTTTGAATCTATGCATCACATCTTATGACTTGTTTCTCGAGCAGTTTAGATCTGCAATACCGCCAGATCCTAAATACATTTATCATCTTTATTTTTACAACCCTGGATCCAAAAGAGTGTCCCTGTGGATCTCATGGTTATCTTAACTTTCCCTGTGTAAAATTGTGCTCTTTCAATTGCTTTCATTAAATAATTTATGTCTATCGAGTCTAAATGTGAGCTTGCTATTCATACTCAAAGCAAAAAAAATATATTCTTAATTTATTTCCAGGGATGATCTGTATTCCTCTTTACCTGGTCCTGTAAAAGCAGACAAATCAGGTGACACACAATTAGGAATAAGGGGGTAGTCCATCCCTGAAAATAATCATTGGAAAATTTCCTTGATCACTATTTCGTTCATTGTACGAGGGAGGTAACTCTTTTGTTTGGGATGGCCATGTTTGATCAAAGTTCAGGTTTGTTTCAGTCAGACAAGTATTCGCTTCACTAATGTGATCTGATGCGTTCTTACTTCCAAGCACATTTTCTTCCTTTGGTGCTGTCGGCGTTAGATTCCGAGCATCACACAGAGTCTGTGACACGGTACATCCAACCGATACTGATGACGAATGAGTTGGCGAGTGCAATCGACTTGAAAGTGCATCACACAGCCATGAGCAAGAATGGTTCTTAAGAAAACGTCGTATCTCTGCTTCCCCTTTATCTTTCTTTCCGAACTCTTCTTCTTTCGAATTTATTGTCAGCGATGCAAGGCAGTAGTTTATTTGACCTGAAGAGTCAGCACGTTGTAATATCCCACCTTTCATGCCGGAAATGACGTACCTGCCACAGGAAAGGACAAAACTCGCGTGCGCAATGGCATGAAATAAAGTTCGTGTTCTACTTATTTCTATGTCATAAGGATCAAGAAAGTCTTGGAATCCGGCGACTAATCGAGGTTGAATTATGACATATTCTCCCTCTCGTACCTTTCTATCGCTGCAGCATCCCATAATAATAGATCCGCTGACTTTTTCCACTTGTGCGTATGACGTAGACAGAACAGCAATATTGTATATGTATTTTTTATCGACGTCCATTCCTTTCAATCTGTCGAGGACTCGCTCAAATTCCAGGAATCTGTTCACTTCGAGCTGACATTCTCTTTCCGAGTTGATCGTCTTGTCTACGTTGACCTTGACAACGACCTTTTCGCTCTGACTGATCGTGAGCAAAAGTTGTCCTTTGTGGACTCGGCGACAACTTCCTCGTGTGAAAGGTCTTGAATGGAACGAACAAATTTCTCGAACACTTTCTCCGGTCTGCGGGTTTATAATGGGGAATGTGTGATGGTACCGTGGAATAAAAGACATTTTCCGTGTTGATCTTAATAATGTTCGCATATGCGTTCACACCCAGCTACGTGTTACTGGTAGGGGAAAAAAGAGAAAGAAAGGGGTCAGTTTTGTGCGAAAAAGGAAAGCAAGCATCTTTATTTTGAAATATTAAGCATATCAGTGAGAAAAAAAACGAAGAACTTATTAAAAGGAGAATTTAGTTCGTGGAATGATTAAATGAGTTATCAAAATTCAAAGAAAGGTAACACCATATTCAGGATAAATTTTGAAAACCAAATTAGTTTTTACTTGCAATTAGTGTTTAGTGAAACTTTCACGGATAAATCGTTAAAATAGCCACTTATAGCCGTTGTTGTGGTTGGTTCTTTCCCTCATAATGTACTAATCTCTACATGTTCAAGGCCTTCTATAAGTTACTTCCCTTGAGTGAATCTTCGTTGTGCTAGTGTGGGACATAGTAAGGTATAGATGAAAAGATCGCTGTCAGACTGTAGTTGACGTATGCATTTGGACGTTTTCATGACTGGTAAACCGAGACGCTTTCAAACCTCAAAGAAAAGGAGTTCTCTGACATGCTAGAAAGAAATTTGAATTAGTTGATTAATTCATACAACATTATACTGTCGTGTTTGCTCGTATTCGCAGCATGTCTGAATGGTGTTATTAATAGATATATTTTAATAGTTATTTAGAATATGTTTTAATCAGATTCTTTTCCTCACAATTAAAACCCCAATAGAGAAAGATACTAAGGGTTCCTGCTGACTTTAGAGGATAAAAAGAATAATTATTTATTTACATCACGTGTGACTTTATATTATAGGTCTTTTATATTATTAGTAATATAGATACATACGATTATCAAGGTAATAATGACTTTGGAATTTTTATAATAATAATAATAATTTTTTTAACTGATGCCATTATTATTAGAATTAGTATTAATAATATTAATAGTAGTAGTTAAAGTTATAATGGTAGTAGGTAATACCTTATTTTCATATTTTTCTAACCTTGTATTTGTAGTTAGTACTTGTTATTTTGAAATGCTTGTCTAGTGATGTGTAAAATGTTAGCATGACTGATGTCAACAATGTAATTCTTTTATTGTAAACAATTTATTTGAACTTTGAAGTCTTTGTGTGACTGCTTGTGTAGGTGTTTAAAGTTTGTGTGTGACTGCTTGTGCAGGTGTTTAAAGTTTGTGTGTGACTGCTTGTGCAGGTGTTTAAAGTTTGTGTGACTGCTTGTGCAGGTGTTTAAAGTGTGTGCGTGACTGCTTGTGCAGGTGTTTAAAGTTTGTGTGTGACTGCTTGTGAAGGGACTGCAAGTATTCTGTCCACGTCCATAAAGTCAGGAGTGCAGCTTTGTGAATCAGCATTGAGCAGCATTTATAATTTTACATTATATGTGTTCCAGTAATGGGTGCTAGTGGGGTTATTAGCACTGAGCAAAGTTGTTAATTTTACTTTATATGTGTTCCAGTAATGGGTGCTACTGGGGTTATTAGCACTGAGCAAAGTTGTTAATTTTACTTTATATGTGTTCCAGTAATGGGTGCTACAGAAACTATTAGCAAGTAACGCATCTCTAGAAAGAGCCACTAAAATTTAGTTCAACATCAAGACTACTATTAACATTCACTGTTCTCGTTATTTGTCGACAGAAATTCCGTGCTGTTCAATGTATGGTTGTATTTGTAATAGTTATGAAAATGACTGGAAGTCAACTTTAACAACCCTGAAATACGATACAAAATCGATAATCAGAGAGATTGTATAAACAGGTAAAATCAATTACTAATAATGTATATGAATAATGTATATACCTTAATGGGTCCCATCTGTTAACTAGTGGTCAGACATGGTAGAAATGTGCATATATAAATTATTAAGCAATGCATTGTAGTTGTGCATTCTACTAACCGACAAGTGTTTTGAAAGCAGCACTGTCACAGTACTGCACATTCTGCTAACAGACAAGTGTTTTGAAAGCAGCACTGTCATAGTAGTGCACATTCTGCTAACAGACAAGTGTTTTGAAAGCAACACTGTCACAGTACTGCACATTCTGCTAACAGACAAAAAGTACTGAGATGCGTTATGAGTGTTACGCTTCAACTGCTTACCTTGCCAGGAGCATGTTTTTCAGTGGCTTAACACCAAAACGCTAATCCACGTGCCGCTCGCAGCATAGGCCAGTGCAACGTAATAATACATGGCATTGGTTTGAGTCCTAGTACTCAGTTCTCAAATTCTGCCTGTAGCCGTGTCGTTTGTAGCTTAGAGCAGTCCTAAACTCGCTTACCGGGTCGAACAGTAACAATTAGTAGACGGTCTTATCTGGCCTCGCGTCTTCCATACCGCACGAAGCAGATTTTGATTTCCTGTATAGACCATCAGTCCGCGCACACGACGGTAACGAAATAATGTGTACGTGTATGAACACGCCGGTAATGGAGTAATGAGTACGTGTGTGAACACGCTAGCATACTCGGATTATTGACACTGGTGATGGTGTTTTTTGGGGGACGCATTTTGCGCACCATGTTAACACACGCAGTCTTAGTGGTTTCTGTGTGTACAATGTATGCGCACGTGTTTTGTTTTTGTGTGTCTGTGCAGGTATTTCGGTGTGTCAGGATAATCTTGTGTGCTTGTTTCTGTTTGAGTGTTTGCGCCCATGCTTTAATCCGTATCTTATTGTGTTTGGGTCTGTATGTGGGTAGTGTTTCTCTGTATTTCTGCATGTGTACATATGTCGTAGTTTTGTTTGTCTGTACTTTGTATCTGTATGCGTGACTGTATGTAAATGTGCATACAATTTTGTAACTTTATGAAAATAACTATAAGTACATATTTTTAAACACGAACTCTAAAATACCCCCTAAGAATAGCCCCCTCTAAAATAAAGAAAGAAACATTTTATCGGGTCTAATATCGAAACCGTTTTCAAGAAACACAATGGAACTCATTTAAAAAATCTAAACACGATTTTAAAATATCTTTATCTATGAATACACTGAAGATTTAGCAAATGAATCTCACATCACAAAATTAATACAGATTATCGACCTGAGATAGTGATTTAAAGTATTTCAGTTAAGAGCGCAAACTCTCTATCAGCTCCACTGGCATTAAAAATTAATAATTGAAAGTAAAGAGCAGAATCTTTGTTTTCACAGGAAAGTAAGTAAATCTTACGCAGTTTAGAAAGAGCACTCTGCCTAATTGTTACAGGGGTGATATGATTGCATCATTAATAAATTGCATTACATTAAAATCATACACGATACTTCGCCGATCCGTCGTGCTGAGTAATTATCACACCTTGACATTTACCGCAAATGGCACGTTTGAAGACCCCAGGTGAAATTAACCACAAATAATTAAGGTGTCATCAGTTCACAGTACATGATGGGATATATGTACACTATGATATAGTTACGATCAACAAGGGGACTAAATAACGGATAAAAAAGAACAATACATTTAACAGTACACTTAATAGTAGCAGCATCGTGCAAGAGCTGCCAACATCAGCAATACAGTAGCAATTAAATAGCAATTAAAAACAATTAAATAGCAATTAAAAACAATTAAATAGCAATTAAAATTTAACATTTAATGACTGAAAGGGTAAGGCTCTCTATACTCTGGGGCGGTATTTTATTACCGTACGTTTTATTACTTCTGCGATTAATCCTGTGCCCGCTAGAGTATGTGATTACTCTCGCTACTCGGTCTTTCTTGTCTCTCAACATAAGAAGGACGCCAGTTATCAGAAATGAAACCGAGCTTTATTATATTACTGGTGATCACTTGGTTCCCCGGAAATGCATTGTTGACCCTATCAGATGTCGATGATTCATCTGCTCTCTGCTCGCGAGCCTGGCCTTTACCCCATCTTGTAATTATCCCACCCAGTCTGGCACTTATTGTCACTTTTACAATTCAATTTCCGTGTGTGACTGTAACACAATTATATAGATTTCAAACTGAATTTCTTACTTTAAATTGAATTTCTGTGTATAACTGTACATAACATAATTACGTATTTCTATATGCATATCATTTACAGACTACCCTCCTGACCCAAGCTGTACCCAACTCGCTATTCCTGATATGTTTACAATTGAAATTCTCGAAAATGAATTCTTGTCGGCATACTGTATGATTTACTTGTATACCCTTGTATCTGTGGTTGTCCATACTTTGCTTAGTTTCTTTTCACATCCATCCATCCATCCATCCGTCCGACTCTCTATCTATCTATCTATCTATCTATCTATCTATCTATCTATCTATCTATCTATCTATATATCTATCTATCTATCTATCTATCTATCTATCTATCTATCTATCTATCCATCTATCTGTTTGTACGCACTCATCTGTCTTTCTATTTATTTTCATGAAGATAATTTCTTAACTTTCGAGAAAATACGCATTAAGCGGAACTTTATTTAACAAACATCTTCATAATTGCCTCTTATACGAAATTAAACATTGCAAAAAGAGATTTGAATTAGGTGTTTCTAAAAATAAAATTAACTAAAGTAGAAGTTCTTTCAGCGATTTTAATGTGATGGATTTGGTTTTCTTTTATCTGTCATTTGCAGCGTTTTGTTACCTAGGCGTGTGGTCTATTATTAATAGGAAAACTTAATGACTTAATCAATAGATAGGTGTGAATCATCGTGTGAATGATTTTCACATTGCCAAAAGGTAACATACAGTTATTATAATTCCAGTAATGAAATAGAAAATGTATTACTATTTAAGCATAAGACAGAAGGGAAGAGAGTGGTAGGGATGGGTAGACATAATGTAAACAACAACCATACATGTTTATTTGTTTTTGATTTGATCAATGTCCGCCAAGGATAGTAAGCAAGGTTAGAGAGGTCGAGTTATGACTAATGAAGTGAAAATTAATACGCTTGCTCACATATCCACGAAAAGGTATACATATATGAACAGGTAAAAACTACACTCACTGACACACACATGCACTACATATAGTCACACAAACAATATTGCTCATGGCAGCGGTCACAATATATCGCCCGCGTTTTAACTTTTAGCAGATAAATTCACACATTCACACGCACTCGAAGATGTAAGCGTTGTGTGCTTCGTGCACTGTTCTATCTAATGACATTTACAGCATAAAATAATTGCATATTGTTCGCACGTCTTTTGACAACGCGTACCTATCGATGAAAAGGACATTTATCATCAGTCAACAAACATCAAATTACATACTGTCTATTTGTTTAGACCAGTAATTCAAATTTATAATATTATTCCATTGGCCTACCATAATAGTGAAACATACATAGACATGAAAGGTACACAACCAATATAAATGACGCCCTCACGGTGTTGATTAAGATTAGTGCAAAATGACTACTCAGTACAGCGACTCAATGTAGCCACCAGTGCAAATACTCAATATAGCTAGCTACTCACTGCAGCAACTCAGTATAACAACTCAATATAGCCGCTCACTGTAACATTTCAATGCAGTCAAGTTTGTCACTGTGTAATGAACGTAACGAAAATGTCGTATGTAACAATTTCATTATTTCACAGAATAATTGTTAAAACAGCGGAAATTACGCTACCTTCAATATGTAATGGGTGCCAAATACAGCAGGTAAGCCGATAACACAATGAATTGCAGGCAAAAACGATAGAGGACACTGTAATAGTTTGGTAGCTGCTGTTGTTGATTATTGGAAGCACTTCCAGCCGAAGTCGATATAATGCTATGGTAGGGGGGGGGGGGGAGTAGAAAAGGGTAAAATAGGGAATTTGGGTTAGGGGAGGAACATTAGCTGGTAATTTTTCTTTTCTGTTTATTTATAGCAGTCAAGACACACGGGTGTACCGCCAAAATTCCAGAACAACAATACCAACCCCTATCACGCCAATAACTCAACCGTTTGGTTTTACCTGTTTTGGTTACTTTTCTCGAATTACAAATTACACCTAATCGACCGAATTGTGTTTCGGGTAAATAAATGTTGATGCTACGTAAATTAAGCTTTAAATTTGTCTAAACAGCGTGTTCAGGACTTAACACCCTTAGATCAACGAATCTCCCATTCCTGAAATAACGACATCACTGACAAAATTTAATTACTTGATCCCATTTCCCATAACACCGAAACGACCAATACTTAAATTTAGTACTGAAATCCCATATATTAACAAACTCTTTTATCTCTCTTTAATAACGACACTGGCAATGTTTAAATTTAATACTCAGTCCTCTTTCAATCACCTCTCTGCGATTCCCATATAATAACAATACAGATCATTGTTTGAGCCTATTCTTAAATCCCTTTGATTAACGAACCCTATCTCCATATAATAAAAAAATTTGGCAATTTTTAAGTTTAGTACTTAATCCTCTTTCTCAGACGATCGATGTCCTATTTCTCTAAAACAACAATACCGACACAATTTTCGTTTGCAAGATAAAGATACAAGAAATATTTCATGACTTAACAACAGTATTTATACTTGTTAACACATTGTTTGTTGAGCAATGTTTACAATTATTTATATATTAGCGTTATAAACGAGCGATAAAGCTTTTACTGCTTAATCTCTATACCTTCGTGTTCCACGAGACTTTTGTTCAAAGCGTCCGTTGTCATGCTATCGTTTGATTAACAACGGTATTTCAAACTCTTGGGATAAGGTCATTCAGTCTACAAGATTTATAAATATTCTTAAACGGACTTTGTAAAGCTGATTTGTTGTCATACATGCAGTTTGATGGTAGTAGTCTTTGCGTAAATTTATTTGGTTTCTGGTGTCAATGTGTTCTCGCCCTTACTTCAATGTGTGCATGTGCCATTCATTGTGATGAGCAGATCTGCCAGATGGTTTTGATGTCTGGGCTCTGTAACTGTTATTCAGTTAACCGCCGTGCCAATACGACTCAAAAGCGGGAACTAGATCTTGGAATTTGAACTCGGAACTTCGGTGTTGACAGTCGAGCATCGAGTGCACTATCAACGTCTGTATGCACATATTAAGTGTAATAACTAATGTTATCTTATAGAACTGTCGTTATTATCAATATTACCATTGTTACTGGTATCATACAAGTATTCAGTATTATTATTCTGTATATTAACTGGTACGTATGAATGAACACACTTGTAGTGTTTTCATACCGCTAAAGGTTGCGAGTGACGTACAATTGTTGTCAAAATCTAATAGGTAAACTCATGTCAGTTACCAGTGGCATGCAGATTTGTGTCAGTGCCATACGTGTGTTTAAAATCTGGCAAGTAGTTTGGCACAGTGTCTTCTGGTGTATGCACTTATGTCAGTAATCTTTGGCATGTAGACTTGTTTGTGTCAGTGACTTTTTGCATGTAGATGTATATCAATGGCCTAAATGTTTTTAGCCTGACAAGTAGTTTAGTACCAGTGTCATATGGCATGTATTCATACAATACTTGTATCAGTGAACTCAACGTGCTTACAGTCTGGCATGTAGACTGTCAGTGACATTGGCATAAATCTTGTTTCAACGACCTTTGACATGTGTGATAGTGGCCTTAATGTTTTCAATTAGAGACTTTTTCGGTATTTTGTTAGTTGTATCCCTGACACAGAAGTGTTTCATTCTAGCATGTAGACTTGTCAGTGACCTGAGAAATGTTGACGTGTGTTACTGACCTTTCTATTGCTTTCAAGCTAGCATATCATCTTTTAGTGTTTTCAATTCCACATGTAGATTTATATCAGTGATTATGGGTGTTTTCATATTTTATCATTGTTTGTAAGGTTTTCAATCCGGCATGTAATCTTGTATCAGTGACATATTGGTGTTGTCACTCTAGCTCTGAGATTTATTATAGTGGGCGAAACATGTTTATAGACTGGTATGCAGACTTGTATCATGTAACTATGGTCTCACCTCATAGATGTCTTCGTTGTCTATGTTTCAACCATTCTAATAAGCACAGTGAGACTTTTTACAGTTCACCATACTTTTAATTCATACTTTTCTTCTGGTGATTCCACTTGTTATAACGGAAGGATGTTGTGTATTTCATGTGCCAGATGTCGGATTATATGTCAAAGTTCAATGGCGTGTTTGACAGCTACATTCTCTTCTCGCTCCTTTCCACGTCTGATGATTCCAGTCCCGTTAAACAGGAAACGATTTGGTTTTGTAAGTTAGGACGGTATTTCTAAGTCCTGTGAGAAGTTCTAATTATAATAAGCTATTTATTCTCTGATAAACACGTTAAT